>CAHIKZ030003402.1:2305000-2367500 GCA_903632075.3 Acanthosepion pharaonis | reverse complement strand
AGTGAATTGTCTGGTTCCATCGGATTTACTTTTTGGTAGATTACGAGCATCGGAGGATAGAGCAGACTCTATTTCTCTTATAATGTGGAGGTTAAACGCTTCTGAAAAGTCTTTTATTGGAATATATCACGAAATTATTCTATTAAAGAACGGGTATTACATCATACCCCCAAAAAACATAATGTGGGTAGAAATTTCGCACTATGAACAGAATGATTGTGGGAAGGCTTTGCTGTACATCTCGGTTTGATTGGGACAGTCTCGGTTTTGATGGAGCTGTCCCGGTGATATAAAATAAATTGTGCGTTTCTGTCTGTGTTAGCCTTGAATATTACTGCTGATGGGTCATGAATATTAATTGATTGATTGATTTGTGCTTTACGGTTTATCAATCCTTTATTGGTTATTTAAAACCGAAACATATTTTGGATTATAAAAATCATTATTCTTTTTAATTTTTTTATCACTAAATATTGCATGAACGGAATTAGAAATCGGAGGGCAAAGTTCGAATTCCAGTCGGATTCTTTACATTCGCTTGCGCGCAAATATCTTTGTGAAATATATAAATCATCTCTTTCACCCAACTATGAGTTAAATAGTACCACTTGTATTCGGAAATATTGCTATTTTCCAAAATATATATATATATATATATATATATATATATATATATATATATATATACACCTAGTAGGCCAGACAAACCTACCTAGGTTTCACCTAAACGGATCTGTTTAGGTGAAACCTAGGTAGGTTTGTCTATCCTAAATGTATCTAGGTCTGCTCTACGGTTGTATTGAGCTCTTTTGTTAGTTAGTTGTTACTCGTATCGGGTTTTTTTCTTTGGGCTTCAGACCTGCATCTGTGCGATTTTTTGTCGGCAGAAGTTCATGTTTGTAGCTCTTTCTTTTTTTAAAACCTTTTTCCCTCGAGATTGATTTGATTAGCAAATCAAAAATTCGAGGGTTTTTCGAAACGAGTCTAGTTATCTATCTATCTATCTATCTATCTATATATATATATATATATATATATATATATATTAATGCAATATTCACTCGAAAAAATATTCTTATAATCCCCCCTCTACCAAAAAAAATGTTTTGGTTTCACATAATCCCCCCACTACAAAAAAAGAAAAAATCAATAATCGCAAAACAATTTTTTAACGCTACATTTGAAAAGAAATCCTAAAATAGCTTTTCGCCCACATGGTACGTTTTGGGATCAAATACAAGCATGTCTTCAATAGTCATGTTAATAGGAATTTTTTTAAAATAAGTGTGCCTGTTCAAATAATCATTCCGTCGGTAATTTTTATGTAAGTTTAATAAACGTGCCGGTCCTGGTAATAGTACTGAATAGAGATGTCCGAAATGTTATAAGTAAATGAACTATTCTTCGTTTCAAAATGAAAAAAATAAAATAAAATTATCAAAAATGCAATACGAACCCGCCATGATAACTAAATGTCGAAATCGTCTGACATTGAATATAAAAGGCTCCCAAAATACACCCCCTCATTAAGCTCCGGGATATTTGTGTAATGAATATAGGAATTGATTAAATTTACTGTCACCTAGTGGTCGTGAGTTCAGTCCCTAGATATGGTGGGCTAACGATCATATCCCATTGAAACACAGATTATCGTACGATCTTCGTAGGTAAGCAACGTCGAACCTGATCAGTACCTAGATGGGTGACCGCTTGCGAATACTAGATGCCGTAAGCTTGGGTGTGCGGGTGGTGTAATAGATAACGGCTCGGAATTGAAAATTGAACAGCCGTGTTCCATTTCGTATCAGATTCGTTGTATTTCCTTACGCGCAGATTTCATTGGGAAAGGTATGAAGTCATCTCTTCTTTCCCTATGAGTTAATTAGTTGGATGTGTATCAGTTAATCATTAATATCTCAAGAAAACTGTTAATCTAAAAAAAATTTCTGGCTTTAAATAACCTGAAAGGGTTGATAGGCCGTAAAAAAAGATATCAATCAATCAATAAACCCTCTGGCATCAGAGGGATAAAATACCTTGATAATCAGCAGGAGCTATATGTCAGGCAAACACTGGAAATCTGATAATAGTAAGAGAGTTTTTTTTTTAATGATTTATTGCTTTGTTTGATAAGGCTTATCAACTATTTGTGGGCTTATTTAAAACCGATGTATATGCCGGGTGTAACAGCAAAACTGTCCAAATTGTGTAACAGCAAAATTGTCCAAATTGTGTAACAGCAAAATTGTCCAAATTGTGTAACAGCACGGGATAATTGTCCAATCCACAAAATATTTAACATATAAAAAAAAAAACAAAAACAAAAACAAAAAAAAAAAACACACTAAACTAATCGAGTTTCTTTTTTCAAGCATTTCAGATAAGATGTTTAGCTATGTTGACATCATTTGCCGCAAGAATCGTTGGAAAAACCCTTTGGATTATTCAGTTAGAAAGAGAACAGGTTAAAAATCGTTTTGTGTCAGCACCACTATGTTTTCCCAACTGATCAATGGTGAGAGGAAAAAGATCATTCAGGCATTCAGTAATGGTACCGACATTTATACTCTGGCTTCCATTTCCAAGAACCATTCAAAAACCATCAAGTGAACGATGAATAAAATTAAAAAAAAAAAAGAAAAAGGAATCAGTAGAGAAGAAAACTGGATCGGGAGGTCACAACAAAAAGAGGGGTCATCATTTCAACTTAGAGCTTAACACATTCTTACTGTTCAAAGTAGAGCCCAATAATATTATAAAAACCTTGGAGAATTCCAGTAAGATATCTTTAATCATTTCTAAGATACAACAGTTCAAAGCTTTATTTAACAACTGGACAATTTTACTGTTTTGCGATTTGGACAACTTTGCTGTTACACCCGGTAATATACGAATAATTCTCTCTTAATGCGAGTGAACATTGCATGAACGATTTTTAAGAATAACGGAGATTTACCGGATGACGGTTTTACTATTTAACCCATATCGGGGAGAAAGGTGGAGTCATGCCTTTTCCAAGAGTATTTGTGCGTAAGTGAATAAAACAAACACAACTGGAATTTGATTCTCCAACGTCTCGCTCCTAGACGCTATCCATTACTACACCCACACATTTCTATGTTTATAATAACTTTTATAACAGCTAAGATTAGAACAATAGTTGGAAATAATAAAAAAAAGGTAATGTTTTGAAAATAAGTATGTGTTCTGTACCAAATAACACTATGCAGTTGACGGTGGTGGTGTCACTGCGCCTCGATGTGAATATTACGAACATCATTTATGGCTGCGAAGTGATGAGAAAACTGACGAGCGACAACAATTTGATTTTCAACATTTACTAAGCGTAGCACAAAGGCGAAAGTGTGGAGCACCCAGTGAGAATCTATCTCATCAACTCAGTCGTAATTAATATAGCGAGACAAACTGGTTAACTATTATACCAGGTGTTTCCTATATAACTATCTTGTTTTGCTTTGAAATATTATCGTAGTTAGGATGGCTGAACACATTCTCATCACACTGATATAACATTTTTCTTGTAGTCAAATTACACAACCGACCATGACGTCAACAACAGAGGTTCTAAGCACAGATATTCAGTTTTTCTTAATCTATTTTCAGGTCAAATAGGCGATGAGGAGAAGGATGTTTTTCACCCAAATTCTGCACATCTAGAATATAAAAATATATAATGTATATAAATATATAACGATGGTATGCTAAAACCGCACCTGTTAAAGGCGGACGTTTTTGCAGATATTGCTACCTGGGTGGTTGTTATGAATAGTTTACCCAGATGTTAATTTCCCGTGTTCTTCAGCATATATATATATATATATATATATATATATATATATATAAAAATTATAAATAAATATATATATATATAAAATTATATATATATATATATATATAAAATTATATATATATATATATATATATATATATAAAATTATATATATATATATATAAAAAAAAATATATATATATAAAAATTATATATATATATATAAAATATATATATATATATATATATATATATATATATATATATATATATATATATATATATGCATGTTTCATTAAAAACGACAGACAAAATTTACAACGGTTGAGCTTTTTATTTAATTTTTCTTGTGTTCTGACAAGAGCTTTCTTTTTCTGGACAAAGGGTGTGTAAGAACTGTCCGAATGTTTTTGTATTTCCGAGCGCTTTTCGGCTATACCTTTAGCCATTATCAAGGATGATTCGATTATCAGCTTAGTAGAGTGTGTGCGTTCTGTGTATGTTCAGTGTGTGGTAGTGATGTTTTTTAATTTCCGAATACGGTTAGCACATTGTGGCTTTGTTCATAGTTAATATTGTTAAGAGTTGGCTTTTTATTTTTTATTATTAGAGCTTCCATTATTTTTAGTCTTTTTTTGCAAGTGGATGCAGTTAATATATTTGTGTTTTCTATTAGTATGTTCCTAATAGTGTCGGGTAAATCTGAGTGTGTGTTTAAATGTGTTCTGATGTAGCTGTGATCAGATAGGTGTAATGTAAGACGTCTGGATAAACATGTGGTTGTGTAGCCGATGTAATTATTTATGAGTTCGGTTTGGTGAAGAACGCAGTTCCTTAAAGGGCATTTGAACTCATAGATAATGTTCGTTCTTTGTAATTTTGACTTAGTTGGTGTGTTGTTATTTTTGAGGATAAGGTTGGCCGTCTTAAATTTTTTATAATAGATAATAACTTTGATTTTTTTATTCGGATCAATAAGATTAGTATATTTCTTTATAATATGCCTTAGAGAAGATTCGTCTTGTTTGCAATATGCATTTGGTTTTTGTAATAAATGTGTATATGATTTTTAGCTGTGTGTTCGCTATCGTTATTACTTGCTTTGGGGAGGAATAGTCTAATTTGTTGGTCTATAAGGTAGTTAGGGAAACCGTTGTTGATTAGTGTTTGTTTAACGTTGTTAAGTTCTTTGAGAAAGAGTAGTCGAGAGGATGAGTTCTGGTGTGCTCTATTTAGAAAGTTTTTTATTACTGCTACTTTGTACCTAAGTGGGCATTCGCTTTTGAAATTAAGGTGGCACGAGTTTTTGCTGGTGTTTTTTTTTTGTATAATGATGTAATGAAAGTGTTATTGTTGTGTTCAACGAGGACATCTAAGAATGGTAGTTTGTTTTTTTGGCTAAGTTCATATGTAAAGGTAAGGACGGAGTTTTTCTCAAATGTGGTCTTAAGCGTCTCTATTTCTTTAATGTTATCAGCTAAAATAAAGATATCGTCTACATAGCGAACATAGATTTTCGGTTTGTGGACCTGTGTAAATATAGTATTTTCTACATGGGACATATAATAGTTAGAAAAGCATGGATCGGGTGGATTTCCCATACTAACACCGTTAGTTTGGGTATAAATATTGCCATTATGGTCATAGAATGGGACTTTGGTTGCGCATGCGTGTAGTAATTTTTTTAGGATGGATGGTTTGATGGATGGCGGAGGGATGGAATTATTATTGTATACAGAGTTGAGGATAAAATCAATAGTTTGGTCGACGGGGACGTTTGTAAATAAGTTTTCGACGTCCAGTGACGCTATTATATTATACCTTGATTTGTTCCTTTTGTAGTTTTTAAAATTTGTAGGAATTCGTGGGTGGATGTGATGCTGTAATTGGTAGATAGGTATGGAGTGATGATGTCATTAAGGAATTTTGATAGCTCGTAGATAGGTGTTGGTATCTGGGAAATAATTGGTCGTAGCGGGTATCCTGGTTTATGTGTTTTTATGTTTCCATATAGATACCCCGGTCGGTAATCTCCAACTATTTTTTGAATTTTCAGGGAACCGACTTCCGCGTTGTGAGCTGTTATTAGCTTGTTAACGGACCTTTTTAAAGTCTCAGTGGGATTTCTGATCACAGCTCCATCAGAACACATTTAAACACACACTCAGATTTACCCGACACTATTAGGACCATACTAGTAGAAAACACAAATATATTAATTGCATCCACTTGCAAAAAAAGGCTAAAAATAATGGAAGCTCTAATAATAAAAAAGAAAAAGCCAACCCTTAACAATATTAACTATGAACAAAGCCACAATGTGCTAACCGTATTCGTAAATTAAAAACATCACTACCACACACTGAACATACACAGAATGCACACACTCTACTAAGCTGATAATCGAATCATCCTTGATAATGGCTAAAGGTATAGCCGAAAGCGCTCGGAAATACAAAACATTCGGACAGTTCTTACACACCCTTTGTCCAGAAAAGAAAGCTCTTGTCAGAACACAAGAAAAATTAAATAAAAAGCTCAACCGTTGTACCTTGTCTGTCGTTTTTAGTTAAACATGCATAAAGGAAGGATTGCTGCCTAAATATACAACTATATATATATATATATATATATATATATATATATATATATATATATATATATATATATAAAGTTTTAAAATGCGGAAGATAATTTAATAATTAACGATTAAAATCGAATAAAATAAATATAACCAGTCAGAAGTCAATCGTCAGTATTAAAATACTACTGAAGGATTTTTTTAAAAATAATATCCTTAAAATTGGTCAAATACAAGATTGGAAAAAAATAATTATTATTGTCGAACAAACCGAGCTAATTGTAGTGTTGAAACATAATTGCAATTGAGTAGCAGTTTTTAACATGTTTTTGTTTTAATATATATATATATATATATATATATATATATTTGTTAAATATTTAAATATATATATATATATATTTTGTTAAATATTTAAATATATATATAATATCTTAATATATATATAAACACACACACACATATATATATATTAAAACAAAAACATAATAAAAATCGCTACACAATTACAATTATGTTCTATAATTAACTTTAAACAATTTTTTCATAACTTGATTCCCTATGTACAGTACACACACGCGCGCGCGCACACACACGCACGCACCCGCGCGCGCGCACACACACCCACACACACATATATATATATAAACACACGCAAACACATACACATATATATGTGTGTGTGTATGTGGGTATGTATTGTACATAGGGAATCAAGTTATGAAGAAATTGTTTAAAGTTAATTTTTTTTGTTATATCCAAGTGCTTTCGGCTATCACAGTCATTGTCAAGAACAGGGTGGTTTTAGTATGGTACGCAATACGTATTTGAATAAAAGCTGGTGTTTTTAGATTGCTGAAATTGAAATTAGAAACAATATTCAAAGTGACGTCTATATACAGATATATAATAACAACCAAGAATCCATTTAGAAACAACGATTTACTGCCGCTATTCTGAGTTTCCCGCCAATCACGATCTTCAGTCGATTACAATTATTTGATCGTCAAAAGATCGTGGTTGCCGTGAAAATTTATATTTTAATAAGATTCAATAGCGTCACTCTGAAGATTTTTCCGTCTAAGTAAGTTACTTTCTTTTTTTGATAATGTGGAATTCCTTGGATCGAAGTTGTGGCTGAATTTATTTCTATGTATGACTAGTGCATTTCATAAATTGTTGTACATAAAATGCCTTTTGAACTATGAGTAGAAAAATGATCGTGTGCACAATAATTTATCATATGCAGTAGTTATACACAGAAATTAGTTCGACCATAATTTCGGTCTAAATAATGCCACACTCATTAAAAGGTTGTGAATTAGTTCAACGAAAAATTCTTGACAGTGCCAAAATATAAATTTGCACCACGGATTATTTCAAATATCTCCTTTACTCAAACAAATATTACTTTCCCAAGCAAACATATATGATGGCTACAAACACTTTTAAAAATTTAAGGAAAACAGTTAAATTCAAAAACCTTTTTTTATTTAAAATATATAATACATAAATTAATATCAAATTAAAACAATATAAATAATAGTTATATTATAAAAAAAATAAATTCAACAACATTTACTTATTTTATTAGACATTAAATTACATCACTTAGCATTCTCCATAAGTTACCTTGATGGCATTCAGTTAGCCTGATGTGTATTTATGAGCGTTTCTTAAATTTAAAAATTTAGAAAAAATAACGACGGCTCTAAAATATTCTTTCAGCTAAGGCAAACTATAGAAGACCCTAAGTGATATAGTAAACGAAATTAAGTAAATCTTGCTGAAGTTTTATTTTCTTATCTGTTTATATATACTTATTTATTTTTTAATTTATTTATTATTTTATTTTAATTTGATAAATTATTCAGGTGTTTATTTATTTTAAATAATTTAACGTCTTGAGGAAACAGTTTTCTTTTAATAAAAAAAAAAGACAATTTATGAACCTGTGTTATCTTTGGAGGGGAGTATTTCTTTTTCGAAAGGAGATATTTGGAAAAAATCGAGGGCATGAGTTGTCATTGGGAAGAATCAATAGCTGCACTCTAAAGAACTTCCCGTGTAAACAAGTTTCTCTTTTAATAGGTGTAGCATTCTTGAGATCAAGAGATATTCAAAACAGTTGAATACTTTCTGGACACACATTAAGTGTTTCCGATTGAATTAGAATAACGAGATCTTTTTTTTTTTTTTATTGTCGATTCAACTTCAGCTCTCTTGTCTGATCATGGTATGTCTGCATTATTTGCATCGGAAAAGAAGGAAATACATCAAGAGTCTTCAGCAAAAACCGCCTGACATTCTCCGAAAACCAGCAATGTCTGCTGATATGAGATATTGCTAATGTGCTGTGAGTTAATGTTATTGATGGTTTACGCACAAAACCACCATTAAGCGTGTACATTTTTAAACGCATGTATATATGTGTAGTATATGATTCACACCAGGAAATACCAGAGGTCCGAATCGAATTTAATTTATATCAGGAATCTTTGATCTTTGATATGGTGACCCCAATATGCACTGCATTCACCTTCACCAAAGTAAGGTTTATACTCGATATCATCTCAGAACACCAAAAGATCTAAGCGCCTTGAGAATTGAACTAGAAGGTAACCTTAAAGCCATCAAGTGCAGAATCGGGTCGAGAAAGATGGGTTCACCAGCATCAACATGAATTGAACGTAGGACATATGCATATGACAATCGGATTACATGAAGTTATATAAACACCCGATACAGGTGGAGCATGGCAGAATCTCTAGCATTTTCACAAGAAAAAGATCGAACGTTCGAAGAAAGACCTGAAACTACACACCACTTTGATTGGCTGATGTTAATTTGACGGTGTCCAAAAGTGAATGATTTTATATTACGTATGAAAAATGTAGTCCTGTTTTCTTATCGTTACTAACATAACATTATACGTGTGTAAAGCTGTTAACCAATGTTTTTGTTTCTGAACGTTTTAAATCATGAAATATTTTGAACGAGAACAGTAAACGGGAAAATGCTTACCATATGCAAAAATGTTATAGCGCAAGTTGGATCATTGCTCTGACAGATCCTCGTTTTTGAATTTATTGTAGCCAATCCATCTTTGTTCTGTGCACAATGGCTTTTTTTCTTCAGCGTAAACTGAGTTTCTATCGTTTACGATTTTTGTAGGGCATTGTTTTGGCGAGAGAAAAGAGGCAATTGACGTTTTCTGTGTTATTCGTATATTTGTCCTCAATTGGAAGCAGTTTGAATTCTTTATAGGGTTCAATGCTCCAGCAGCTTTAATGATTGATACTTGTCCTCTATTTTGGTTATATGTTTGAGCAGAATAAGTCAAAGTTGGTGGATACTGAGCCATAAAATTGTTGGAAGATTTACACTCCTCTAACGTTTCCACTAAATGAAAACATTAGATGAGTTTAAATCCGCCAACACTTTTGGCTTATTATTATATCATGAATTATCAATTATTTTCTTGATGAAAAAATAAAATTCCAACGAGGCCGAAAAAGGCATTTAAAGTTGATCTTTGCTGAGAGAGTTAAAAAATAATATATATATATTTTAAGACATTTTTATGTTTATACATTCTTTTTATAGATACAAATATTTAAGTAAATGCTCTGTTTTATAATAAACAGTATTAAACAACAATTATCGGCCTGAATATACAAGAAATTTTCATAGAAAATCTTCGTCTTCCGACAGGAATCGAACCTGTATCCTATATGGAACCGTTATATAGCCTGACGTGCCTTTAACTTTGCTAACCGAACGCTCCTCTGTGGCCGAAACGATTAAAGTCACGTCAGGCTATATGACGGTTCCGTATAGGATACAGGTTCGAATCCTGTCGGAGGATGAAAATTTTCTATGAAAATTTCTCGGACATTCAGGCCGGTAAATGTTGTTTAATACTGTTTATTATAAAACAGAGCATTTACTTAAATATTTGTACCTATAAAAAATGTATAAACATAAAAATGTCTTAAAATAATTGTAGGACTTTGTCCATTTCATAATATATATGTGTGTATGTGTGTTGTTGCTGCTGTTATTTTTTACAATGCGGTACACCCTGTAGAAGGTAGAGGGTTACAGTAAGATGCTGTTTATGTGGATATGAAGGGAAGATAACGGTTAATCCTAGACTTTACGAGATATTTATCTTCACCTTTGCGAGGTCAACCCGTTCTAATTTATGGCCTGCCTCTTTAAGAATATAATCTTTGTATTAAATAGATATAATTTAGATCGTTTAAGAGCGGATACAAAGAAGGATAGCGACATAATTTAATGTTATAGGCATGTGTTTATAGTTGGTAATAATGTTATTATTAAGCTTTCAGTGTATTTTCTCCTTAAAGAATTATGTTTTTTTAATTAGAGTTGCATTAAAGGTGAAATCAAAAAGGAAGATAAATATTCTATCAGACACACACGCAATTACAATTCATATTATCATCCGATGCCCACTTAGACATACAGGAATCTTCACAAACCTACATACACATAGAATTATCTACAGTTTTATTACACGTGTGAAACCAGCGAGAACTTACCCAAGCATAATTGAAAATATCAGTGTTTTTTTGTCGTTTTGTCTGTTTTTTCTCAAACTCAGACGAAGCTTTAATAAAAGTGAAACATGTTAGATTGATATACGTTTCATATTTGTTCTTTTATTTTATAATCCTATCGGATTCCGATCAATATTTGATCTACATTTGATCTTTAACTCTTATATATATATATATATATATATATATATATATATATATATATAGTGCCTTATAATAAAACAATATAGTTTGAATTTTAAATCAATTAATTTATAATATTAATGCTCTGTAAATTTACATTGAGCACTATTTTGTAAAAAAAAAATATCTATAAGAACACCGGATTATATATCTTACTGTTTTCTTTTTATTTTTACATATTTATATATATATATATATATATATATATATATATATATATATATATATATATATATGTATATATATATATATATATATATATGTGTGTGTGTGTGTGTGTTTGTGTGTGTGTCTGTGTCTGTGTGTGAATCGTTGGCTACTCGTTTACTAATGCAACTATCTCTTAAAGTGACTAGCTAATCCCTGTTACAGACACCTGCTCAGCTACATTTGAGCAAACCTGTGGTTTATATTGCAACTATTCTGAGCGAACTTTAGTTTCAGTTACTTTGATGACTGCTCAAAGTTTGGTGTGTTCAGTAATTGAACTAAACCAGCACGCTCAAACCCTCAGTCACGATGACTTGTAACTTCGTGCTCGTACAACACACAGACGGCTTCCGAACGATTTCGTCTACCTAGTTTCACGTAAAAGTCTTGCATTGTTTTTCAGTTACTTTTATAACAAGGCTGCATGCTGGGATCGTCTCTTCATGCTTATAAGCCTTAACAAAACGATTATGGTGAGATTAGAAGCTGAGTCTCCTGTCCCATGTCAAAGACAGGGACATTCCAGAAGAATTCTCTCCTTAATTGGACTACTGAAGGCAAGTACGGATAGCAGACAGTTGTTGTTGAAGGAAACTTTATCTATGTGCCGTGTCTCTTTAGGACGTTGACGATCATTGCTCTTCCCTACTTCCTGACCTTTGTAGTCCGTAGTGAAGTTTGTCTAACTCTTCTAATCCATGTCCTACCAACCATTTATACCAGCTCATTAGGTAGGTCAGCTGCTGCTTTGCTCTGTGCCTTTTGCCTTTAATCCGTTTTGTGCGCATCAAATTTTCTCTTTGTGTGCACTAGAAAATTCAACTGTCTTTTTCTGATGTTAAGTATGAGAGTCTATTTTGTTTCCATTTTCCTTAAAACTTTGTTGTTGCCAATATGTTCCGTCCATGGTATTCTCAGCTTCCGTATGCATAACCACATTTCTGCTCCATCTTTGAGGAAGTTGTTCAGCATTTACTGTCATATAGGAGGACCGGTATTACATAACAGTTAAGTACTTTTTTTGTTGTTTACTTCTAACGAGATTTTCTTGTTTCCTAAAACTTTGCTTAGCTTCTGGAAGGCATCTTTCCCTAATATGCTATCGAATTTCGGTGTCGCACTTAAAAGATAATACATCATCTATGCATCCATTCGTGTCGACCGGAGTCGGAATTATCGATCCAATGCAAACAATCCTTTCTTTTAGCTGTATAGTATGTCCTACACCAGAGCTATATACAGTTTTGAATTCAGAGTTTTTTTCTCTTAGACCAATTCCTCAATCCAAGACGCTATTCATTACTCCACCAAGCCTCCTCCTTAAAGGTAATACATTAGATGGCATATAGCGCGAAATCCTTCACTAATTGCTAATAACTGTTCTATATCCATATATATATATATATATATATATATATATATATATATATATATATATATATATATATATATAAAAATGACAATTGGAAAAAAAAATCTTACATTTTGCCGACGCGTTTCGTCTTCCGACATTTTCAAGGCAAAAATGAAATCGAAATGTATTTGTTGTTATAGTTTCATTAAAAAATTCAAATTTAAAAAGATAGACGCTTCTGTCTAAGCCTTTTTTTATCTGGTTAATGTAAATTACCTTTATAGTAAGAAAATTTTTTCCATATCAACAATATAGTTAAATTCCAAGATCAAACAATCTGTCTTGTCCACAAAATTGATCTGGGAATTTAACTATATATATATATATATATATATATATATATATAGTTTATGAAAAACTAGGTAATCCGTATGGGTAAACCCAAGGAGGATAAAATCCAGAGAGCTCAATATAAATCCAGAGCAAATAATTTAAATAAAAACAGACCACTTTAAGGTTCCATGTAATAAATTATTTCACCACAGCCCTTTTAAAGGACTGCGGATCAGACTTTACTTCCAAAGGTTGAAACAAAAAATGAAAAGAAATTTACACATTTTTGACGGGCCGTGTTAAGTATATGTAAATTAACGAGGTGAGGGGGAGAGAGAAGACATGAGTGAGTTAGATCTAATTTAAAATTTCTATTCTTTTATACTTAAAATTACTTGAGGTCCAGACATTGACACATTTAAACGGTTAACTTAACGGAAGTTATATATTGATATCGAAGGGGTAGAGGAGGAAAAAACCCGTAAAAAGAAAAAGAGAGAAGGACGTCATGACAGAAGGTGTCACTAATTTTCTTTGGGAGAAAAAAAACGGCTGGAAAAAGACGCTGTCATTTTGTTTTACTTTGAAAGTGTTATTTTGGGTGTTCATAAAGATTATAATGTTTGATATAAATTTGAATGTCTAAACTCTCTACAAAGAATTTAATTTGATGTTTGTTAGTGATTTAAATTTTTAAAAAATTTTGGGGATTTTCTATGAAATGTCGATTAGAAAATATTCATAGAAAGTACATTAAAAGAATAAAATTTTATTTTAAAATATAAGTTTACTTCTAATAATCTTTTTTATCTTTTTAAAATTTTTTTTTTATTATTGATTATTAAGTTGACATTTCTATCCGTTTGAATTTTGTTCATGAATTTAACTCTTGACTGTTTCTAGATCGGTAATGTCTTTTACTTAAATTTTAGTTAAGTTAATATAATTAAATCTTAATGCTGAGGAAAGACACTTCTGTTAGTCAAATTTTAATATCGCTTCAGGACAGGTGATTAAAGACCTTCTTAACTTCCTTTTCTTTTAAAATCCATGAATTTCTGTGACTGACAATTTCATGTTGCGTTCTCCACGGTTTGAAACTGATAACGTATATCTTCTCAAGGCCAGAGATCTATCTTCCCTGCTAGCTGACCCTTAGTTTGGGAGTGTGTGCAAGTAGAAAATATCACATGCCTTTTCCAAAAGACTAAGCCAGAGATTGAACTCACAGCTTCTATTTTCAGCGCTGATATCCATTAGCCTACCCACACACATTTACATGTCATCATTTAACCTTTATTATCTTACGCTGAATTTATTGCAGGCATTATCATCTTATATACACAAACGTCTTATGTATAATTTCCCCTCCAACATATGGGGAGGGTATTGTTTTTTGTTGTTATTGATTGAGTGCATGGATTATTTTTTTTAAATTATTTTACCCCAAGCAAGGTAATAACGTCACTAATATATACTGTGTATAAAAGAAATAGAGTAAAAAATATTATTAAGAAGCCTTAACAATAAAGGTACAGTATTAAACAAAAGAAAATATAACAATTTACACGGTATTTAGATTTTTGAAGATCAAAGTTGATTGGAAAGCAAGAAGCTGAAAGAGTGCTTCACAAGCGAGAAGTGCGAGAGAAGAAACTGTAAGGATAGAACTTGCGGTTGCATCCAACCATTTTAACTGTAAAATGATGAGACCTAGCTGCCAACCTAGTACTGCATTTAAATCCGAAAAGTCAAGGTACCAATGAGGAAAGCTCATCAGAACAATTACTATAAAAATGTCTATAGAACAGGCCCAGAGAAGCTATGCTACGGCCTTTGGAAAGTGATTGAAACCGAGATGCCAGGTCAACAGAGATAATATTGTAGATTCTTATTTGGATTGTATCAAGAATTTCTAAATACAAACAATAGGAACTAGATCAGATGTGACAGCAATATTCAATGCATTGACGAATGGTAGATTTATAAACGCGTAGAATACATTCTAATGAGAAAAATTGTCTGAGGATTTCTATTGTTTCTGAAGAAGATTTCTGTAGTTCCAGAAGTCCGTTGAAAGATAGAGTAAGAGTGTAAATTATCATTGGATAGTGTCTACTTTTAGGTATTCATATGTTATGAGGGACTGTAAAGAAAGAACGTTACTTACCACTTAATGACGAGAGTCTAGCCATACTTGCTAAGAAAATGGTCAATGCATTTGTTTCTTTTTTTTTTTTTGAAGAGATCAAAGAAGCGGGCGAATCGGAAGTTACTCGTGATTGGACAAATAAGACATGAGTGGGTTGGAGAGCGTTCTACTATGAGAAGTATTATAGCTGACGGTTGTCAGCAGATCAATATGTGTCAGTATGAATGATCCTCGGCTAAAAACGTCACTTGACATATGTATTTTACGAAATATATACATAATGCAAAAGTATTTCGTGTGATGATTGTAATATAATACAAGATATTAGAACGAGGCGCAAAATTATCAGTACGTTACATCAAATTTAATGTAAAAGTATATAATTCATTTTTAAACAAGGAAACACAATATATATATATATATATATATATATATATATATATGTGTGTGTGTGTGTGTGTGTGTGTGTGTGTGTGTGTTATATATATATATATATATATATATATATAGCGTGTCACCGACCTTTACCCACTTTAGCATCCAGAATGTTTTCTTACTCTTATTTCAATATTATCTATTACTTTCTTAGACGTAACACGTAGCCAATCAAAACATCCTACTTCATCTTACTTTTACACACTTTAGTGTCGAGAATGATGCCCACACATATTCAAATATTATCTGTTACTTCATTACACGTGACACGTATCTAAGCAATAAGAAATAGCCAAACACAGCATATCATTAATCTGCGCCTCTTTGTTTTTTTTATCCTGTCTATCTTGATCTCTGATAAAGTTTTAATAAAGTGAAACATGTTAGATTAAGATCTGTTTCCTACTTGTTCTTTATCCTATCATTTTGTCGGATTCCTATCCACACTCGACCCTTCTCTACCTCTCTTTCTCTCTATCTGTCTGTCTGTCTGTCTGTCTGTCTCTCTCTCTCTATATATATATATATATATATATATGTATGTGTGTGTGGCGTTTAATAAATACTCATAATCTATTAGTGTGTTATGGTGAAACACATCTATTCTATAGTTAATAGACTCTCCCACCTAATATAAGTAGGAGTAGTAAGAGAAACGAGGGTCAGTCGATGTCGGACGACCGGCTGAACGGTTGAACCTTCTGCCTTCGGGCGGGAGGGAACCCGAACGAGGCTACGCCGAGGGGCGGAGTCTCGTTCGGGGAGGTAAACCGACCCTGAACCCGTTTATACGGGTTCAAAGGGTATATTTTTGGCCGAGCCCACGGGCTCGGAGATCCCATGTTAAACCGGCCTTGTGCCACATGATACCCTCGTGGGAGGGGGACTAAATATTAGTCGATGTCGGACGACAGTAGTCGACAGTTTGTCGAATACGAAAGTAGTCAGCGACCACAAATAGATTGCTCTGTGTAATACCTATTATATCAAGTTCCTAACGTTTTGTACGTCGAACCTATTTAGGACCGATTTAGTACAAATACAAGCCTCCACTGCGAAATCACTCCACAACATAGTGAAACATTATATTCATCACATCAGAATTAGGAAGATTACATTAACAATTGGCAAGGACAATATTACTTCATAAAACATAGAATTATTTACAAAATTCATAAAATATATAATGTCTTTATCACATTAAAACGTCATCGTCTATTAGATTGTATGAGTTGCTTGTAAATTTTAAAAGCATTTAAGTTTACTGCAGTGAACATGAGAATTGTTTTCCTTCGGTCTTTATAACAACAACAATAACATAACAAAGGTGCAAGTGCTGTGAACGCTTGCAATTCAAAAATGAACTTTTCAGCAACAGTTGAGTTGATTTCTGTATTCAAGTCGATTATACACAGTAGTTTTAGACAAAAAAAAAACGTTGAAACTCTTCTTGGAAGAGATTATAAGCTTGGAAATTTTCTAAGATTGCAAAGAGCGATTGCCCACGAATCTAAGAACCCTTTAGTTCTGCTGAAATATAATGTTTTCGAGATGGCAAAAAAATGGTCTAAATACGTCACGTGGTTCGGTAAAGAAGTTGCCCAATAAATATGTGGTCATTAGTTTCTACCCAACAACCCACACCCCCGCTTAAAATTCTCCACTGTAAAGCTCGTTTGAAATTTGCAGTTATTTAGAAAAAGGTAGTCATTTTTGGAACTCAGTTTTATTGCATTTGTGGTCGGAATCAGGTAGAGTGAGTGTGAAGGAAAAGAAAAGAAGTTATGAACACCATCCTCAGTTTAAAAATAGGATTCACAACCTTGTGGAAACAAGGAATACTAAACACTTCAAATACATTAGTGTATGGATCAGTTATAACAAATTTATTATAGTAGATGCGGGAACTGGACAGAGAATAGGCTGCGCTAAGATTAGTTTCGCTCAGCACCGCAAATTGCTACAAAACCAAAACTGAACACTCGAGGGATGTTCTTAAATTAACGTCGTCAGATCTAGACTTTCATGTATCATGCATGGCGTCAATCTCGTTCACAAATATTTAAACTGTCATCTGTATAAAACCGCTTTCTCAGATCAAAGGTTAAAAATAACTTGAAGCGAATGAAGACTGTGGCCCTTAGAGAAGACTATACTTCTTTGAACCTTATGAGAACACTTGACTGGCGCTACAGAATCACAACCGAAAGAACTGTACCAAATAACAGAAACCACATCACTTGAGGAATTTCAGCAACCAATAACACGGATGACACATTTAACTCGAAGAGAATGATATAATCAAGATGGTGACGTTCCACACTACTTCAAACAAAAGGTTAGGGAGGAAGCCACCCTCCAACAATACTGGAAAGATCACGGTCGGTCAATGAATACTGAATATTTCTCTATAATGAAGCGGTTAATATTACAATTATTATTATTATTATTATTATTATTATTATTATTATTTATGGAGTCGTCGAAACAAGAAGAAGACTACTATTAAATGTGTAAGATTCCGCCAGGTGCCTTTTTGGAAGATGACGTTTCAATTTCTAACATGATAATGATCCTAAAAACAAAACTGCACTGGTGAAACAAAGCCAACAAGGTCAATTTTTTATCTTGGCCTACAATAAGTCCAAACCTGAATTTTGTGACGTAAACTTAGGATTTATTCAAAGCAATATTCAAATTTCGTAGTGTTATAGTGAATTACTTTAAAAGAATGCAACACTATGTTGAAAGAAATTTGTATTTGATATGTTAACTATAGAAAACGTTTTCTTAAAGTTATTGACTAAGGTTATCCCATTGACTATCAGGTGAAACGCGCGGATAATTTTTTCATGCCTATTGTGTGCCTGTTATGTTCATAATATTACTGTCTGATCTGGCGTCTCGTCTGCAGTCACTCTCTCACAGACGCGCCGTCGCCTCTCTCTGTCTTTTCTACAAATACTTCCATGGTAATTGCTCTGATGAGCTGCTTTCACTGGTCCCTAGACTCCATGAATTCAAGCGCCCTACGAGGCTGGCATCCCGCTCCCACCCTTACACTGTAGAAACTTTTAAATGTAGCCGTCTCTCCTACTCCAATAGCTTCATACCTCGCACCTCTCGCCAGTGGAACACCCTCCCCAATTACTGTTTCCCTGAGAGCTATAATCTCCAAATGTTCAGATGTAATGTCAACCGACATCTCCAGTTACCTTGATCTACCCACTATCCTTCTCCTCATCCTTTCTTCTATCACTCCTATCTGCTCTCGCTCTAAATCTTCCGCAACCCCCTGCATCCTAGTGGCTTCACGCCTTGCTTGGGGCGTAATGCTTAAAAAAATAAATAAATAAAATAAAAAATAAAAGATTTTTAAAGTAGGTCATGAATATGTATTCAACGCCTAAGCTCATATTCTAACTCTTATATATAAAAATATATTTCGCTATTTGAGGAATTACTTATATTATTTGAAATGCAATTGGTTGTATCGTACGGAAAATATGGTGCCTTTACTGTTTCTCTGAATTGCACTTTTATTTTCGAAATATCATCCAATTTAAAATTTATGTTTCTGAGACGCATGTTTAAAGATTTAATTAGTCACCTTTGTTGTTTATTGATTTCGGAATTCCTGTTTTCTTTCAGAAACTATTGATTGATCTTAACTGAAGTCGGACAAAATGAATATATCTCCTTTTATTTCGGAAAATACTCCAGCCGCCAGTATGGTATGTATACATATTATGTATTAATAAACCAGATTCAGGTTTAGAGGATTATCAAACAAAATATACTGAAAAATGATTCGGGTGTTATTAAGTTTCAGGATAACATATTTACCGAAAGGGAAAAGTCCTTAAGGCTTGCTGAACTACACATCTGGTATATTCATAGTTTGACACATGAAACAAAACTTGTTATTATCCAAATCACAACGAATTGATTCTCGTTTTGGAGTTTCTTTGAGAATATTAATCTGTTCAATTGCAAATAATGAAATATTTCACTGCTGAATTCTTTCCTTTGACTGTAAAAGTTATATATATATATATATATATATAATCTTAATTCCAATTGTAAAGAAAATTTGCTCTGTTTAATAAAATAAACATTGAGCGCTCTTTTTGCGAGTCATTTTTAACATATCTCAAATTGTATGTTGTGTTAACAGGACTCGCCTGGATTATATCAACGGATTACTACCTATATATATATATATATATATATATATATATATATATATATATATATATATATATGTGTGTGTGTGTGTGTATGAAGAAATATAGTTTTTTAAGTTATGCTATATTTGCTTAATATCAGGGATAAAGCGTATCTAAATATAAAAGTGAGCACTGAAACCAACAGTCAGAGGCGACGGAATGTTTCATGAATCAGTGATGCATTGTGGGTAGTCTATTGCATTGTGGGTAGTCTATTCTAACGGTTATTTTGGTGAGAGTGGTTTGTTAATTTGTTTAGCATTTACTTTATTTATTTAGATTAATTTATTTTACTTGTTTTGATTATCTACTTTTATTTATTCTTTTCAGTTTGTTTTCGGGTCTGCAATTTGAGATAAGTTTTGATCGCTTATTTAGTATCTTATTTTGGGCTGGGTAATTACAGCTATTTTTCCTCCAAGCAAAGTTTGCAGTTTTGGAATTGATTGTTGTAGGCTGATGTACTTTTCCTTATTTTCCATGATACTTTTGCTGTGATTTACTTTTTGTTTTTAACTTTTCCAGATATACTTGGAAAGCATTTTGCTGTTCGCGTATTTAATATTTGTGTAAAAAGTTTTGTGTGCGTAGTTTCTTTGTTTCCAGGGTCATTCATTTACTTCTATGCATATTTTTTCTTCGTTATCTGATGTTTTTACAGTGGCCTGATATATTACTATAAAAAGATAATGTTATGACCAAGTAAATGGTTAAAGAAATAACAAAACAAGTGTTGCAGATATATCATATATTAAACAGTAAGTACAACAGAAGAGAATTACACGACTGATGAGTGCGTGTCGTTTGTGACGGCGTTCAATCTATTCGACTGTTCCCTCAAAGCCTTCTCTCCTACTAATCTTATAATAGGCGGAAGTGTCCAACATAGACTCTTTCGAGGGAGGATACCACAACAAATAGGAAGGTCAAATTTAAAACTGAGTTACAACAATGTGTCAAATAAAGTCCTCAAAAGGAGCTCTGATATGGACCAAAAGTCCACTTTGGAATAATCTCTACCAATTAAAGTTTGGTATTATTTATAATTGCTCTATATATCAATAAGTGGATTCTCTCAGTAATATTTTTTTGGATTACCTTATCTATCTACGTTTATACCAACTTAATAGATAAATTTACTCTAGACTATTCCCTGAATACATTCCCTAGCCATATTTACATTCTTTCACTTTATCCCTCACAGATAAAAACAAATAGAACTTATAAAAAGATTACGATGGAAAACATATTTTTACTTGAACCATTCAGACACACTAGGTTGCAAAAAAGAAAAATATATTCTACAATCTCAAAATACTCCACAAATCTACAATCTCAAAATACTCCACAAAAAATAAGCTTCTAGATCCTTTCAAATCCTTTTCATTAAACTTAAAAAAAATAACTTTCGAAAACCATCTCACCAATTCCAATATAATTTGAACAAAGATATTTAAACCCATAAATTCTAAAAAGGTGTGGATTAAGGCTGACAAATCCAAAAATATTCATAAAATTAACACCTCTATCACAAACTCCTACTCAATAAAATCACTAATACCTATAAAGGACAATAATACTATTTCATTAATTAACAAGGTGGGAAAAATTCATATGAAAAATGCATGTTTACTGTTCAAAGACCACAAACTCAATTTAAATAATAACCTTCAATCACGATTGATTAATCCTTCCAAAACAAAACTAGGTTTAATTTCAAAAAATATAATTAAAAGAATAATCCACACCATAAAGAAACCTTTTATAATAATCTTTGGAATGATTCTTCGGATACTATAAAATGGTTCCAATGAAAATAAGGCCACTTTTATCCAATTTGACAATAAACTTCTGGCGTTCCATTTCCAAAGACCTATTATTAAGTCATGATGATAATTTTGACGTTCCTATGGGCGCGAATTACTCCGCTCAAATAACTGATTTAGTGGGCATCTAAATATTAGACACTCTTAATAGGATTATTGATCCTAAACAGTTTGGTCTTTTGTTATAGAGTAGTTTCAGAGTGGAGGCTTGTATTTCACTAAGTCGGCCCTAAAAACGTTCGACGTACAAAACGTTAGAACTTGATATAATAGTTAATGACGCAGCAATCTAGTTGTGGTGGCTGATACTTTAATGTCCGACATCGACTGACTCACCAACTCACTGAGCCCCTGACGACTGCTACTACTAATACTTATTATAGGTGGGAGAGTCTACTAACAATAGAATAGGTATGTTCCAGTATAACATCTTTACAGAGATGATGGACTTATTTTCATTCCAGATAGTAAGGGTCCACAATCTTCTAGAATAGAGAAGAAAATTATAAGGTCTTTGAAATTCCTTTGTTTTAAAATTGAAATCTCTTCTAACTTTAAAATAGTTAATTTCTTAGACATCACTTTCAACATTTCTATCAATTTTAAACCATTTCACAAGCACAATCAAACTCCTATTTTTATAAATGTCTACTCCAATCACCTAAATTCAATAATTAGACAAATCAGTAACACTGTAAACACTAGAATTAATATATTATCTCCTAACAAAAGAAAATATTCAATGAGAATAAAATAACTTATAACCAAGCCCTCAGTAAGAGTGATTTCACACAAAAATGCATTTATCAGGAGTCTTTGAAAAACAATAAAACTAATGGAACCAAAAACAAAAACAAAAAAAAAACAAATAATATGATTTAATCCACTTCTATGTAAACTCTCTAATATTTTCTAACTTTAATCGATAAACATTTTAATCACAAGCCTCTACAAAAGTTTTCGATAGAAAACTCTAAATATTAGTTATTCCTGCAAAAACATGCATAATATTATTGACTCACATAACAATAAAATATTAAAATCATTTTATGGCAGCAACATACCTGATAACAAGCCCTCTTGCAATTGTAGGATCGAATCCAACTGTAATTCAGAAAATGTTGTATACCAAGTTACTATCTTTCCAAAAGAAAATATTAATGATAAAAGTATACATCGGTATCTCTGCTGGGTGTTGGAAACAGAGATTCTACAATCACTGGCATTCCTTCTCTAATGCTTCTTTAATGAACCAAACTGCTCTCTCTGAGCATTTTTGGAAACTTAAAGATAGAGGCTTCACCCCACGGATTAAATAGGATATCATTTGTCAGTCACAAAGTCCCAACAACTCCTGGAATAGATGCAATTTATGCATACAGGAAAAATCCTATTAATTAAATGCAAAAATGTTGGCCAACAGTTGAACCAAATGAATGAAATTATTTTCAAATATCGACATAAAAAGAAATTCAAATTAACCTAAAGACATTGACTTGGGATTTTGGTTCTTATTTTATATGGGTACAAGCATATATTTGTACATGTGTTCGTATGTGTATATGTATTTGTATGCTTGTCACACATATATATGTGGGCCCGTAAATGTATTGGATTATTTATGTCATTATCATCGCCTACATCATATATATATTATTTATTATCCTTAATAGAAATCTTATAAGTATAAGAAACTATAAGAAACTATACTCGCTCGGAAAACCTTCGGTATATTGAGCTGCAAATAAACAAGCCAGCACCAAAGGGGGAAAAAAAGGTATATAAAAAAGAAAGAATCAAGAACATGTACGTTAATCGAAAATAATCGTCCAGCATAGGAGTTCAAGGCCCAAAGAAAACAACCCCGATGCGAGTATCCAAAACAACTAAATAAAGTGCTCAATACAATGAGTAGAGCAGACCTAGCTAAACCTAGAGAGCTAGGCAAACCTACCAAGTTTTCACCTAGGCGGATCGTCAGGGAAGGCTGCCTTCCCTGACGACCCGCTTAGGTGAAACCTTGGTAGGTTTGTCTGTCTCTCTAGGTTTAGCCATTATCTATTATCTTTATTTATTATTTGATTATTATGATTATCTTGATTTTTTATTAGTTATTATATTTTTGTTATATATAGATATATATGTATATATTTATGTTTTATATTATATATTTTTCTTAAAATCTTTTATTATTAGTAGTAGTAGTAATATTATGCGTTGATGATTATATTATATGATGATGATGATGATGATGCCGTTTAAACAGACACCACTTTAAGTGCCTCCTTATTTGACACATTGCTATAATTTAAGGAGCAATTATAAATAATACCAAATTGTAATTGGTAGGGATTTTTCCAAAGAGGACTTTTGGTCCATATGGAAGCTGATTTTGTGAACTTTATTTGGCAACTCAGTTTTAAATTTGACCTTCTTATCTCTTTACGTCCCTTTACCCGTTATATTAACTTGTTCTCTCTTCTTAATGTAAACCCGGCTAATAAAACTTTGCTACGTCATTTTATTTTTGCTATTGTTTCATCTAGTATTTATTTTTATTAGTTTTTAATTTTTCTCTTTTTTATTCTTGTTATCTTTATATATCTCTATGTCTGGATATATTGATTCCATTTCATAAAATATAGTCGATCTGATTAAATGAATATGTCTCTCTATTCATCGAAATAAATTTATTACCGGCGATGTATTTTTAAGGTTTCTTCCTAATTATTATTATAATTTGCTCTGTATCATATATTGAACTCACATATGGACTAAAAGTCCTCTTTGGAATAATCCCTACCAATTAGAATTTGGTATTATATATATATATATATATATATATATATATATATATATATATATAGTTTTAAAAAAACAAAGGAAACCATTGATTTTAATTTTAAAAGTCTCTAGGGCCCTTTCAGCCAACATCTCATCAGGAGACAATCGTTGGATTAGCGAAAAGAATATTAACGATATTGAAGAGCAAAAAAAAAAAAAAAAAAAAAAGGGGGGAAACACACTAAAATAACAAACAAGTATATATACTTGTAACGAGGGAAGGGATCCGTCTTTTCGCAAGGATGTATTGCCCTACATCAAATTGAGTAATTTAGTATATGAATTTAATTGCCAGTGTGATGCTGGTTATGTGGGGCGTACAACCTTGCATTTGGAAACTAGAATTAATCAGCACGTACCTTCCAAAATACGACTTGGTAAGATAGATAGAATATGCTATCTTCCCCCCATGAATATGGAATCGGCTATTGCTCAACATTTAGTTGAGAATATAGCTTGTGCCAAGTTGTATAAAAAAAGAGTGTTTTAAAATTATTCATACAGCCGATTCCAATAATCATTTGAAGATTTTGGAATCGGTTTGTATAGGATTAAGAAAACCTTCTCTCTGCCGGCAGAAAGAATTTATAAGGTCTCTGAATCTGTTGGGGGATATTTTATTTTAACTGTCCCTCGCTAATTTATTTACTTGATCCCTACCCTCGTTACAAGTATATATACTTGTTTGTTATTTTAGTGTGTTTCCCCTTTTTTTTTTTTTTTTGCTCTTCAATATCGTTAATATTCTTTCGCTAATCCAACGATTATCTCCTGATGAGATGTTGGCTGAAAGGGCCCTAGAGACTTTTTTAAAATTAAAATCAATGGTTTCCTTTTTTTAAAACTATTTATAAATTTTGTACCTCCAAACATTTGTTTATATATATATATATATATATATATATATATATATATATATATATTGTCGCACAGAAGTCACTAGTTTTATACATAATGAAAATTCAAACATTAGAAATATATTTCCATTTAATTATGAAAAATATACAGGGTAAATATCCTCCATTTTTGACTTCACATGGAAGCACTCTTTTGATAGCATTCTCCGTAACAGTGGCTAATAACTCTGGATGGAACCCTGAAATTTCTGCACTGATGTTATTCTTAAGTGGCTAAATTGTCTTTAATCTGTACACACCCTTTAAATTACTCCTTACCCACCCCCCCGCAAAAAATATAATTTTTTCCTGTATTAATATAAATTTCTCCTGCATTAACATGTTTTTCCTGTATTAATATCAGTTTTTAAATTAAAAAAAGAAATAAATATATGAAAAATGTTACATGTTATAACATTTTTAAATACTGAGGTGATTTTGGGGGACATCCTGTATATGAGAAATGGCAAGAGAAAAACTTTTTTATGCCAGTGCGTTTCCTTCCTTGGGGAACATTATCAAGTCAAGTGTGTAATTTTATTTGGTGACCTGTATTTATACGCAGAATTAACGTGAAGTTTTCAAATTTTGACTTTAAAATAAATAAAGAATAGCCTCCAAGAATTATTATTCTCAAAGTTGTAATATAATAAAATCCAGAGTCATTAAAGGATTATATTTAAGAAAATTAGAATCTGCAACACCCCAGAATAAATATTATATTGAAATTAATTTAAAAACCTCCAATATCCTTAATATTACATCCGCATCACTAAAAGCATACAAACAAAAACAACACAAAACATAACAACAACAATAATAAGAACTTTTAATAAATTAGATAAAAAGAAACATATAATATTAAGTACTAAATCATCAACATCTATTATTTAAAATAATATATCTTTTCGGTAGATGGTGACAGTTATATTTCAAATTATTGTAGAGGCAATTGAGTTGAAATAATTGTGGATCTGAATGTGGCTATTCCTTAACATTTTACACATTATTTATGATCAATTACTTAATTATTTGTTGTTGTTGTTGTTATTATTATTATTATGTTTATTTGTTTATGCGTTCATTCATAGTTTGTTAATTTGTTTATTATTTACTTGTTTATTTAAATATTTTGTTTACTTTGTTTTCATTTTATTTTTGTGGGTATGTTTAATTAGATCAACGTGTACATTTGTAATTTGTTAATTTGTTATTTACTTAATTTGTCTATATTAATTGTTTGTTTATTTGTTATTTAATTTTTTTTTTTTTTTGGTGATTGATAATCTTATTTGTTTAGTTTAAAGTAATGGTCTTGTTTAAAGTATGTTAAATTATATGAGATGTATATAGTGCGTATATTTGCAGTTTTTATGGTGATATTATTTTATTTCTTTAGTTTTCGATTTTTAAGTAACTTAGTAAAAATTTGTTTTCATGTCTGCATTTTGAGATAAGTTAGGATCGGTTTAGTAATTTCTGTTCGTCTCAGAAGGTGATTGTAGCTATTTTCTCCTCCAGAAACAGTTTACAGTTTTGGGATCTATTGCAGGCTGATGCTGTTTTCCTTATTTTTTATTATATTTTTGGTATATTTTGGGTTTATTTTTATTTTCCATATATGTTTTGAAAGGTTTGCGCGGTTCGCATATGTCCGTCAGTCAGTTATGTGCCACGCTTAGGCGATCATGATCTTTTGATACATGACTGACGAGGCAGAATTTTTTCCCGCAGTAGGTTGCCATTTCTTTCTGCGGTAGACCACTTGCCATCCAAGAACCCGGTCTGTCCTGCTATTTACTCATAGCTGGTGGTGGGAGAAGAGGAGGATTCATAGCTTTCCCAAGGTTATTAGCACGTAAATGAATGTAATAGTTTCGACTCGATTCTCCCATTCCTCAATCCGAGCCGCTGTCCATTACTCCACCGTGCCTCTTCTTAGCCGTTATCCATTACTCCCACGTACTTCCTCGCATATGTACTATTTCTAAATGAGGTTTTGTGTGTGTAGTTTCTCTGCTTCCAGAGTCTTTCAGTTACCCCTATGAATATTTTTCTTCGTTATTTGCTGATTTTACAGTGGCTTGATATATTATTTTGCAGCAATAGACATTTAAGGGGCATTCATGTTTTGATCAGCAGTTACAGGTTGGTTTGATTTGTGCGAGTAGTTTGCTGGGTAGTTTTTTGTGTCAAGTTATCGGTACAAATATAAAAATCAGCTACAGCTTGGTGTTGATTTCAGTGTCCACTTTTTTATTTACATATGATCTATCCCTGATACTGAACACTTTTACTCATAAATATTGCTTGCCTTAAAACTATATTTTAGCATATATATATATATATATATATTAAAGACATTTTTTATGTTTAACGTTGTTATTTATAGATACAAGTATTTAAGCAAATGCTCTGTTTATGATAAACAGTATTAAATAACATTTACCGGCCTGAATGTCCGAGAAATTTTCATAGAAAATATTCGTTCTTTGACAGGATTCGAACCTGCATCCTATACGGAACCGTCATTTACGCTGACGTGCCTTACCTCTGGGCTACAAAGAACCTTTTCGGTAGACAAGGTCGAATTTACTGCTTATAAACTTCTATAAATAAATAAATAAATAAATAAATAAAATAAGAAACAAAAAAATAAAAACGAGCAATATAATTTGACCCAAATAAATAAACAAAGCGACTTCCGGTAAAAATAACCGCCATAATAGAATACCCACAATGCACCACTAACCCGTATATATATAAATAGCCGAGAAAAATAACAGCATATGTGGCCTGACGATTGCATATAGCGTGAAACAGACTGTCGCCTCTAAGTGTTGACTTCTATGTTCACTTTTATATATATATATATATATATATATATATATATATATATATATATATATATATATATAGTATGCAAACATTTTTGTTTTTTATAATTGGATTTATTGAAAAAATATTATACTTTGTTTTACATAAACAAAGTATAATATTTTTCTCAATAAATCCACATTACAACCAAAAACGTTTGCGGCACCCCTTCTTTTTTAATATACATACTTTTCTCTCGTTGAACCACTACAACATATTTTCTTTTTATATATATATATATATATATATATATATATATATATATATATATATATATATATATAAAAAGCTTATTCTAATAAGTAATTATGTGCAAGAATGAGGGATGTATGAAAACTTCCCCAAATCTTGGATCAAATGTCGCGAAATGGCTTATTTTTGCAAGCCGAGTGCAACTAAACTTTGAATTGACTTATTTGCAAACAAAGGTTATTCAATTCTCTTTTAAAAAATAAATCGATCTGATGCATTCGATTATATTTCTTATACCGTTTTTTCCTTCGTAAGAAATATGTTTCTTTTTTTTATTATTATTCTTATTCTAAAGGAACTGGATGAATTTGAATTTGTTAATGGTTTGGTTTGCTTTGGTTTGTTTTATTTTACGGCATATCAACCTTAATGAGTCATTTAATGCTGACGACTTTATTTTCCTGGTAATATTTTTGTTTTGTCAAAAATCTATTTCTGTTAATATTATTTTTTTCAAAAACGTATAGCTGGTAATATTATTTTTTTGCAAAAACGTATAGCCAGCAACACTATTCTTTCAAAAACGTATGGCTGGCAACATTATTTTTTCAAAAAACGTATTATCAGAGGCCTTGCTGTTGGAAGTAGTTTATCGTCATACCCAGGACGCGGATGTAATCTGTGTGTTAGCTATTTTCCCATAGCTGTGACCCTAACAGGTGTTACCATCCCGGGTCATAGTGGACTTGGGAACACCAGCAATTTAGAGGTGGTTCCACGCTCCTCATAACTTCCTGATCAGAGGCCTGGCTGCTGGACGTAGTTTATCGTCTTACCCAGGACACGGATGTAGTTTATCGTCATACCCAGGACGCGGATGTAGTTTATCGTCATACAGAATTTGTTAATGGCATTTGTTTACAAAAAATGACTTGAAACCTTTCTGCTAAATCGGCTGTATCCCACAGCATGGCCTGGTGCTTCCGGGGAACCTGTTTATTTTCAAGGTGAAAACAGGACTCGAATTTATAAACCTTGCATAAGAACAGTAGTAAATAGTGAAGATGACAATCGCTACAATTTTTATATATAGAACAAAAACCTCTGTTAAATAAGGATTCATAAAAAGAAAACTTTGCTTTTATGGATTAATTCTGTGGATTTAAATGGTAACTCATTTAACGAATATTTTATATTTCTGTCTTGGGTATTGCTACGAACATATAGTGTACTTCCATAACCAAAACTTTCGTGTTTGAAATTGGCAATTAAGTTTCATATATTACATTATGCAGGACTGAGCATTGCCCTCGATTTGACACCAACCCTCTAAGGAAGTGAGGTGTAGAGTTGAACAGGGGGTTACTGCCAACCGCCAAATAAAGAAGAACGTGACCTCACATCTGCATCCAATTTGGCAAGCCGTCACTGGGAGTAGTTGGAAAGTCTTTCAGACACAGGCGAAAATATAAAAACATCCGGGGGCAGCAACTCACCCACAGGCCGAGAGTAAGTGACAAAGTTCAGAGTGAAATAAAATGTAAATTGAAATACGAAAGTCTGCGGACATATTATTACTAAACGGCACAACAACATCATTACAGTCAAGAGGATTCGTGAATTGTGAACTTACCTATTCATGGAAAGCGTTGGCAAATTTTGATCATATTTATATAACCGAATTTCAGCGTAATGTATAAATATATAAATAGGACTTATTAGTAAAACAGATTCAGGTACCTTCACACAGAGCTTATATTTCAGTGAGTCACAGAAATAAGAGTTATTTCAACTATAGTAACTCCAAGAGATGATTTGGATTTGTACCGATGATTAAAAATGGCTGTTTAAAACATATTCTCAGTCTTTAATAAGACAGTTTTGTATTATATTTTTACTTTACCAATGATTTTATAGTGTTGGAAGCACTTCTTTCTATGACTTACCCAAAGGTGACGCGGAATTGTATAAGGTAGGTATTCTAAATGGAATTTTATTCGGATTGTTCTATAGTCTCTTAAAGGGTGCACTAGAAGCTGAAGACGTTAATCGATAGATCAATCTCCGGTCATTATGGATTTGATTGCTAAACAACTGAAAATATACTTTGTGGAACTCTACTGTTTTCTCGTTACGTTTTTCCTAAACGTTTTGACCGGTTCATTATTTGGCCTTCTCTAGGGAGAATTTTACCCGATTCTGTGCCTTTTATTGATTCGAATTAAATCCGAATAAGCAACAGTTATACATTTTGAAGAAAAACTCAGAGTTCACACATCATACACACACACACACACACACACACACACACACACACACACACACACACACACAAAGTAATAATTTAAAAATAACAATTTACTGTCACATTAAAAAGTTGTCCTAAAAAACTAACATCAAAGATGATAGTCTCAACCAATCGCTGAATAGTAATAAAATATGACAACTAAAATGTTGTAATAAAACCTAACACTAAATATGATAGTCGCAAAATGAATAATTTTGTCGGAATTTCTGGGATGAGGAGTCGTCATTATTTATATTATTTACTCTAAGATAATTCCCTCATTTTTGTGGCGGGCCTTTATCAAGTGCTTGTCGATCCGGGTGACCTTTAAGGAATTTCGAACTGAATCCTTTATTTAATATAAGGCGCAGGTTGTTCTCATTCTGTTGTCCGTGCTTTATTTGGCACTTCTCCGTCTTTGCTCGTCCTGTTTCCACTGTGTTTAAGTCTGCACTATTCGACCCTGGGATTGAACTGGAATCTCTCTGTTACCAAATCCACGAACCAACTCCAACCACTAGGTTATTGTCCCATAGGACAATTCTGAGTCTAGACTAGGTTGCTGACATTGCTGCTGCTGCTGATTTTCAGTGGAGTGGGGGGGTACAATGGCCGAAATGTTATGATAATAACAGCAAAGATGATAACAATAGTGCGAGTGTAAATAATGTAAATAATTTGCTTAATAGAAACGAAATATTTCAAAATCACGGGCTAGATTTGGAAAATTATTTGTATAAAAAGAAATCCCATCAGAGAAACATAATCTTTTGTAAAATTCTGAGAAAATTGACTGGAAATTATTTCATTGGTTTGTTACAACAATGTCCATCTCATTTCCTTTTTCTCACACATGAGTTTCTTGATGTCTAATAAGCTTAGATTATAATCATCTTGGATTTTATTATAATATAAAGCATTGTCAATTATGATTAATTCTCATAGAGAATGTTAAAAAACTGATAGCATTATAGATGTGTAGATTTCTAATTTTGCTTCGATTCTGTGTGTTCATTCAAGGCTTAAAGTATCTGCTTTGTTCTCCTTACGAAAAGAAGAGTGTATATTACGAATTTGGGAAAAGAATAACATCAGTAGTACGCACTTATCGACGGCGTAAAACAGTTTCAAACTTAATATTTTAAATAAAAAAATGTAAAGATAACTCTTTATGAAGTGGGGTACTTATTTGAGACTGTATTTATAATATGAACAGGACGGTCATTCTAAAAAAAAATTGGTATATTTTTTTATTCTGATATATATCTTGGGATTAATCTACATAAAATGTCTATATTATTTTCTCCCTTTTTTGTTTTTTGTTTTTTCTTTACGCGAAGATCAGTTAATGTAGTAATGTGAGTGAAACGACTATTTTCGTATGCTTTCTGTTCGAAAGCCTTATAAGTTGACCTTGAGGGGGAAATATAACTGACTAAGACCATTAATGAATGACGCGGTAGTAATTATGTCATTGTGGCGTCATTGTTGTTCATCTAGGATGTAGCCGATTATGTGTCTAGCGAATGTATCCAGTAAACACCAAATTGGCAAAGAGCCTGAAACAAATGAATTTTTTTTTATATAAATCGTGAGATCACGGGTAGAATTTAGTAAACGCATTGATCAAACAGATATGTAATCAATTTTATTTATTTTGACGATTCGTTCAGATTTGATGACACAAAATTGTAAGGCAAATATAATTCTGTTCTTTTTTTCTTTTTTTCTTTTTTTAAATGATTTCACACCATGAAGGCAATAAAACCATTAAGATGCAAGCAGTTACTGTGTGGGAGAAAATATAAGAAAAGAGACATTATTAAGGAAAAAGAATAATAAATGAACAGTGTTTAAACTTGACTAATGAATGGAATAATAATACAACACAAAAGGTACTTAGAACAAAATATATTGAACCAAGAAAGTGTACACAATATTTACATATAGTCTTTTGTATATTCTTGGGAAGACCGTTCCTGGAGAATGTGTTGAATTAGTCGCAGTCGGGCAGAGTCTCTGGATTGAATCTCTTGATTCCTTTTCTCGTCTTCCCGCTACCAACCATATTTATATGGTCGGTACTCCACTATGCAAATTAGGTGGATCCTACCACAACAAACAGGAAAGAAGACAGAAGATAACGACTAGCATTGCATTTGAGATTTTGAAGATCAAACTTGACTAGTAAGCAAAATGCCGGAAGAGAGTTCCACACGTGAGAAGTGCGATAGAAGAAACTGTTAGTACAGAACTTACGGTTACATTTAACGATTTCAACTGTAAAATGATGACACTTTGCCGCCAATCTAGCAATGCGCGTAAATTCATAAAGTCCAGATACAATAGAGGAGAGTTCATCAGCTCAATTAATATAAAAAATATTTATGGAAAAGAGAAGCTACTTTACGTAAGGTAGGAAAATGACTGAAGCCCAAGTCAGGGCCAAAAACATTTGCAGCCATATATTAACTCTATTATCATTAGTATTATTAACTGTACTATTATAAGATATATTATTAACCAACAATCGCGGTCGTGTCTGTCTATATTTCTGAGATGAGGTATTATGTACATTATTCGGACTATTGTCCTCATCTTTGTTGCCATATTTATCACAACGTTTCGGCCGTTGTACGCTCCGGCCTTCTTCAGGTGGTTGGAATGTCGAACTGAACCCTTTATTTCGCTCACTGGGGTAGACTGTTCTAGTTCCACGTGCCATGTTTGATGGATGTCCGTTATCAGTTATCTCCTGTTAACTTCCCCCTGAAAGTTCCCCACTGCCTTAACCGGGTATTGAACTCACACTCTTTGGGTCCTGGCACTGGATCTAACCAACGCCTTTATTCACTGTGCCATGTGTCCTTGAGGAAATAAAGGGTTCAGTTCGACATTCCAACCACCTGAAGAAGGCCGGAGCGTACAACAGCCGAAACGTTGTGATAAATATGGCGACAAAGATGAGGACAATAGTCCGAATAATGTAAATAATCGCGGTTGTATTTGAACATCTCAATCTAATGAATACTAATAAAGAGGTTAATGAATGTTAATCTATTTTTACGAGCAGGCTATTTAATTTAAGTATTTCCATTTTATGAGCATTGGAATGAAGTGGTGACACATATTAAGGTCTCATATTGAGAATATAATGACATTAAAGAGACATCGAGATTACGTATTACCCAACGTCAAAAGATATTATATTATTTTGTCGGTCTTCAGCAAACATTGCTTTTATTTCCTTTACTGATGGAACTGTTTGATTACCTTGAAATATTTGGGAAGGGTATCAGAATAATCCAGAACCTATACTGGAAGTAGACGGCATTTTCCCCAACAAAAGACCACAGCTTTTTTTCAGATGCTGGTGCCGCTCACGTCTGCACGTATCTGCGTACGTATATATATATATATATATATATATATATATATATATATATATATATATATATATATATATATATATATATGTTTCATAAATAATATAGACAAATTTATCGTTGCTTGAAACCATCCATATAAACAGAAACAGACTATCATCACATTCTTGACCGTGTATTGCTTAATATATTGTACTGTATTGTATTGTGCCGAAAGCTTAGATTGATTAAAAAATATGTGATTTTCTTTTTTTCGTTTAATGATAATGTTATTATTTAATGAAACATCTATGAATGAAAAATGCTGCCTAAATACACACACACACAATATATATATATATATATATATATATATATATATATATATATATATATAATATCAGTGGTCAATATATATATATGTGTGTGTGTGTATATATATATATAATATCAGTGGTCAATATATATATATATATATGTGTGTGTGTACATATATATATATATATATATATGGTTAATATATATACGCGCCGTCGCCTCTCTCTGTCTGTTTTACAAATACTTTCATGGCAATTACTCCGAGGAGCTGCATTCGCTGGTTCCCAGACTTCATGAGTTCAAGCGCCCTACGAGGCTGGCATCCCGCTCTCACCCCATCACTGTCGAAACTCCTAAATGTAGCCGTCTCTTCTACTCCAATAGCTTCATGTCTCACACCTCTCGCCTGTGGAACTCCCTTCCCTATTCCGGTTTCCCCGAGAGCTATAATCTCCAGCTATTCAAATGTAATGTCAATCGACATCTCCAGTTGCCTTGATCTATCCACTACCCTTCTCCTAATCCTTTCTTCTATCACTCCTATCTGAACTTGCTCCAAATTTTCTGTAACCCCTTGCATCCTAGGGGGCTCCCCTGCCTTGCTTGGGGTGAAACGCTTAAAAATATATATATACATATATATATATATATATATATATATATATATATATATATATATATATATATATGAATTTCAAAGAGTATAGAATCCAGGTAGAACTCAATGTCCAGGACAGAGTAAGAATATAATATAAAAGGATCAAACACTAATATTCCATGGTTATAATTTATTACATTGAAATCGTAATCACGATCAAATTCATCAGGCCTACAAATTCAAAAGTTATATATATATATATATATATATATATATATATATATATATATATATATATATATATACGGGTTTCACACGTATTCAAAACCTTCGAAACTTTTCTGCTGAAATCACAGGTGGTAAAAAGAATTTTTTCGCCATTTTATCTGCTCGCCTCATCTTTCAGTCCGTTTCTTAACATATACTTATACGCAAGTACCCTTGCGAAATATATTAATTCATCTCCTTCCTCCAGTTATTTGTTAGGGTTTCTATCTGAAAAACAAATCATTGTTACTCTCAAAAAATGCAATATTTACTTGAAAAAAACAAAAAACAAAAAAAGTATTCTTGTAACACTCAAAAATATGCTTCGGTTTTAAAATACACACAAAGATAAGACGTAAAAAATCAATCAGAAAAATTAAGAAAATATGACAAAATAAAATGAAAACAGTGAAATAGAAAAAGAAAAATGAAAGTGATATGAATAAATATTAACAAAATCCACAACTCTTAATCAGGTTTTTTCTGCAAACATCGTGTGCTGTTGGAGCACACGATGTTTGTGTTCATAGTATTCGTACCAATTTCTGCAGAGTGGAATTGGAACGCTCCCCGGGCATCCTAGCTCTCTGTAAATCTAATCTGAATTATTCCATATCTTCAATTGAATTCTCTGTCCCTGGCTATCTTCCTCTCTTTCGGAAAGACTAATGTCCACAGGTATGGCCTTGGTGTATATATCCGGGAACATCTCTCACTGGCAAGGGAACTTTCTCTTGAGTCTCCGAACTGTTCTTACATGTGCCTTCGTTTTTTTCTCTAGTAAATTCAGTCAACTATATTTTCTTTCTCTATCGTTCTTCTTCCTCTCATGACTGTTGCTCGCTTGATAGAATTTTTATGTAGTATAGATAAGACCCTTTCTCTACAGCCGTTTGCAGATATCTTTGTTCTCAGCGATTTCAGTGGCCACCGCGTTAAGTGGCTTACTCACTCTAATATTACTAAACTTGGTGGCAACCGGACCTTGAGCTTCTCTATTACGCAATTTTTGCACATAAATCGTAGACTTCCCCCACGCATGTCCCCCAGCAATTCTGACGGACACAGTTCTCTACTTGATCTCTTTCTTACCTCCAGCCATGACTCTTTCTCTTCGCCGCAGCTCTATCTCCTTGGCAACATTCTTTCTGTTATGAGCGCGCTGATTGGAATTCGTTTCGTAATTTCTTTCGCAATGTTCCTTGGAAGGATATTTTTAATTATCAGCAATGTGCCACTGAGATCTCTTCCTGGGTGAAAGCTGGCATCGAAGCTTTTGTTCCAGCTCGGAAATACCAAATGAAACCATAATTCTCACCTGCTTGCTCAGCCACTATAGCCCACAGGAATCACTTCTTCCGGCTATACCAGAACGACAAGTCTGGTTTTAACAGATGTCTCTTTGTCGCTGCTCGTAATTAGTGCAATTGTGTCCTCAACGAAGCAAAGTCACTATTTGATGATAGAATGCGGCACGGTATAGTCTATCACAAGTTTGGTTCCAGGGTATACTGGCGGTTCTGCATGTGTGTGTTGAACAATAGCAAACCCTCAGTCCCTTATGTCTTCAATCAATTTGAAGTATTGACATCTGCAGATAAGATAGAGTGTTTTGCCCAGAAGTTCTCTTCCAACTCCACTCTAAGTCATCTGGCGTACCTCTGCTAGATTTTTCACCCAGAACGGAGGCTCTACTGAGTGACATATGCATAACCCCGTCATTGGTCTCTAACATCATCTATAAATTAGACCCCCACAAGGCAAGTGGATGTGACGGAATCCCTGTCATTGCCTTTATATAAATATGCTCCTGAGCTGGCTCCTGTGCTCTTTCCAAACTAAAATAAATGCCCCGCTGCTTCCTGCTTTCCAGCTTGTTGGAAGTCCTCCTCTCTGTAGTTCCTGTTTTTAAGAACTCTGAGGAACCCCCTGACCCCTCAAATCATCCCCCAATTAGTCTCAATTAGTTTCGGAAAAGTAGCCGAAGCCCTAATCAATGACGAATTGGTTAAGCATCTTATTTTCGCATGATTTCCTTTCGGACAAACAATATGGCTCCCGTTTCGCCAGGTCTGCCGCCGACGTGTTAGCAGCCATCTCTGAAGTTATCTATCAAGCTTTAGATGAGAATGGCGAAGCTCGGGCAGTGGCTTTAGACATCTCAAAAGTGTTCAACAGGGTAAGATATGCTTGTCTTCTATGCAAGTTCGACAGCTACGGCCAGTTAGATTATTTGGCTAAATATAACCCAAGTATCGAAGATATCGTGAATTTAAAATGAATTTGAAACTCTAACGGCATTTATATTACTCTTAAAAACTCATGCAAAACTGTATCATTACATGACTTCCGAGAAGGAAAAAAGGGTGTATTTCTCCGTCCTTCGCAGAATAATTTGTACTAATTCACGCTTGGTGAGTATTCGTGATGGTCGAAGATAAAGGATGTTCATTTGGAAGTACATGAACGTAAATCACCACAGTTTTATTAGCAATTGCAAGACGACATTTGAAAGAACGATCAAGACAATTTTTTGATAGAAATTTTGCTTGAACAAATTTCAGCACTCGATCAAAATGTCGGGCAATGAAAAATTCGGAAAATAATTTATTAGGGAACAGAAATAATATGATTTTTATTGCTGCAATTATTCCACTAAAGATACACTCGTGTATAAAACTCACTTGGGGCTACGAATTTCCTGGGAAAACATTAGTATTGTATGATAATAAAACTAATAGAATATTGTTAGAACGTAATCTAACATTGTTTTCACCTTTTTATCCGGTTGGTATCGACTAAAAATACCAATTTCTATAGTTTGCATCATGGGGCATGTCGACGTGGAATAATGTTTAGCCAGCGTGTCTCGATAGATCAAATACGATTGAGTAGTGAGTTCATTCTTCACTGGGTGCCACAATCTTTTGCCCTTGCGCCACAACTAAGCTACACTTAGACATAGCGCACATCGACGTGGTGTAATGTTTAGCAAGCGTGTCCCGCTTTATCGGTTACAACTGAATAGTGAGTTCAATACTCACTGAGTGCCCCATACAGTTGGCCTTGCGCCACCACTAGGCTACGTTTAAAAACAGGGCACCTCAAAGTGGTGTAATGTTTAGGTAGAATGTTTCGCTTTATCATTTATGACTGAATAGCGACTTAGATTCTCACTGAGAGCCCCATAGATTTGGCCTTGTGTATATATATATTTCAGTGGCGACTCCGGGGGTCGGGCTTGTCGGGCTTAGCTCGAGTCACTCCACTCCTTGTTGGCACCTCAACGTGGTGTTATGTTTAGGTAGCGTGTCTCGATTGATCAATTACGAATGAATAGTGAGTTCGATCCACACTGAGAGCCCTATACATTTGACCTTGTGCCATAACTAAGCTACGCTTAAAAATAGGGCACCTCAACGTGGTGTTATGTTTAGGTAGCGTCTCTAGCTAGTCATTTATGACTGAATATTGTGTTCAATTCTCACCGGTTACCGCATATTTTCGCTCTTGTCCCACAACAATCCTACTCTTATTAAATCACTGTGTAGTTTGCATATGTGTTGATGCACAATATTTATGGCACAAAAACAAAATTTACGCATTATATATATATATATATATATATATATATATATATATATATATATATATATTGAACAAGAAAAAATATTAAAAATTAAAATTTTCAGACACACTGGGTTGTAGATTAAAATTCTTTCGTTTTTATTATTATTATTTCATTTAGATTCCTCGACTAGTTTCGGCCAAAATGGCCATCATCAGGAGAAGAAATATTTCTGCTTCTTGGTAGCAGTAAACTACAGAAATGAATGTCTTGCTGGAGAAAATGAACTTTTGTCTATAGTTTTCATTTGTTTTTTTATTTTTTTTATCTTTTTAACATGAATCTTTTAACATTCCTTGTGTTGGTCAAACAGTCTCTTTTAAGTTATTATTTGAGATAAGAGCTGGATGGATCTATGCTTCCCTGAATTCCCTTGGTCAGTTTGACAGTTTTATTGGTTCCTGGTGAGGGGATGTTAAGTGTGTGTGTGTGTGTGTTATTTGGTTCTTAGGGAGTGAGTGAGTATGATATGTGTAATCGTGTATATTGCTGTGGGTGTGTGTTATCATTTAGCTTATTAGGGTGTGAGTGAATATGATGTGTGTAAGTGTGTATGTTCGTGTGGGTGTGTGTATAAGTGTGAGGCCTCAACACCTCCGTAAGCATGTCTGTCTTGTGTGGGTGAGAAATGTGGGTAGGTTTTCATTTGTAGGGTTATATATTAATACTATCTATATTGTTAAATTTATGGTTTAGCCCGGCTGGATAGTGTGTTTGTAAACGTTGTATCCACTTATTATCCTGGAACTCTAAAATCTTTCAAATGTTATCTGCTCTGAACTTTTCTATTTTCTCAATTATAGTGAATTTGGCATGGGTTTTGAAATCGTGTTTTTCTAGGCGGAAATGTTGTTCTACAGGTAATAATTATATATATATATATATATATATATATATATATATATATATATATATATGGATACTGAAAGAGTGGCAGAGCATATAGGAAACAGTGCTACTAAAATAATAAAAATGATCTTGAATATATTGGACTTGTGTATCTGGCACTCTTTGATTCGTTTTTTTTTTTTTTTTGACTTATCAATCCATTGGGTGTTATTTAATGCTAGAGAATATTTTTTAGATTGTAAGAATTATTTTAGATAATAATGTGATACAAGTTTTACTAATTAACAGATAGTTGGGGTGGGTGGGAATAGAAGGATTCACATCTTTCCTAAGGGTATCTGCGCGAATATAAGGAACACAATTGAAATCAGAACTTGGCTCTCCTATTTCCAATTCCGAGCCATTATGGATTACACTGTACGCAAATCAAAGCTTATAATACCTGATATTCCCAATCGGTCACCCATCTAAGTAATGACCATGCTCGACGTTGTTTAACTTTGGTGATCGTGCGGGAACCGGTGTTTCAAAATTGATATGTCCGTAAGCCGATAGCATCGTTTCCGTGGAAGTAGAACAGGATAGCGTTCTGAAACGACGACATTTACTAAACTAACAACAAAGATGAAACTATCATGACGTCTAACTTTGACACAGACAGTTGTGAAGCAGGCTAAAGTATGATTAATATCTATGGGAACATTATTAAAAAAAAAAAAATGAAGCCTTTGGTTTTAACTAGAGATGATTGAGTCATACCGTCCCCAATATGGCAACACACATGACCGGAATATATATATATATATATATATATATATATATATATATATATATATATATATATATATATATATTTCAGTGGCGACTCCGGGGGTCGGGCTTATCGGGCTTAGCTCGAGTGACTCCACATTAAAATATATCTATTTAAAAGCAAGAAAAATCTTTCGTACTGCGTCGTTTTCATTCTCAAAATATTGACCGAAATGCATTTCGTTGATATTGTTCCTAGTAAAAGAGAAAAAAAAAGAAAAAAAGGAAAAAAGCAAGTAAAAAAAAGAATGAACTAAAATTAACGTGGCTAGTCGTGCTGCACAGATCTGAGCCCTATCAATATGGGGACATACTTAATAGGCAATGAATTTCTTGCTTTAATTTTATAAATAATCTTTTTAAAATCTCAAATGTCCTCTTTTTCAAAGAACACATTTTTAACTCATTGTTTTCAAATGTCCATTTTAAATCATTTCTTCCGTACAGTATAAGTTTTTTTTAGCGGAATGTATCAATTGAAAAAGCCGCTATCCATTACTCCTGTTGTGCTATGGATGATGAAGTTAAAGAGATGGTCCTGTTGGCACTTGTTAACGTTGCGATATGTGGCGCAATTGGCTGGATATTGAGAATCTTTAGCTGCGATGGCGGCACACCACAGTAAAAATTGGGAATGTGAATAGAGTCTAAGATATAAAAAAAACAAAAGCAAAAAAAAACGCTGATTTGTTTACTTTGTCCGGTGTTCTCATTCATTTCCATTCAGCCACTGTCAGTTTGTAGATTGAAAAAGCCAGAACCGGTAATGTAACGTTCTTTTCCCTTTTCGTCCTCACAGATTAATTTGATAGAACGTCTGTTAGATATTATTCTGCTGACCGGTCTGTCGTCTAATGATAACTTTTGGTGACGGGTGCATATGGCAGACTATCATAATTAAATCTTAGTAGCCGCGAGCAAATTTATATAACAATATAAAATTAAAGGAAGAAGTAAGGAGAAGCAAAGAGATTTGAAATCTCAAATTTATTTTTTTTAAATTCTTATCTTTAAAATCAACTCGTTACTTTGTTTATTCAAAATTTAGGTTGCCACGCAGAAAGAAAAAAAAACTGACCACAAAGTTTAGGCTAATAAATAATTGTTAAAAGTCGTCGTGTAAAATACACTAACCTAGAGACAAACATACAAAAATATCTACACATATCAATGCCAATTAATGAGCTTAAGTCTACGAAAGAAGACGCTTGTACACTTACAAGAAAAACATACTAAAAAACTGAAGGAAAGTATCTTGTCAGTATTGCTCAATGGAACGAGAGGGATTCTTTCGCAAATATACAATTATATCGGGTTTCAATCCCGGCTTGAAGCAATTAGACGTCTAACCACACTGAGGAGCCGTGAAACAGTCTGTCTGCGGATGACTATATGCTTCCGGAAATCCGGTTGAGTTATCTAGGGAAAGGGGTTTTTAAAAACAGCAGTTCCTATTAAGCATTACTCTTTAAGTATGAAATTAGTGCTCCTACGGCGATGGCCTACAGATAAGATATCTGACTAATGTCAAATCAGTCGGGTTTTGATCCCGGCTTGAAGCAGTCAGGCGTCTAGACACACTCTCTGTCTGTGGATGACTATATATATACATATATATGTGTGCGTGTGATTTATATCGATTATTTGGGTAACGAAGTCGTTTAATTGGCACAGTGTAAAGAAACCAAGCTAACTTTATGGCTGTTCAATGCTTTGATATCATTAATCAGATGTTATATGCAGTTCATTTATTGTGATTTTAGACTATAAGCACAATTATATGTACCATTTTGCGCATACGAAATTCCAAACTTTAAAAAATATGTCAAAGAAATCAAGCATTATTAAAAGATTATGACATTATTTTCAGCAAGAATTAAGTACCTTGTTAGTGTTACTCAATGAAACACGAGAAATTACTTCCAAATACATAACTATATATATATATATATATATATATATATATATATATATATATATATATATAAAAAAAAAGTGAGAAACCGCAAACGTTTTTAAAGCAAAACATTTTTTTTTTAAATCCACATTACAACCAAAAACGTTTGCGGTTTCTCACTTGCGTTTTTTTGGTTGTAATGTGGATATATATACACACTTTTCTCTCGTTGGAATGGCTATAACCACTTTCTTATATATAAATATATATATATATATATATATATATATATATATATATATATATATATATAAGCAGTACAAGATGCTGTTTAAAAATTTCTGGCGAAGTGAATTGCGTCATGGTGCTACTTTTTTTCACAACTAACTCTACTGAAAAATGAAAAAGAAACAACGAACATTCGCGAAAGTAAAAATATAAAATGGCAACCATTTACCCATCGCACCCTTTATATATACTAGACTGAATGTTCTTGTTGTAATATTGATCTAAGCACATTATCTACTTTACAGCACTAAGCACCCGTGTTGGTTGACGACTGTTTCTAAGGAAGAATGAAGCGACAGTTAGACATTCTGGTAATTTTAGTTTTGCTCGCGTAGAATCAATTAAAAGACTATGGCAAGTTACAGTCAACCTTACGAATTACAATCGTATATCTGGAGGATATGGAAAAAATATGGAAAACACTTGAGTAAATTCAAATTTGTTTCCTTCTTCTTTAAAATCAAATTTTGTTTTGTTTTTCTTTAATGGCTCTCCACAAATTTCTGTCTTTTGTTGCTTTAAATAACTTTTGATTTTTTACAATTCGGTTCTGCCACCCACTTGCACAAACTATTTAAAAACTTTACTCACCGTTTCCCCCTGCTTGTCTTGCTCTCAGTATGTCCCGTGAATGTTAAATTCTCCCAACCTTCTTTCTTTATTTATTATGTCGCCCAGAAATTTCAACTCTCACTTTCTGATTGTAAGTTTGAATGTCCTTGTTTGTTCCTTTCTCGTATGTTTATTACAGGCTGTCCACAGTACCAGTTGGTAGAACCACGTCTCTTCAAATCTTTTCTTCATCAGTGAAGAAGAGATTGTTCAGCATTCATATAGGAGATTAGATATTAAATTACATGGCAGTAGTTTTTCTATAATCTTGAATGTTTATTTATTTATATATATATATATATATATATATATATATATATATATATATATAATTTATCAATCCACCCACGGGGATCGAATGTAGCACAAGGTCTTTTTAATGTGGGTATCTCTGAGCCCGTAGGCCCAGCCAAAAATAAATAACCATCCAAACCTGCCGAGGCGGGCCAGTTCCGTCAACCTCCCCAACGAAACCCCACCCTTCGGCAGAGCTTCGTCCGGGTTCCTCTCTGCAAGCAGAGAGTTCGACGAACACCCAACCCGGCAGCTCACAAAGCGCAGATACTATACTTTTGATCCTAGCCACCGGGCCGAGCAGGCATTCTTTTATATATATATATATATATATATATATATATATATATATATATATATAGTATATGAAAACTAGGTAATTCGTATGGGTAAACCCAAGGAGGATAAAATCCAGAGAGCTCAATGTAAATCCAGAGCAAATAATTTAAATAAAAACAGACCACTTTAAGGTTCCATGTAATAATTTATTTCACCACAGCCCTTTTAAAGGACTGCGGATCATCAGACTTTACTTCCAAAGGTTGAAACAAATATATATATATATATATATATATATATATATATATATATATATATATATATATTACTGTAATGAATATGCATAAACCTGGATTCCCCCTCACAGTAATATGATTGGCTGGTGTCAGCCATAAATACAGAACTGATGTGGAGGTACATGGTCTACGCCTATTGTCTAGGCCTATTGCCGACGCATATTGCCTACGATTACGATGAGTACCAGTCCATTACGGCTACCTGCTAGATTGTCCTACCCGGTTACAGTAGCCAAAACCACTTTGCTACTTCGAACAAATATATCCCTTTCCGGGACATATCATAGCATATCATATATATATATATATATATATATATATATATATATATATATATATATATTTAATATATTTAACTGATAGACTGGGAAAGTATTAATGCTTCTAACTATAAATTCTTTCAAAATATGTACAAGGGACTTATAAATTGTGTTATCTACAATAAAACTTAAGCCTTGAAAGGGATTTACACGTTTTCCACAAACGCAATACAACAATCCAATTTTCCGACAACGTATGTTTTGGCAACCCTTTTAATCTGGACAAGATTATGAGTATTTTAATTTCACACATGCAGTATTGTGTACAGCATGTGTTTGGGTACACTGGTATCGTTGGCGTAGTTCCATCGATTTTGTGTAATTCCTAACCTATTTTGCTTATATTTAACTCATAGCCTACAAAAGTGCAAGTGTCCGCAGTGGTGTTAAGCGTAAGTGCCAATCGATATCGACGGAACATGTAGAAAATAGTCGATCGCTGTCTTTCGATACAGAAGGCATGTATCGTATTGGTTCTTCGACTAAGTATGATATAAAGTAACAAGTATTTATATTTTATATTAATACCCGCGTCGGTTTCATTTATAGTGGGTTGGTGCATAATTATCAGGCGTTTTTAAACAATATTTATTATGAAAAAAGAAACGTAACATTCAACAATAAGATTTTTAAATGAGTACGATTATCGACACTCATTTCCATAACCTGGAAATAAAATAGTACTTTTATTTTTTTTTTTTTAAAAGTAAACAAAACAGCAATTTTTATTAAGAAATAACTTGCCTACAAAAACGCTTGATAATTATGCACCAACGCAATAATAATAAGCACTATTATAGCGGCTCGGATTAAGGAACCGGAGAGCCGAGTTCGAATTCGAGTCGAATCCATTGCATTCTCTTACGTGAATGTAATGGGAAAAGTATGAATCCTCTTCTCGCCCCCCCCCCCCAGCCATGGGTAAATAGCAGGACAGACCGGGTTCTATAGCCTTGGATGGCAACGGGTCTATCGCAGAAAGAAGTCTATCGCAGAAAGAAATGGCAACCTACTGCGGGGAAAAAATCTGCCTCGTCAGTCATGTATCGAAAGATACATGATCGCCTAAGCGTGTATCACGCATGGCACATAACTGACTGATTTGTACTAATGTATTTTATTCAATCATTTAATTCGCATATACTTTACATTTAATAATAGTTTAATTTAAGATTCTAACAGTCGATGATGGTGTCGAGATACAAGAGATTAATACTTAGTGGGTCCGTTATGTATTATTATGAATAAATTTCTATTAAAAGTGTGCAACATTGCCATTGGTCACAAGCTTCGGCTTTCAGTGTCCCTACTGCACCAAACTCTGCTTGTTCAGACTTGGTTTGCGGAATCACCTCTGGGAAGATTTATGAATTGCAAAACTAAATCTACTTACCCGAAGAACAAACATGATTACGTGACTCTTATTGGTCCGGTAAAGAGGATAATCCGATACTGTTCTAGAACTAACGAAGCTAGAAAATCGATCGAAATACCCCTAGTAATGTCCAAGTAATTATAATTATATTAAACTATTTCAACAGACTACGATGGTGTAGAGATATGAAAGATGAAAAATACTTTAGTCAAATTTGTATTATTGAATTGCTTTATTTTACTGTTGTTCACCCAATACAAGCCCTAAGTGCCATTCAAGGTAGAGGATTACTAAAAGGTGATGTTTTAAGTGTATATAAGAAGGGATCAAGGGGTGTATATCATAAGCATATTTAGGATAGATATCGGTTGGACCTGGACATGAAGATGATTAGGATTATAATCAGGGGATTATCCTCTAAGGGGGTCTGTTCCACATTGCAACAATTCAAAGGAAGATGCTGTTAAGTAGAACTTTATCCTCACCAATGAATGGAAGGATGATGAGTTGATTCAGTGTACGTTGCATGGTGGGTTCTAACGATGAAGCTCCGAACTTGTGGAACCGAGGAATGTAGTTTGCCTGAACATCTGCCATGAAAATAGATGGAGTAGAGAGAGGCAACGAAGGATTCGTCCATGGGAAAGAGTTTGAAGGGTGGAAAACGATTCATCACGCAAAAAGGTCGCAAAAAGGTTGAAAAGTAAGGATTGGACAGTTCCGGCCCACAGAGGACAGCAGCAATGCTCCATTTTTGGTCTGATCTGGCTTTTGTAAAGAGAGAGAGAGAGAGCATTGGTGAAGGAGTCAGGTAGTTTCTGAAGCGGTACAAGGAACTGGTCATTTTTTTTTAACGTCTTTAGCAATTAATCGTATATACGCGTTCCACTTGAGGTCTTGGGAGTTAGAATCATAATATGTGACAACTGTTAGTTTGGCGCAATCGACAATCTGACATGGTTCTGGAACCAAGAGTTCTGTATAATCGACGGTGTACGATTTTATGCGTTTTTTACGACGTCACATTTTCTCATCTGCTGACGTAGAAGTCCTAATTATTCAAAGTAGGAGGATATTTGTTTAGTTGAATATATAGGAATTACTAGGGGCACCTCAAGGCGGTGTAATGGTTAGCAAGCTTGTCACGCTAGCACAATTACGAATGAGTAGTGAGTCGATCCTTACTGGGTGCCCCATACTTTCGGCCTTGTGCCGCATCTGAGCTACGCTTGGAAAATCGCTACTATATAGGAATTACTAAACATACTTTGAAACGAAGACCATGCTATAAAAGTGTTTGATGTAAGTATATACAATTACTTATTATGTCATTTTATCACCTACCAGCTTAAACTTGCCTATACTGGAAACTATCTTAAAAGCCGGCCGATCGGGCGGCATTTAATCTAACTTCTGCGGAGGGCTTCTGATTAGGTCTTCATCACAATAGCTAGGGAGGAATAGATACAATAGGCAACTATAAACTACAGAAGAACTCAAAATTGATCGCTACATTTATGTACTGCATTATTATTTAAGCTTACCTTTTAAAAGTACAACGATAATTCTTCTGCTGCCACTTAATTTAAAGACAATTTGATGTACGTAGGTCCTTACTTTCCGTACAAACAATTATTTTTATTTCATGGATGACTTTCGCTGGATTTTGCAATTAATTCCGATTATTCCCAAATTTATTTCCAAGTTATAAAAATTGTTATCGTACAAAAAAGTCGTCGAAAAAAATCAGGTAAAAAATGACCAAAAACAATAATCGCAGCAAGGAAAATTTGAGAATCCAAAATTTCAGGATTGCGGGTTCGGATCCGGACAGGAATGTTTTTAATTTGCTCACGGAGTCCACCTGATTCCAAAATGGTATGATATGTTGGGCTACGACCTCTAGGAGGAAAGTTGAAAAGGTGTGACACAGTGACACACTGACATTCGTATTTATTATATAAAAGGAAAGCCGATACTCTGTCCATCTCACCCTAGTTGTGTGTGACCTTGCATGCACGGATGTTATATATAAACGTATGCCTGTATTGTGTGTGAATGACTTACATGTTCTTGTACTATTTAGTATACACACAAACACACGCACGCACATACACAATTTGATTGAGAAAAACAAAAAAAAAAAAACCTTGGAATAATACTCCTACCCTGGTTTGAGAAATAAACTCATAAATTTGAAAACAAGAAAATAAGAAAAACATTAATTATTTCGTACGCCCCCCCCCAGCCACTAGAAAAAAAAACAATCAAATAATTAGAATTCATTAGACTTCATTTAGCCTTTTAGAAATTATTCGGTAATAAATAGAATAACATTTTAAAGTATTTTTTAAAAATTTGTAGAAATATTTTAAGTCTGTCACTGAATTAAAATATACATACGTACGCGCAAATGCATACACAATTTGAATAAATATAACATGGACATCTTGTGTCCCGCGGGCTAATTTTCCTTTCTGTTTGACAAGAATCCCAGTTTGACACAAGTGCACTAACCAAAATGTGCGACCTTTTGAAGCCCTTTTTAACGACTCCTGTATTTAAGCTGAATATATTTTCTAATAAATCCATTATTTTAAACGGACAAGCAATTTAGATTTGTAATTTGATTACCAGTGAAATGACATGTACCGATTTTTAAAAAAAAATCATTTCACCTCAAGCAAGGCGGAAATGCGACTAGTACGCGGTGGGTTACAGGGAGTGAAAGTGAGAGAAAAGATTTAGTATAGGGAGGATTGAGGAAAAGACAAAAGATGTATGTGATTCAAGAAGAGAGTAGATGATGATTGACGTTACTTTCAAATTTTTGAAGATTCTATTTATGAGGAAATCAAGTAAACGGAAGGGAGTTCCACGGGTGGGAAGTGCGGGAAAAGAAACTGTTGGAGTAGAAATGGCGGTTGCATTTATTTATTTCAATAGTAAAAGATAATAAATAGTCCCTAATAGTAAACGATAATAAATAATAAATAGTCCCTAATATTAAACGATAATAAATAATAAATATTCCCTAATAGTAAACGATAATAAATAATAAATAGCCCTTAAGAGTAAAAGATAATGAATAATAAATAGCCCCTAATAGTAAACGATAATAAATAATAAATAGTCCCTAATAGTAAACGACAATAAATAATAAATAGCCCTTAAGAGTAAAAGATAATGAATAATAAATAGCCCCTAATATTAAACGATAATAAATAATAAATAGTCCCTAATAGTAAACGACAATAAATAATAAATAGCCCTTAAGAGTAAAAGATAATGAATAATAAATAGCCCCTAATATTAAACGATAATAAATAATAAATATTCTCTAATAGTAAACGATAATAAATAATAAATAGTCCCTAATAGTAAACGATAATAAATAATAAATAGCCCCTAATAGTAAACGATAATAAATAATAAATAGCCCCTAATAGTAAACGATAATAAATAATAAATAGTCCCTAATAGTAAACGATAATAAATAATAAATAGCCCTTAATAGTAAACGATAATAAATAATAAATAGTCCCTAATAGTAAAAGATAATAAATAATAAATAGTCCCTAATAGTAAAAGATAATAAATAATAAATATCTCCTTTCATATCTTTTGTTATAATATTGATAAGTAAGATTGAAATTTATTTTACCAATGTCAGAGTTTCCAAATTTTTTGACAATTAAAATAGACTAATTGGAGGCACTAAAGTTTAATAGAATGCTTAATACGGTAAATGGTTTAAGCAATTTGCAGACCCTGTCCTGCCTTAATAGGCACCAAAATCATCAAAAAACTCAGGTGTTTTTTTGTTTTTTGTTGTTGTCGATTCATTAGTGAATTGCTTAGGTGGGTGTCTGTAAGAAAGGAAACCGTAACAATCACCGTTTAAGTTAATCACAAACAAACCAGAAAATCCTGTTCCTTTTAACATGGATTTCATTTTCCTTGCTATTTGCTATTTCCTGTTTTTATTTTCAGTTTCTCTTTCTACATCTGATTCTCTCTCTGTTCAGGAGAGAACGCACGGGCGCGCACACATATACATCGACACGAACGCGTGCACACACATACATACAGAAGAACGCGTGCACACACATACATACACACGAACGCGTTCACACACATACATACACACGAATGCGAACACACACATACATACACACGGACGCGTGCACACATAAAAAATAAAAATAAAGAAATAAAAGATATAATAATAATAATAATAATAATATGTGGCACATGGGAACATCAACAATACCAGTTGTAGTTGGAGCCCTCGGATTGATTGGAAAAGATTCCAATAAACTCATTGAAGAGATTCCTGGCAGCCCATGCCTTAAAGAATAGAAAGAAATATTCTCACGAGTACAGTCCACATCTTACGAAGGGCTTTATCTATGTAAATATGTGTGACTTTTTTTTCAAAATTGCTCAGTGGAAAATGTCATGATGCCATTTCTGACCTTAGGTTTCTTTCTGATCGGGACCCGTAAAGAAATGACTATACACCAAAAATCAAAGGAATTGTAATAATAATAATAATAATAATAAATCAAAACAGAAGCCAAGAACCAACTATTGCAGCAAAAGATATGAAAAAGAAAGCCAAGGATAAAGCCCTTGAACAGATGAAACAACGCTGGCAAGACAAACCTCTGCATGGCCAATATCCAGAACGTGCAAATAAACCCAATGTTGATAAAGTTAATACTCATCGATGGTTACGAGCATCTGGATTAAAGTCTGAAACTGAAGGCTTTATTCTTGCAGCGCAAGACCAGAGTCTTTTCACTAGGAATTTTCAGGCAAATATCATACATAATAATGTGGATCCAAAATGCAGGTTCTGTGACAAATACCAAGAAACAATAGACCATCTAATCTCAGGATGTTCTATACTTGCCCCAAATGAATATAAAAATCGTCACGATAGAGTGGGGCAATACTTACACTGGACAATGTGCAAACACTTTGGAAAATGTGTAAGCAAACACTGGTATGAACATCGGCCAGCGCCGGTTACAGAAATAGAAGATGTCACCATTCTATGGGATTATACCATCCACACAGACAGAAAAATTGAAGCAAATAGGCCGGACATTATTGTCAAAAACCAGAAAGAAAAAACTTGCCTACTAATTGATATGGCTTGTCCAGCGGATTGTAACATAGCAACCAAGGAATTTGAAAAACTATCAAAATACAAAGACCTGGAAATTGAAATAGAAAAAATGTGGAAATTGAAAACAAGAATAATACCAGTGGTAATAGGAGCACTTGGAATTATAAAAAATGGAACAAAACAACACATTGAAAGAATCCCTGGAAACCCCAGCTTAAGAGACATACAGAAAATTGTCTTATTAAGTACAGCACACACACTAAGGAGAACTTTGTCTATGTAACGCTAGCAACTTCATCGGAGATAAAAAAAAAAAAAAAAAAATTAACATGAAATGTGGCCATAACAACACACCACGACCTGCCTTAGGTCTTTCCGCAGACTTGGTAGGTAGTGTGTCCATAGCAGAAATCGAATGATGATGACAATAATAATAATAATAATAATAATAATAATAATCTTGTTTCAACAAACTGAAAAGAAGAAATTTGAAAGATGTTAACTTTTGTTGCCTCTTGTCCCACAACGGTTTTTGCTACGGAAGATTTTCTATTTGAGAATTTTTTTTTCTTTATAGAATATTAAAGCGTTTTTAGTTTTTAAAATGCCCCTCTTTTCTCCACTGTCTACCAATTAATCTGTGCTTCTTTAACGAATGAGACACGTCTGGAATCTTACTTTCTTCATTTTGGCTCCGATACAATTATATCTGCTTATTTGAACACAAAGCTTTCGCCCTGAAGTTCGGATTCCATTATGACATTATAAGACCTACTTATAAAATATAAACATATTATCCTAATTATATAAATAATCGCCCTATTCTCTCTGATACATTTGCTTCGTCAATGCAGTAAATAACACAGGTGATTAATAGGTCTTTTTTTATTATGATATTTGAGCCTATAAGTATTTCCCTGGTTCAGAGTTAAGTACATGTTGGTCATTTATACATCAATATCTAAACATCTGACTAAGGGATAGGTAAATATTGGTTACTAATACTAGAGCAGTATGCGAATATTTGCTTCAGATGTCGGTAAATATTAGTCGTTTAAGTTTTAAGTAATCTGTCATCACCTCGTCACAATCGATTTCTTTGATAAATTCAGACACATCGTTAAGAAATGTTTGGATACAAATTTTTATGCTCTAAGTAAGTACTGTTTGTTTCCTATCAGATTAATTTAACTTTAAATTTTCTAATTTTACTCAAATAACGTGTCAAAAATATATAAATGTATTTTAGGAAGAAGTTTAAAATCAAAATTTTGTTTGTTTACACATTTCTTAAAATTTAAGAAAATGGCCGCTTTTAAGAAAATTAAACAAAAATCGAGCATATATTTGACATTCCAATCTATATAATTTCTATCTGAAATACACCAGAATATGTTACTTACTGTAAGTAATAAATTTAATACTTTAGCTTTCAATTAATAACAACATATTGAGACAAAAATTGTTTTTGTTGACTTGAGCCTTTTTAATCGTGTATGCTGATTTTTTACGTGACCTAACGGAGGACCCTATAAGTATTTACTTGGCTCGGAGTTAGGTAGATTCTGGTCATTTAACATTGAATATTTAAACATTTACTTTGTGGCCCCTTTGAGTGAAGTTTTACCACTCTGCGTGAGATCATCTTCTATGTGTCGTGTCCCTCTAGGACGTGGGCGACCATGGCTCTCCGCAATACACCCCACTCACTGTTTAATTCAGCTACAGAGTAAGTTCAAATTTTCCTTTGTTTTTTACAGAAACACTCTTAAGAACATTCCTGGAATTCGTACTTTCTTTCAAGAATATTTCTTGAAATTTTCTGTACACGAAAATGTACTCGACTGAATAAAAATTTCTATCTCGTTTTTAAAACTTTTTTCTCAAAAACTTCAACATTTTTAGCTTTTGTTCAAGACACAACGCCTTCTCAACTTTAAACGTCATCTCCTAATCTTATAGCAACAGAGTATCGTGGCGTGTTTGAGCATTTTATTATATGTTATTCCGTATAGTTAGCGAGTAACAAATCAAATTTTCATGTTTAGTCAAGTGGCTTTCCGAATACTTCTGTCAAATAGTTTAGGGTTGTAGTTGTAATATTTGTATGAATTGCAAGTGCATGATCGTAAAACTGTAATAATTGTGGTAGAAAATTAGGCAAAGATCACGCAAGTTCATTGCTTGGAATGTGAAAGGAAATATACTGGAAATAAAATGAAAGTGATTTTTGCATATTTTAATTTTTGAAGATGACACTTTTTATAGTATTCTCTTTCAAAATAAACACTTTTTTCATTTTTTTTTTTTCATTTTTTTATTTTCCTGTAGAAACGATAAAACACTCAAGAAAATTAAAAAATTCATTCATATTAATATATTATTTTAAATGGAGTCTTTTCAGCAGTATTATTTTATTCAATCGACCACACTGAAACATAGTATCATTCGCAACTCCACGATCTTTTCGTTGGCTTTAATATATGCTTCGCCAGGGCTATATATGATTTTGAATTGAGTTTTTGCTTTTCCTACACTGGTTATGAACTACGGCTAGCGAGTTAAGTCTACCCTGCTATTTAACCCATAGCTTGGTGAGAGAGGGAGAAAAAGTGGATTCATACGTTTCCCAAGAATATTTGTACTAAAGTCAATTTTTCATTCCAAGCGGCTAAACATTATACTAACTGGACATCCAGTACTAACGGAGGGTTAATCATCGAATCACGTACAAGTTTTACAGATTGTCATGTTTAAAAGTTTTCTTTTATTCATTTGAAGTAGAAAAAAAATCAAATGAGACCATGCCAGACGAAAGTGGGGATAGGAAAAACAGAGAACGTTAGGAGAATAGATAAAAGAAAAGAAGAAAGTATGCTTAGATCAGAAGACAATGGGGAGAAAGATTTGTGGAGAAATTGCCTCAAAAGAATGTTTGTCTTGTAAAGTAGCAAATGCAACATCGAAAGCGGATTATGGGATTTGCTAAGAAGAAGAAAAAAACTTAAATGAGTTTAATAAGAAAGGTAAGAATAAAGAATTATTAATGACAGCGCAACACAAAGCGACAGTCAAGCTTAGTTCAGTCTGGCACAAGGCAGTAAAACTAGTACATTAAACAAGGATAGAGTAGAACATTTACTAAGCTGATCTTATCAAAAAGCCAAATAGACAAAGGAAAGAACGTGGAACACAGAAAACTGTATTACATTTTTTTTAAACGGAGAAAATGTCTATATAGAAAATTAGTATTCAATATCATTTTGTTTTTTAACAGGATTCCAACACCTACCTCTGTTACCAGTGAAAAATAATTGAATCACAAAGCAGACCCCATCTCTAATGGGAGTGTGGTTTGCTCAAGTGACTCTATTATTCGAAAATCATCGTGGCATTAGAGTGTCGAGAAACGATGTCATTATATCAGGCAATCGCAACGAGATCAGATATAAGTGGATTTTTGACTTTTCCAATGACATAACTGCGAAAAGAACATAGAAATCCCACAGCCGGAAATTGTGTAGTCCATCTGATATTTACTCATCCTAGTGCGATGTAAGGAAAATAATGAGGCGAGGAAGACTGTGTTGTGAGATACTGGAATGATAACCTTTTAACGTTTTTCAACCATGATGAATTAGGGCAGGTCGATTTTTTTATTTTTTAGGAAATCAACATTGCACTCGGTGTGAACGCTGGAGTTTTATGGGCTAAGTACTGACACCAAAAATTAAGTTCATGGCTTTTACCAACTTTTGAGCATTTTAGTTTTAAAAATCGTTTGAAAAAATGTACAGAAATACATAATTTCCACAGGTTTTTACTTAAAAACTGACTTCAAAATTTTACTATTTCAAGAATAAATCCAAATAAAGTTAATATCCTTTGTATTAGATACATTGAATGTAAAGTTTATTCAAACCATAATTCGTATGCATTTTTTACTGTATTCGATAAGTAAAAAATGTGTAAAAAATTGTAAAAGATTATAAAAAAAGGTTACTCAATAAATACGATTTGTTAGATCATTTATTAGATCATAATTAATAAAAACGAAAAAATAGATAAAAGTGTATATAACACCCTAATACTGCTGGGCACAAATTATAAAAAAATATATGTTTTAAATTTGCATTCTTTATTGAAAATTACACTAAAACTACTGCACTGTGTAACATATTACATCATAATATAGCTAAATTGTTCAGTATAATTTCCCATTAAAGTAAATGAAGGTTTTATTTAATGGCACAATAATTTAGTAATAATGTGCTTGTGTCATGAATCTTGTTCAAATAAAATTTACAAAGCTTCAGTAAGTTATAAATTTTATAAGGCTGTGCCATAAGTCTTTCATTGGTCACCAGAATGAAATTGTAACGCTACGATTTTTAACCTAAACTTAATCTTTAAACTCATTTCCTCAAAAAACGGTAACGATTTGGAAGAAGATATTTTGTGTCATTATTTATTTATTTATTTATTTATTTATGCCAAATACCAAACTTTCAAATTGAGTGCAATACCACGAAAATCGAATCTCTCATATTAGCAAAACTGATCTACGCGAGACAAGATTGCCATCTATTACGTTAACGGTGGGATCACGAGAAGCGGTGGATAAATTAGGAGAAGATAGGGAAGGAAAAATTTCGAGGTGTGACGAAAAGTAGACTGAAAGATGTTGAGAAAAAAAAAACAGTTCGGTAAGAGAGAGTAGGAGAGAAAAAGAAAATAATTATATTTTTATACACCAAATTTCACTAAATACAAGGCTCAAGAACCACTCGAGTTAGAGTTTAAATGGTAATGATGAATGAGGCGTGTGATATGAATAGAAAAAAAAAGATGATAAGAAATGAATATAAGGAGAAAAGAAAACGATTGACTCTGGAATTGAAGAGGTCAAGTGAGCAATCATGTGGGAGTCCGTTCCTCAAAATGGCAGTTTTTTGAGAAAAACAAGTCTGTTACAGTGGAACTGTTTTTCTTACTTTTGGAACAAGTTGGAAATTAAGATGAATCGACACTGTGGACATGACATGGCGAACCAAGCTGTAATGACCTGAACTGGTCAGCCTAAAGAAAGGAGCTCATCTGAACATTAGCTAATGGAAATAACAATTGACTAGTAACAGATTTGCCACATTTCGTTTGCGGGGAAAGAGTGGAAAAAGTTTTCCACCGCAAAGTCCGCGTAAAGGATTTAAGGATAATAACTGAGAAATGGATTAAGAGAGTGAAGGAAGGATAGAAAAAAATGAAGATAAGAAAGAAAGAAAGAAAAAAAGAAAGAAAGAAAGAAAGAAAAAGAAAGAAAGAAAGAAAGAAAGAAAGAAGATAGGAAAGAATTAATTAAAAGTGTTATTAAAACAAACAGTAAAGAAAACGTAAAAGCAAAGAAAGGGAAATAGAGAATATAAAGAAATGAAGAAAAGGAGAAAGAATTTGGAAGCGCGAAGTTAAGAGAAGGGAATAGCCACGAAAAAGAGGGAGAGAAATAAAGAGGGTGAGAAATAAAGAGGGAGAGAAAGTAGTGAAATTGTGAGAAAGAAATTATAGAGAAAAACAGAGACGGAGACAAAGAGCGAAATGCAGTAACAAATACATAGAGAGAGAGAGTGGGGGCAGAGAGCGATAAGTGAGTGAGAAGTGAAAGGAGAGAGAGAAGTATGTGTATGAGAGAGAGTGATTGTTTGTGTGTGTTTGAGATAGAGATAGATAAATAGATAGATAGAGAGAGAGAGAGAGAGAGAGAGAGAGAGAGAGAGAGAGTAAGTTTTAAGTTTAATCTCAGCTTTGTTCATTTTGCATCGCCTCTGGCCAGGGGATTTACACCCGCGTCTGCCTTACTTTTTCGTCATCGCAAATTTTGTATCTCACTCTCCCTTTGGCTCAGTCATCATTAAACACTCCCACTCTCACACATATTCATTTCTTTTTGGCTTCCCCACCTCTTCTCGTTTGTATCTACTTCTCTTCTAAGGCAAACGGCGGCTGTACAATACCCATTCAGCTTCAGTTAGAAAAGAGCCTGCAATACCATGGCGAACGAATCAGAAGAATCTAAACCAGAAGTAAGTCAAAAGATTGATTAATATTGTTTTCAAAACATTACACTTAACCGATATAATCGCTCCATTTACTTGTAGAATTGTTTTGTTTTGTTGCGCATTTCGAGGGGGGTGCGCCAAAATCAAATCTTTTGATTGTAAATGTAATTATCATTAGTTTTTTTTGTTTTGTTATTTTTTTTTTGTGTGTGTGTGTATATGTGTGTTGTTAGCGTCTATTCGGTCTGATTATCGTTCATTAAAATGATGGTGACGATGATGATGACCATGATCATGATCATAATGGCGAAAAGGGGTCGCCTTCCAGTAAGATATTCTTCATTAAGCGCAACTGGAAACACACAGACACAAGGAAAATGTGGATAAAAAAAAAAAAAAAAAGGAAGTGACCAATTTTTATTCGTCCGTTATTTTCTTCTTTCACTTTTCGCAGACGATACACGAATGTGTTTGTTTTGCTGTTGCTTTGAGGAGATCAACAAAAGAAAAGAAAGCAAGATGTGAAGAGCCAACAAACTGAAGGGATAAATACAGAGGCGGGACGGGGTGGGACCAGGTGGGGCGGGGTGAGGCGGGGGTGGTGCGGAGGTCGAGTTCTTTTAAGGGTTCGTTTGTCAGGTTGTTCTTTTAACAGAATGAATTATTTTCGAAGTAATCTTGAATACAAACGTCTGTGCACTCGAATATTTCTCGTCCCGTCATTATTGGACATAAGAGCTTTATTGAGTTTTGTTTAAATCTTTACTATCTATCTATCTATCTATCTATCTATCTATCTATCTATCTATCTATCTATCTATCTATCAGCTGTTTTCTCGTTCTTCATAAATATATATATATATATATATATATATATATATATATATATATATATATATATATATATATTCTGTAGTTTACTGCTACCAGCAAGCAGAAATATTTCTTCTCCTGATGATGGCCATTTTGGCCGAAACTAATCGAGGAATCTAAATGAAATAATAATAAAAAAACGAAAGAACATTAATCTACAACCCAGTGTGTCTGAAGATTTTAATTTTTAATATTTTAAAAATTTTTAATACTTTTTTATTGTTCAAAAAAAAAAATTATATATATATGTAGAGAGAGAGAGAGAGAGAGAGAGAGAGAGAGAGAGAGAGAGAGAGAGAGAAAGAGAGATATGGGAAGAGCGAGTAAAAGGCTATATATATATATGTGTGTGTGTGTGTGCATGTGTGTATGCGTGTACGATTTCTTATGTGTCAATCAATTCTTAACTAAAATTGTCACTTGATATCTAAAACAGTTTAATTAACAGTTTGTTATCTAAGTAATTTCATTAGTTTGTCATCTAAGTAATTTTATCTATCTATGCACACAAATCTTTACAACTTTCTTAGTATTTTTCTAATTGCTAATCAATTTCTGCTTGTTCACACACACACACACACACATATATATATATATGTATACATATAATATATATATATATGTATATTGTATATGAGTGTATTTTTTGCATGAATAATCAATCTTAGTTTGTTCATATGTGTGTGCGTGTGTCCGTCCGTATATATGTGCGCGTGTGTGTGTATAATTATATTATTGAAAATTGCTATATTTAGCGTTTGTAGAAATAGCCAGTTGTCGCGATAAAAATCAACATTGCATTATGGTTCAGTTTCATTTCTCATGAGATCTTAAGTCACCATGCAGTGTTTATTTCTATATCAACACTCTTTTTGCCTGTCTCTCTTTCTCTCTATCTCCCTCCCTCTAATATATACATACATACGTACATACATACATACATGTGTGTGTGCGTGTGTGCGTGTGTGTGTGTGTGTGTGTGTAAAAGCGAATTTATCTGCATCGTTCTCGATGTGTTCATTATCTATTTACTTACCTCACTTGGCTCCTTTCTATATCACTCCCTCATAATAACTGCCTCTCTTGCTTGTGTGTCAATAAATAAATAAGGAATGTCTTTGTATGTAACCACAGGACAGTCGTATATTTATTCGTCAATTAACAAATAAATGTGGTTACCTCAGAAGCATATTTCACATATAGGCCAACATTAGTATTAATTTGTATATCTATAAGTACATCTTATTTTTTTTTTCTTTTGTTCTAATGAAGTTTATAAATAACAGTGCATAACACTTTTGCATGAGCATGCGCCGTGGGTGCAAGTGCTATTCTCTCTTCAATGCGCCTGTACAAGTTGATGTGTCATAGGGTGGTCGTAGTTTTATTTATTTCTTACATATATTAATATTCATTTAAATCACCATATCATTTTTAAAGCCATGACCCTTCAAGTCGTATGCGATTATGACCTTCCACAGATTTCCTTATTTTATTATCTGGGAGTGGCTATGGTTTAATGAGAACGAATGGTTTTCTTCTCCACAACCTACATTTCAGAATTTTACTTCTCTTAGACAAGTTGCCGCCCAAAGGCTAGAGTTCGTTTTGCCATGGTATTTAATCCTTGTGGCTGTGGTTTTACAGTAGTGTCAAAAAATTCGACATATGTCCACTTTACATGAGAATCAAAAAGATTTTACTGTTTTAAACTAGTAGGCATTTGTCCGGTTTTACAATAGCATTCAAGAGGTTGAAATAGGCCAAGTTCTAGAATAGAGTAAAAAAAAAAAAAACTAGATTTAAGTATGGTTTTTACTAAAATGCAAAAATTTAAACTAGAGTAAAAGGCAGGCATTGACCCAGTTTTACAATGACGTCATAATGTTAGAAATAAATTCAGTTTACATAAGAGTGAAAGAGTCAGAAGGTATACACATATCTGTTTTTTAACTTGAGTTTAATAATAGCGATTTCTAGAGAATAACCATCCTTTTGACACTTATAAGGTCCAAGATTGCCGAAAACTCAATAAAAAATAAAATTCGATACATTCGTATAGGTATGTAATGTAGATTTCAAGATCAAATCAGTAAAATGTAAAAATACAGATTTAAAAAAAAACGTATTTAACAAACTATTTCGTACACTTTATTCCAGCTTGTACATTGTTTAAGCATTTCACCCCAAGCAAGGCAATAAAGCCATTAAGACGCAAGGGATTACTGATTATGAAAGAATATGAGAAAAAGAAAAAAAAAGAGAACAATAAAAGATTAGGAATTAAGAAGTCAGAAGATAATGATTGAGATTGCATTTAAATTTTTGAAGATCAATGTTGACTGTAAAGTAAGAGGCCGAAAGAGAGTTCTACATTTGGCGCAAAATCTGACTCTCATCGGGTATCTTTAGGGTTTATTTAGAGACTTTCATGAAGAGAAATTTCAACAATGACTGGTTGTGATCTAGTTTCGTGTGCAAAACAAAAGAGCCTTAAAACTTTCGAGGTAGATTTATACTTTACTATTTCACTGTTGGATGTACAGGTAGTGTTATAGTTAGCGGCTAGGAACGAGAATTCAGCGAGCCGAGTTCAAATTTCTATTGAACTTGTTGCATTCACTTTCACATAAATACCACTGCGGAAGTTATAAATTCCTCTGTTCTCCTTCCTGTTATGGGTTAAATATCAGAAAAGACTGGTATCTCCAGCAGTATTTAACTATCAGTCTAAGAGAAGGACAGCAATGAATTCAGGACCTCATCACCTGAAGATGTAAAAAGATGGTTAGATGTGCAAATTATATATCTGTAAAACAAAAACACGAAGGATTTCAACAACCGCGTTTGAGTCCCACTAGAGGGCGATACTCCAGGTTTTTTGACACCAACGGGTATTTGGCTCAACGAAGTTGAATGGTGGATAGATTTATGTGTTCATGGAAATAAACCAATTGAATCGAGGCTTTGATTGTGAGGTGGAAACTAAGATTTCATTTAGCAAGCAAGGCAAGCTGCAGAAGACAGAGCATCTATATATATATATATATATATATATATATATATATATATATATATATATATATATATATATATATATAAAAAAGAAAAAAAGAAAACATTAGATCTTCAAGAAAAAAGAGTTTTATTTAATGATGTTTAAATATTTTAAGAAAGTTACATTATCCTGCTTGAAAGGATGGACTTAGCGTCTCCATTTTCTCGGTCGTAAAGTCTGTTCCGTTTTTTTTTTTGTTTTTTTTTGTTACTAGTTTTATCATTACAAGAGTCAGACTATCCAAAAAATTAATATTACTGCTATATTTGAGCTGGAGATGCTCAATCCTAACTTTCCATTCTTGACAGAGTTCAAAATCGTTTAAGTAGTTTTTCTGTGGAAAGGTGGGGTGGAGACTGTAGACTTTTTCCTATATACGCAACGTCACAAGCCTATCGCTACTCTATGTCTATGACAAATGTACGGATAAGCTTTATTTTTTTCACCCTCATTTCTCTCGTGTTCCAAAGTTAAGAAGAACGTTCTACTCAGACAGTTTTTTTTCCCCAGAAATTACACTTTTTGGAACAGACTCCCGCGTGGATATTTCCTTGATCACTATAAGCTCCTCCAAGTTACGGGTCAGTAGTTATCTGTCCTCATAACCTCCTTCATTCATATCACATTTCATCTATCATAACCCTATCAAAGGTAACTCTCTATCTTGAGTGTCACTTGAGCCTTGTATTGTGTGAACTTTAGCATTAAAAAAACAATACTGACTGCAGGCATATCACGTTATCGTAGTTTTTATTCATCAGCTTCATCGTAGACACCCCCCCCCAAAAAAAAACACCTGTCGTATTCTACGGTAAAGTGTAAATATGTGTGTCCCTCTTGTTGTGTATAGGTTTGTGTCCGAACATGCATTTGGCGTTAAGAATTAAAAATGCTTTTGAGGACATCAAGTTGTCAGCATTAATCAAGTTTGAAAGCCAGAACAAGAGAAGAACAAGAAAAAAAACCTGTCACCAATTTATCATTCTGATGTGCAGAAAACGAATATTGCGTTTCCTATTCTTTTCTTAATGGTGCTGTTAATTCTTGCATTGAAAAAAGTTGGTCACACTAGAAACGTTTTATTTTTGAGCTAAAAAAGGTTAAGTTGGTCTTTAGGAAAATGATTACATTATGAATAATCACTACTATTATTCTGTAACCCAAGTTATTTCATCTTGTTATTAATGATTTTACTGGAGCCTTTCGTTTTTGGTTATTGTTGCTTTAAGCATCATTTCACTTTTCAACTGATTTAACACCACACTGGGATCACGCTTTTCATACACACAAGCATTTATTACTTCAAATACTATTTTTTGTGGATACTCATATAGGAAATAGATGTCACCTATTATTTTAAACAGTTTGCATTACACCTATCAGCATGCGCACTCAAGAAAACTTAATA
>CAHIKZ030003402.1:2240000-2302500 GCA_903632075.3 Acanthosepion pharaonis | reverse complement strand
CAGAAAACACAGAGTTACTGGCGAAGTGTTACGAGGGAGAAGGAAAGGGAATCATATATCTTTATCACTTTAGGGCTAGTGAAGTAATCTAAGTGCTATATTTGGAAATCCACAAAGGTGTGTAAATAAATATTAATTTTTGTTTGGTCAATGAAAAATTAGTCAAAATTCTATTTACCAACTTTGTTCCATGAAATTCTCTTTTGGGTTTTGGTTGGTCGGCAACTTTTTATAGAGATTCTTTCGGCTGGATATAATAGTCCTTGAATCAAAAGCCGGAGTTGATAACAGCAGAAATTCTCATTCATCAACTGACAACCCTTTTCCAAAATCCCATTTTTATAGGGGCTAACACCTAATTTGCATATTTCTAGATGTTTCTCGAATCATCTAGATTTTTCTCGAATATACTAGAATGATCTAGAATCTTCCAAACATTCTATTTCTAATTTCTCTATTTTACAACTACTTCATGAATGAAAACTTTTTTGTAATAACAAGTAGAACTCAAAGGAATCCCTTATTATAGAAATGCATCCTCGTAACAATATATATATATATTCCTTTGGTATCACACCATCTGGCTGCTAAATACTCGGAAACAGTTTACTGGATGGCACAACATGATCAATATGTATGAGGTAAGTTGATGAGTCCAGTGAGGTCCGGAAAGGTTATGAGTTCTCCTATCACAAATAAACCAGCGCCGGCTGATGGAAAAGCAACCAATGAAATCAATGGATAATAAGACTCAATACAGGAAATAATGTCGGATAATAAATCTATTCGTTCGTTCCTTACATTATATATATATATATATATATATATATATATATGTGTGTGTGTGTGTGTGTGTGTGTGTGTGTGTGCGTGTGTGTGTGTGAAAAGTGTATATAAATATAAATAAATATAAGTATGTATAATTATTTATATATTATATGCGCGGTACTTATTAGAAAGCGCTCAATATCAGAGATAGAGCTAACATATTTGGTTGGATAGATGTGAGTTTGTGACCCTGGGTTTCACGCTTTAGCGATCGTCAGACAAACTGATTAATGTTTTAAAAATTTGGGTTTATGTAGATTGCGTGTATTGGTGTTATTGTGGAAGTGGTGGGGGAAATTTCGTCGTTTTGTCATTCATCGTACTAACGCAAACATCGATATATGCAGACACATATACATACTTGGTCGTCCGTCGGGACTCATACATATATAAACATATGTGGACAGTTTCGGCTATGACACATGTATGTATACGGGTGGTGTTATATCTATACATACGCATTTGTATGTTGAAATGTTGAAATTTAAACACTGGAAGTGTGACGGAAATGTCTCGTTACTGCATACATGTCATATTATGTATTTTCCCGCTGAAAAATATTTCCTCGCATGTATGTATATGCGTGTGGTGGGGTTTGTGTAAAATTATGATAGGTAAAAATTATTATTATTTATATTTATTTTTAAAAACGACGAAATTTCCCCCACCACTTCCACAATAACACCAATACACGCAATCTACATAAACCCAAATTTTTTTAAAACATTAATCAGTTTGTCTGACGATCGCTAAAGCGTGAAACCCAGGGTCACAAACTCATCTATCCAACCATATATATATATATATATATATATATATATATATATATATAAGTTCTTTATATATATGGATTATATATTCAATTAGTCAGTTATGTTCTATGCGTGATACACGCTTAGGTGATCATATATCTTTCGATACATGACTGACAAGGCAGATTTTTTCCCGCAATAGGTTGCCATTTTTTCTGTGTAGACAAGTTGCCATCTAAAATATAGAACACGGTCTGTTCTGCTATTTATTCATAGCTGGGGGAGAAGAAGAGGATTTCTACCTTTCCCAAGGGTATTAGCACGTAATTGAATGTAATGGAATCGATTGGAATTCGAACTCGGCTCTCCGATTCTTCAAGCCGAGTCGCTGTCCATTACTCCATCGTAAAATATCGTAAAATGATCAATCACTTCACCAATTGTATTAGCTCTTTGGATCCTTTTATATATCTGAGAAACTTCTTCGAAATACCAAGAAAATATTTCTTCATTTCTTTCTTTATTTTTATACTTCAGTGATGTTCTTCGTCTCATGGTAGAATATAAAAAGACTACTGAAAATTCTGTCATTTTGCCGTGAGTTCTCACATTATTAGCATCGTTATATATAAATCAAGCGACTGAATAAGTGCTTTACTTTCATTGATCGAGGTGTCCAGCAATGAAAGCCTGGGCTCAAGTCGTGATATTGTTTCACAAAAATAATGAGTGGCAATTTTTTGAAATCAGTGGAAGTTACATTTATAGACGTAAGTCAAATTCGAATTTATTTAATCCAGAAAACATCACATCTTTTGAAACCAGCAAAAAACACGTTTTGTTTAGTAAGTCTCATTTTTCAAACCAGTACAAATCACATTTTTATTTAGTAAGTCTAATTTTTCAAACCAGTTAATGTCACATGTTTTTAAATCAGTAAAGGTATCATTATTTTTAGCTAGAAAAATGTCACATTTAAAAAAATTAAAATCAGCATGAGAATAATGAAATACGTTACTTCAAAGATGTTTAATTATTTATGAAAACGGTAAAATAATTTTCACATGACTGTAGAAATCAACAAATTCAAATGGAAGAGTTGGTATTTATTTAAATATGTGTTTAGTATAACAGAACTGAAGTTGAACTCTGAAGATTGTGATGCGACAATCATTCAAGAGAAGAATGAAAATCTCTATTTAAAACCTTGGTGTTTTATTTTAGCCCAAACACCGACTATTGGGAAATTTGAAACTCCCTCAGCTACGAGGCTGTCCACCGGATGAGAAATAGATACCAAACTACTGATAGTTTATAAATTGTGGTTAGTGTTTTATTTTATTTTATTTTATTTTTTTTCTTGAAACTTTGGGAAATTTTCGTTTATTTCCGACCTGCCCCCACTTCAGACTGGGAACACATAGGAAACACTTCTATGCATTTTTCACAAGATAAAAGCGCAAAAATATTGAGCATGACTATCTTTCAAACACGACGTGTCAGCATTGATTCAGTTCAAGCCACAAAACTATAGTTGGTCCAGAGAAATACCGTCGAAAATGTTACTCTCACAATATTTCCTCTACTGTTATTCAATTGATCAACTGTTTTTGACGGTTTATCAGCACTTTCCAAGTTATTTAAAACCAGAAAATGTTTTTAAGTTGTAATAATTTTTTGAAGATAATAAAGATTTACTGATAGAAGTATTATTAATTAATCCATAGCTGGAGTTCGGAAAGAGGCGAATTCATACCTTGTATTTGCGTGTAAGTGAATATAACGAACCCAGCTGGAATTGGAACTCGGCTCTCCGATCTCCAATCCCGAACCGTTATCCACTGCACCACCTGCACATCCGCGCTACACAGCACCTGGTATTCTCAAGCGTCTCGGTACTGACTAGGCTCGACGTTGCTTAACTTCAGTGAGCGCACGAGAACCGGTGTTTCAACGTGATATGGCCGTAAGCCTACTGATATTAGCGGTCTTTTCTGGTGCTCTGCCTGTGCGAAAGTGTGCGGTTGCTGTGTTCTTCTAATCACCCACACGAGGACCCCCCTACCATGTCACGCAACGGTAGACTTCGCTTGAAAAGACGGTCTACCCGCTCCCACCCGAAAAAACGTATTTTAAATAATGTAAATATCTTCTTTGAAGTTAAATTTTAGTTTTACTTGAAAGATAATACCCTAAAGCTAATCTATATTAAAGGAAACATCTATTTCCGTATATAATTCCACTACAGTTTTTAGGCATTTTTAAAACATTGGCGTGCTCACTCGTCATTCATCGACTCATCATACCGACATTATAGACAAAAAATGTAAACAATAAATTTAAAAATCTCTTAAAAATCTAATATTTGTCCTAGAAATGTGTTTCGAAGTCATTTAGTAAATTTAAGGATGAATTAACTACATTTTGTAGAATTAATGTTTATTTTTTACTTAAACTTTAACAAAAATAACTTTTATTTACGCACGATAGGCTGTATGATCGGAGGTTGTTATAGACAAAAAATGTAAACAATAAATTTAAAAATCTCTTAAAAATCTAATATTTGTCCTAGAAATGTGTTTCGAGGTCATTTAGTAAATTTAAGTATTAATTAACTGCATTTTGTAGAATTAATGTTTATTTTTTATTTAAACTTTAACAAAAATAACTTATTTACGCACGATAGGCTGTATGATCGGAGATTAAAAAAACAAAACTGTAATTACACACCGAGCGAAAAATTAAAAAAATAACGAAATATGGAACACCAGCAGTGCAAATGTAGTGATAGAAAAAGAAAAAGATCGCTATTTCAAAACAAAAGAAAAAAAAATAGAAAGCTAAAAGTTGGCATGTCATTTTGGTTTGCCTTAGATAAATAAAAATAAAAAGATAAGGAAAAAATAAATAAATAAATAAAGGCGGCCAAACGGTTATCATTCCTAAATGTAGGTAAAGAAAAAGGGATTGGTAAATGAGTCATTTCTGGAACCAATCAAAAGCAAGAACAATTCTTGAATGAATTTTATTGTCTTTTTTTTTAAAAAGTGTTACGAAGATAGATAGTGGCGAGCAGGCAAACGGAGCAGACAAGCCGCTGAAAAGAATTTCATTCGCTGTCCCTTACCTTAAAGATTCGGACACCTAAAAATACCACAGAGGGAGTTGAAAGAAATACTGATATCAAGAAATAATAATAGTGGGTCACTCGTATTCGAGGATACCCGTCTACTAGGATGGCTAGCCGATCCCTATCGAAGACTCTCGCTCAGGCACATTTGTGTTTGTTCAACACCCACAGAGCTCACCTGTGTTTTATACTGCAACTATACTGAGCAGACTTTAGTTACAGATCTCTGGGAGAGAGCGTGTTATCTAGCGTGATCAACAATTTGAACAAAGGTCAGCACGCTCAAGCACGATGACTTGTGACTTCGTGCTAGCACAGCTATCGACGGCCCACCCACCAAGTGTTCCGTCTTACCCAATTTCACTCACAAGGCTTGGGTCAACCCTTAGTATGGTTTTTCAGGCACATTTCCAAAGGTGCAGCACCCTGGGATCGACCCCCTCCAGATCGATAACATCAGGAAGTCTCCTTCCTGACAAATCAACCGTGGTGAGATTCGAACCCGAGTCTCATGGTCAGAAATCGAACGTTCTAACCACTCGGCCACGCGCCCATAAATATCAAGAAATACTTACATACGTACATACACATTAACATTAACAAAGACTCTCTCTCTCTCTCTCTCTCTCTCTCTATATATATATATATATATATATATATATATATATATATATATATATATATATATATATATATATATATATATATATATATATATATATATATATATATATATATATATATATATAAATATATGGATATAGATCCGACAGTATGAAGAAAAATATACTGAAAAAACAAACAAAAATCCTAATATGCGATTATGCTGTTTTAATGTTTAATGCCAACGTCGGACGTTTCGGTCTAATAGACCATCTTCAGGACATATTCATAAAACATAATTAACATAGACCATATACAATTCAACATGAAAAAGACGATGGACATAAAAGCAATACCAATCCAAACAGAAAACTGAAATCTTTTAGAAGATCAGCGTTCCGTTTAAATATGATCCCGTAGTCGTCACGTGGGCGATGTTGTGAAAACGTATTCCTAAAATTTGAGTATTTTGAATGAAAAACGAAAAGAATTTTATTTTGATCTAAAACTTATATGTACGTTTGTCGAGCATTAATCTTGCTAGAAAAGGGGAAATATTTTTCTTTATACATACATACATATATATATATATATATATATATATATATATATATATATGTGTGTGTGTGTGTGTGTGTGTGTGCTAAGGCCTAAAAGACTTTCAAAATGAGAACATTCCGATAGGAACTTAAGAACTCTTTGAATATTATTGTATATTTTATTTTGAGTGATATAAATTTTTATCAGTACATGCAATATATATATATATATATATATATATATATATATATATATATATATATATATATCTGTAGTAATTATGTTTGCATGTATTTTTAAAAGCTATAAATTAGTGCATCTTTGGATTAAGAACGTTAACCACGTGTAAACAAATTTGATGCCTTCCACATCTAAACACCAATTCTTAGACCTCCACACAATAATTCAGAAATTAGTATTTACGTTTAAAAATTGCTTTTAACGTTATATAATCAATACTTTAAAAATATATTTTTTAATTCCATACGCTTAATAATTTTATTTTTTTTTGGAAAAACAATACTTTTGAGATTAATTCATTGCTCCAACTTTTTGATTATTTTCTTACATATTTCATGCAATAAAATATAGAATTCTACCAAATGTGATATTTTTTGACTTATTCTGAATTTAAGAAAATTTATTAAAATAACGCAGTTGCTACTGAGACAAAAATAGGAAAAGAGTTACTGAATTGATCATGTTAAAGAATTACGTTCATTTTGGGTTCTTTCATAATTATTCACTGGCATGCAAGTGGTACCTTTATTTTTTCCCGAAAGTGTATTATAATCTTATAAAGACAATAGTTTAAGAATACAATTTTTATTCAATAAGCTTTTATGAAACTTAGTAGAATCGTCCAAGGTGAGAAATCAGAATTATTTTCCTTTTATGCATCAGTTATGTCTCATGAATGATATACTCTCAGGCGATCATGTATCTTTCGATGCATGACTGACGAAGAAGATTTTTTCCCGCAGTAGGTTTCCATTTCTTTCTGCAGTAGACCAGTTGCCATCCAAGGTTATAGAACTCGCTCTAGAGGGAAAAGAAGTTGATTCATACCTTTCGCAAGGGTATTAGCATGTAAGTGAATGTAATGGATTCAACTGGAATTCGAACTCGGCTCTCCGACCTCACTCCGTGCCGCTATCCATTACTCCGCCATGAGTTCAGCAGATTTACAAGAATAAAAAGAGTTGTAAGACAAGGATGTGTTTTCTCACTAGATTCATTCAACCTATATATGAGAGGTAATTCTGAGAGAACTAGATGTCCTACCAGGATTCATCATTGGCGGCCACAATCTTAACAACATAAGATAAACAGATGACACGGAAAGGTAACAACAAAACCTCCTACAGAGTGTAGCGAAGGAGAGCGAGAAGAAAGGACTAAGCATAAACTACAAGAAGACAGAATTCATGGTCATCAGCAAAAAGATGAGCCCAAAATGCAATTTACAAGTCAGGGACACTAAAATCAAGCAGGTACAGAAATTTAAATATATGAAAAGTGTTCGAACAGAGGACAGAAAGTGTGGCACCGAGATCCGAAGACGTATTGGGATGACCAAAGACGGATTCCAAAAGATAAGCAGATTATTACAAGACAAGTTTCGTTGGAAAGGAAAGAAAAGAGTACTGAACTGTTACGTGATATCTGTCCTCCTGTATAACAGCGAATGCTGGACAATCTCCTTAAAGATGAAGAAGAGACTCAAAGCAACAGAAATGTGGTTCTACAGAAGGATGCTAAGGATACCATGGGCCAAACATGTGAGTAACGACGAGGTTTTGGAGAGAATGAAAACAAAGAGGAAACATATACTGCTGACATTTCTAGGACTTGTAATGTGGAAGGAGGGTTTGGAAAATCTGATACTCACATGGCGAATACAGGAGAAAAAGGGACAGGGGAAAGCAATGCCTGACATAATGGGGTTGAGCAAGTAGATGGCAGAACATAGTCTAGGAGAAATAACAAAAAGACAAAACTTACTCGGGATAGGAGGAGGTGGAGGGTTATGATCGCCTACGTCGTGAAGGGATATGACACATAAAAGAAGATACGAAAATAATCTAAGAGTTGCTAAAAGGAAAAAATAAAATAAAATTCTGTAAAAAGGTTCACACTCGAAAATGGCATTACACTTTTACATTTTTCGAGTCTTCAAATATGTCTTTAATTAAAAAAAAAAAAGAATTATGTGACGAAAATCAAAGGAATGAATTTCAAAATCCCACTGGAAAATTACAAAAAATATTTTTGTAAAATAAATATTAAGTGTACATATTTTGCTGTCCATTCTAAAAGAAAATAACGTGTTTTACAAAATTATGGAAGCACCAATTCTCAAAAAAATACTTTTATGGAATCATTTTTGGTAAAATTCAGAACGAATTTTCAGTAAGTTTACACTTGATATTGCATAAATTCTTTTACTGAAATAACAGGGATTTTTCTTTATCTAACTCACTAACTGTAAAACTGTTGGGGCATTGAACGGCCTCGATTCAATCCCCTTACATTTTTTTACTTTACAAATGTGTCGAAAAGCAAACAAGAGAATTTACACAAAAACTGTTTCTTTGACAACAATCTTCATTTTACTGTATGACATACAAAGCAATCAAGTGTGTAATTTTATGTAGTCAGAGTTTAAATTAATAGCAGGAGTTATTTCCCTTTAATTGTTGTTTGAATTAGTTAAGACTTTAAGGAAGCTAATTTTTTTATCTTGACTCACAGATGTTTCTGTTGCTTGTAGTTTACGAGTTAAGAGATGTTCAATGTTAGTATGTAGATGTGTGCGCGCGCGTGTGCGTGTGTGGTATGGTGTGGTGTGGTGTGTGTGTGTGTGTGTGTGTGTGTGTGTGTGTGTGTGTGTGTGTGTGTGTGTGTGTGTGTGTGTGTGTGTGATAGCGTCTTCCCATCAGGGTCAGACGTAAACTCCTCTCTGAACTACATAGTTGTGGTTCTGAGAAAAACAGAGGCCAAAGAGAAAGAGTTGTTTGGTATTTATAATGTTATATGTCACGTAATAGGCTCGCAAAAACAGAAAAGACAGATTGGGGGGGGATAGTATTTTCGTTCAGGTCAGAAACTAGGTCGACACAATTCGGACGTTGTTGAAAACATGAAATTGATATTAATTGACCCAAGAGGAGTCAGAGAAATATCAATGCTCTGTAATCTACTTTTTGCACAAAATTGGACAAGTTACTTTCAGCTATTTGAAATGATGTAGAATTAACATTCTACAAAACTATTTTACGAACACCGTCCAAATTAAAAGTACACGTGGAATATCTAAAAGATGGTGTGTGGAAAAGACACCGCAAAAATATTTCTACAAAGATTTCTAATAAAAAACTAAAAAAAAACTAAAAAAACAAAAAACTATTCAGTATACAATTCATTCATTAATGAATACGTACTGAAAATTTCATCTGAATCGGATATTTTGGCAAATATTTTAAAACAGGGCGTAGGGCCTTTTTGCTTTCATTTCAGAAAAAAAAAGCATCCATTTTGATGGGACCTATTAATTACGTAAATTGATTTTTCATTAAAGGAAATGACGGCTTGCTTCTCCCACAGCCTCGCTGCCATGACTCATTTAACTTTAAGTAAGAGAAATGTCGAAAAATAAGTAGGTGTCAGTAATTAGGTCTCTAGTCCAAGAGAAAAAAAATAGTATCGTTGTTGAAAAAGAAAGCGACAAGCAGAAAACGGATTAATAAACAAAATTAGAATTGAGTTAGGGACAAGGAAATGCATAAAATTATTTTGAACAACATATGAGCTAACAAACTGATGTTGACGGAAACGTTTTCCTCTTCGTCTCTCTTCCTTTCTTTCTTTTTCCTATTCCTCTCTTTCTTTTACTTTCTCTCTCCCACTTCCTCCCATCATCTAATCCATCAATCCATACCCCTCCCTTTCATCTCATCTCCTTCCTTCTATCCTTCCTCCTTAAACATACTAATGTCAACATACGCACAATGAAGGAGTAACATTTCGGCCAACTTTGTTGCCGATATACTTACGTATTTGTCGGCTGGGAAAAAGATCTGAATCCCCGTAATATTTCAAATCCTAGCAGAATTTCCTCACTGTGTTACGCCAATATTAATCAAGTATAGATATTTTATGAGAATTATTAGTTACTACCAGTGCGATGGATAGAATGTCGTCTAAATTACGCAAAGATTTAAAAAAAAAAAAAAACGCAGACAGCACATTTTAACAGGTACCAAAATTGCACAAAAATATCTTGAAATAAGAAATAGTAAATTTATTCAATAAAATCACCATTGGCTTCAACCACAGCCTCCAGAAGACTTCGGAATCTCTTGCAACTCTTCTGAGCGGTCTCCTGCTGTAATCCTTGCCTTCAGTTTATCTTTGGTGTTACAAGGAGTTTTGTTGGTCTCTTGTTCAACTGCGCCCCACTCATACTAATCAAGGGGATTACAGTCTGGACTTGTAAGGGGTGATGTGGTTGCAGAAATTGTTTGACAACCATGACTGGGCTCTTCTGCTTGTGTGACATGATGCAGAGTCCTGTTGACAGACACAGGGTTTTCCAACAGCCACCCTCTGGACCCAGGGCAACACTACCTCCACAAGGCACTTGATGTGGGCCTCCATGTTGAGTTTGTGGTCCTCACCAACAAATTCAGAAGTTCTTTTCTTATCAGAACGATCAGTGTGTGTTTTCCGAGATGCTGTACCTTAGTCATCACCATTAGACTCATCTATCTCTTTCTCAATCCTCTGAACTGTCCTCAGCTTGACACACTAACGCTCTGAAATGTTTGTATTGGAGCTTCGTTAAGACACTCTCTAGAAGGTAGACCCCAATAATGCCGACCAGTTCTTTTTAGGAATCGAGTCATAGGCATCTATCTATCTATCTATCTATCTATCTATATATATATATATATATATATATATATATATATATATATATATATATATATATGTGAAAAGTGAATATAAATATAAATAAATATATATATGTATAATTATTTATATATTATATGCGCGGTACTTATTAGAAAGCGCTCAATATCAGTTTCGGCTATGACACATCTATGTATACGGGTGGTATACATACATGTGTTATAGCCGAAACTGTCTACATATGTTTATATATATGTATGAGTCCCGACGGACGACCAAGTATGTATATGTATATGTGTCTGCATACATCGATGTTTGCGTTAGTACGATGAATGACAAAACGACGAAATTTCCCCCACCACTTCCACAATAACACCAATACACGCAATCTACATAAACCCAAATTTTTTAAAACATTAATCAGTTTGTCTGACGATCGCTAAAAGCGTGAAACCCAGGGTCACAAACTCACATCTATCCAACCAAATATATATATATATATATATATATATATATATATATATATATATGTGTGTGTGTGTGTGTGTATAGAATAAATATTAATAAGCAGTGTACAAGGAACACTCGTTAGATGCTGAAGCTCTGTAGTTTGGCTCTTAGATTTATATTATTTACGTATTTACATGCCTTATAAGGAAGTGCCTTTCTGATCAAAAAAAAAAAAATGAATAATTATATTGAATATACCACTACATGCTTATCAAGACGACTCACGTTACATCTCTCTGATCATAGCTTAATTAGGAGCTGTTTAAGCCCACGTGGAAACCTACGAAACTCCATCGAAAGCATACTCGTAGAAAATACGACCATACTGGCGTTATCCACGTGTACGAATCAGCTAAAAACAATTGAAGCATTAATAATAATAAAAAGAAAAGACCAACACCCAATAATATCAACTACGAACATGGTAAAAAAAAAATGGTGGCAGTGTTTGTCCCTCCCTTCCCGCCCAAGAAAAAGCATTCCCATCATTATATATATATACTAGCAGTAGAACCCGGCGTTGCCCGGGGATGTAACAGTAAGAGATAGATCAAGTATCGATCATGATAAAGACTGAAAAATAAAATTGACAAAGATTATTGTTTAAGGTTGACGGACACGCATGTCTTAATTAGTTGTTTTTTTTTTTTTGTTTTTTTGTTTTTTTTACGAATTGGTCAAACTCAAATTCAAACAAGAACATTATTTTCAATCGTTATGAGTCTACCGATTGAATAGAATTTTATTATAAACAAGTGTCTTGTAAATGGAATTTTTAAAGCATTCTGAATGTAAAAATAAAGAAAAAAGTGTGCAAGACAATAAGAAACACTACCTGCCAAAATAAAGTGAAGTTTTGTTGAAATCGGTTGAAAAAATGTAAGAAATCCGATCCCATATACAAACGAACGAACACACACACACACACACACACACACACACACACACACACACACACACACACACACAAACATACACACACACACAAACAACCTGGGTTTTATAAGTATAACTTGAGATAAGTTGTCCCCCTTTCATTCTGGCGACAGAATCGTGTTTCATCGTGTTTTCAAATTGATTTCGTGCAAAAACAATTGTGTTTTTCTGTCGGAACCATCGCAAGGTAATTTTACGTAGTCCTGTGAAGTTTTGTTGAAATCGGTTGAAAAATGTAGGAAATCCGATCCAATATATAAACGTACAGACCCCCCCACACACACACACAATCTGCGTTTTATAATAAGTAAGATTCAATTTAAAAATAATAGCTAATAGAATAGGCGAAAGCGGTCGGATATATGGAACATTTGAACAGTTTATTGAGAAAATAAAACACTTGTAGGAATGCAAGAAAATTGAATAAAAAGTTTAATCGCAGTACCTTGTCAGTTAACTTTAATGAAGCACACACACATACAGACTCAGACACACACACACACACACTCACACACACACACACACTCACACACACACACACACACACACACACACACACACACACACATAAACATATATATATCGTTTTGTATCTATGGTTTCCGAGTTTTATTATGTTATTTTGTTGCTTTTTCAATATTTTACTTTCGTGGTTGAAGATTATATCCACCCAGAATGTTATGAAAAAAAACAACAATAATTAGTAAAAGTAGTTATACAAGTATTATTAACCAATTGTGCGGCTTCAATCAAGTTTGCTTTCATAGTTAGTCGCTGTGTCGTGAATTAATAGAAAATATTTTAAATAGTTTAAATGATAAAGCTTACTTTAAACACTTTTTGTTAAAAAGATAAGAAATAAAAAATAACACCTTTATTTATGAATATCAACTGAATTACGGGGATTTTTAGTTGCTAGATATCGTTTTTTATTGTGTTAAAGATCAAAAAAAAATAAAGGAGAAACCGCTGAGAAGAATTAGAAAGACAACACAGATAGCAATATTGAAATCAGTTTAAACTCAAGATTCAATCGATTTATCTTCAAAATGCGGACGAATGATGTAAGGGAGACAACTGGCAGTTTCTCCCGTGCTATCTTTAAATACGCCTTGGTCCGTGTCTGTTGAAATAAACAATAAAACATTTTTCAGATTTTTTTTTACAAGAAAAAAAAATGGTAATATGTAACTAATTTTGATATTTAATTTATCATATTTTCTACTATGATTTATATCTTCAAAATAAAATCAATTTCCGCGTGTAAAAAAAAATCACTTTTTATTTTTAATTCGTTAAAAGCCTTAAGACGAGGTACGACCATATCACGTTGAAACACTAGTTTTCGTACGATCACCGATGGGTGACCGCTTGGGAAGACCAGGTTCCTGTAACCAGGTGGTATAACGGATTGGAATTGGGAATCAGAGGGCCGAGTTCAAATTGCAATTGGAGGGCCGTTATATTCACTAACGCGCAAATACCCTTGTGAATAGTATGAATCTACATTTTCTTCCACCCAGCTATGGGTTACTTAGTATCAGTAAAAAATTATTATTATCTCCCAAAAATTCTTACAATCAATAAAAATAATTCTGGCTTTAAATAACCTGTAAAGGGTTGATTCGTTGTAAAAAACAAATCAATCAAGCAATCAAAATTTAAATTCATTAAAATTTTGTTTATATATATATATATATATATATATATATATATATATATATATATTGTGCGTACCAGCATTTTTCATTAATGCATGTTTCATTAAATAATATAAACAAGTTTTGTCTATTTATTTTAAGAAAATTACTTTCATATCGTCTGATAAGCTTAATAATATTATCATTGAAAGACGAAAGAAAATCACCATATTGATACATGTTTTTAATCCTAAGGAATTTGCTTAAAATAGACAAACTTGCCTATATTATTTAATGAAACATGCATTAATATATATATATATATATATATATATATATATATATATATATATATGAAACAAAAAACTAAAAAGCAATTTACTTGCAGCTTGATCGCAAATCATTTTCGTTTGAGACATTCAATTGCCACAGATTATTTTCCTTGTGTACTACCTCATATTGTCATGACAATGAAATATATGATTATCAAGAAAATGGACAGCCTGATACGTAACCTGTAAATATATAACGTCTCATGGTGTCATATGTTCTCGGGATATTGTTGCACCGGCCTCTAACACAAGGGAATTACACCGGTTCTCACTATATATATAGTGCCAGAAATACCTACCCGGTGTAAGCCGCGACAGTACTACAACTGCCTAGCTGAGTAGTACCCGGTTCCTACCTTTGTATCTGTGATGTTAAATACACTTGTTCTTTAAACTAACTTCGACTTGATTTTCTTATTTTACTATTGTGCCACGACACAACAGATATATTGAAGGTTAGTGGGTCAGTAGGGAATTGCAAAGCGCTCGTCTACCGAGCATGTGTATATGGATGACAGAGGAGAGAGGGGAAATAGTGAAAAGATCAGACAAAACTTACTAAGAGCTACAAAGGATAGGAACGTGTGGAGAGCCACATCCTGAAGATGTTTAGTTGGGGGGGAAAAAGAACTATTTTCATCACTCTAGAGCTATGGAAATATTTCATTTAATTATTTTCTTCATTTTTTTTTTTTTCGTAATTTGAATTATTTTTCCGGATTCTATTTCAGTAAAAAATGTACTCGATCTTTCTACAGTACAGGTATTTACATTTTTTTAAATCATTTCACCACAAGCAAGGCAATAAAGCCACTACGATGTAAGGGGGGTTAATGAGTCTTAGAGAATATGATAAAAAATACTATTAAGGAGAGAGAACAATAAAAGAACAAAAATTAAGAGGACAGAAAATACCGAGTGACATTGCATTTAAATTTTTGAAAATCAAAGTCGTCTAGGAAGCAAGAAGCGGGAAGAGAGTGCCACAAGTGAGAAGTGTGATAGAAGAAACTGTTAACATAGAACTTACGGTTACATCTAGCCAATTCAACTGTAAAATGATATAGACTTTGCCATTGATCTGATACTGTGCTTAAATTCATAAAGTCTGGTTATTATAGCAGAAAGTTCATCAGAACAATTACCATGGAAATGGAAATACAGAATCGGCACAGGGAAGATACGTTACGACGATGAGAAAGGAACTGAAGCCCAAATGCCAGATAACATTTCAGCTTCTTCTCTGGATTTTATCAAGAGGACGAGCATCAGACCATATGTGGCAGCAATATTCAAAGCAAGGACGGATGTGGGTTGAAATCTAAAAACGGAACTGGGCTGCGAGATGAACTTGCTACCGGGGTGTCAGCTCGAGTGTGTAGATATTTTTCTAATATTAAAAGACAGTTGAAATTTCTAGGGCACGTAATGAGTAAAGAGGGCTTGGAAAATCTGATACTCACAGGACGGATTGAAGGCAAGAGAGACGAAAACAACGCATAAACTTTTTATTGAGCTTGAGTAAATGGATGGCAGAACAAAGATTAGGAGAGATTTTAAAAAATATCAAAATCTACAAAGGACAGGAAATTGTGGATCGCCTACGTTCTGCAGGAACACGGCATATAGAAGAAGAAGATGGCTGCGATATTCAGCTATCCCCACCACGTGGGATTGCATGTGGCACAAGGCCGAGCTTATTGTGGGTCATCCGAGCCCGTAGGCCCGGCCAAAAATATAGCCTTCGAACCCGCCTAGGCGGGTTCAGGAACTGTCAACCTCCCTGAACGAAACCTTGCCCTACGGCAAAACTTCGTCCGGGTTCCTCCCTGCTAATGCAGAGAGTTAGACAGACGGCGCTGACTGTAACTTAATACAGCTGAAGAAGATGGCTGCAGTAACAGAGCATCCGGTATTGATTGAATTTATTTCCTCATTTTTGACATTAACTCATCACGACTATTTTCAAGGAAATGGCCGTCGAGTGACATGACTCCAAGTTTGTTTGTTTTTGTATTTGTTTTTTTTTACTGGATGAGTGAAGTAAAAAATGAAAGTGACGGCATTTCAGGTTACACACCGCCAAACGATGCCGGATTCAGCGCTTGCTGGGAAAAAGAAAACCGTACATTGAAAAGGGTGTAGTGGGGTTAGTTACGTTCAGGTGGGTGGATGGTTTGGAAACGGAAAAAGTTGAAAAATTGGGGTTGTTGTCATGACGACAAAGAAAGCAACTCAACAAAAAAGTCCGCCGCCACTATAGGCAACGATGACGACAACACCGTTCACTTTTTTCTCCCGCCCAAACACACACACACACACACACACACACACACACATATATATATATATATATATATATATATATATATATATATATATAAACAACTTTTCATTAATACGAATTCGGTTAAAGGCCAACGAAACGTCTTTTTTTAGCATTTTTTTTTTTTAAGGTTTCGAACCATTTTTTCTGGATTTGTCGGAGTTAGCTCCTCTTTTAGTTCCTTAACCCTTCACCTGGGGTCTCTCTCTCTCTCTCTCTCTCTCTCTCTCTCTCTTGGCTATAAATACTGGATGACCCTTTGCCTCGATCTCTTTTTTCCTCAGGCCTTGGGCCTTATACCACCTCGCAGATGTGAACTGTCACAGATACAGCGTTTCCCAAATTCTGGGAACACGCTAAGAACAATACACGTACGCACGAACACTCACCACAACACACACACATAATATTCACCACACAAACTCTATGTAACTGTCCGTTTGTTTTGGAACTTCTTATTAATACGTATATTTGTTTGTATAGAGTTATCGGTCTTGTTTGTTTTTCTTTGTCTTCTTTGGACTTAATTAAAGTCCTCATGTAGCTGGACTGGCTTGCAGGAAATTCTACCCACATGTTTTCTTCTTTATATCTTCACCTCATGGTCCGCTACTGATTCCTGTAAAATGGAATATAAATTATCTTACGTCTGACTACTTTACAGAAATATCCATTGACTAAGACTTTTCGTTGATAATGCTGTGAGTAGATTAATCTTTTTCAAATATGGCGTCTTTACACGTCATGTTTTATAAAACGCGATAAAAGTGGCTCTCTTTTAATCGTCTGAGAGAACTCTTTTGGCCTTCCATAAGTATGTCTGATGTCAACCTCCAGGAGAGTCACTCATTGTGCCTTCTCAAACTAACGTTTTCTGCTCACATTAAGTGGAAATGTTATATTGACTCCACTGCTAGGTCCGCTCCTGGGAAAGTTGCTTCTTAGTGTCGTGCTAGGCAATTTTCTCACCAGAATTTATCTTACATATCTGTAAGTCTACCATTCACTCTTGCTTTGAATATTGCTGGCATATCTAGTTTGGTGCTCCTGTGATATATTTAGAGATTCTTGATAAAATCCAAAGAAGAGTTTGCAATTTTATTGGTCCTGCCCTGGCATCTTGGTTTCAGTCACTTTCCCACCTCTGTAATATAGCTTCCTTGTTCCTTTTCTATAAAGATATTCAGGTTTATTGTCCGAATAAACTCTTCTCTATGGCGCTTATATATATATATATATATATTAAGAAATGGACAAGGTCCGACAATTTATTTATTAAAGACATTTTTATGTTTAACGTTGTTATTTATAGATACAAGTATCTAAGCAAATGCTCTGTTTATGATAAACAGTATTAAATAACATTTACCGGCCTGAATGTCCGAGAAATTTTCATAGAAAATATTCGTTCTTTGACAGGATTCGAACCTACATCCTATACGGAACCGTCATTTACGCTTACGTGCCTAACCTCTGGGCCACAAAGAACCTTTCGGCAGACAAGGTCGAATTTACTGCTTATAAACTTCAATCTTCCATGAATCTCGTACATTCATAACTGCTCTGGCGTATCAAATGTAAACAAATGACGTCATATATTAAGAAAATGGACAAGGTCCGACAATTTATTTATTAAAGACATTTTTATGTTTAACGTTGTTATTTATAGATACAAGTAATTAAGTATTTAATAAATATATATATATATATATATATGTATTGTGTGTATTTACGCAGAATCTTTTCATTCATACACGTTTCATTAAATAATATAGACAAGTGTTGTCTATTTATTTTATGTAAATTCTTTTCATAACGTCTGATAAGTTTAATAATATTATCATTGAACGAAGAAAAAAAAATTCGCAATATTGATCCATATTTTTAATACAATCTAAGCTTTCTTACATAAGCCATTATCAAAGATGTCAATTACAACATATTAAGCAATATACGGACTTGTCTTGTCTATATTATTTAATGAAACGTATGAATATATATATATATATATATATATATATATATATATATATATATATATATATATATTAAGCGCAGTACTTGATTGGCGGCAAGGTCTAATCATTTTATTGTTGTAATATCAAGGTGTAACAGTTCTATGCCAACAGTTTCTTCTTTCGCATTCATTTGTGGAACTCTCTTCCGCCTTCTTGGTTCCAAGTCAATTTTGACTGTCAAAAACTTAAATGCAATGCCATATATGGTCTGGCACCCCTTATGTTTACCTCGGGATTCTTGATAGGCTCCAGAAGCGGATATGCAATATATATATAATGTATATCTTCTGTTTTCTTAATTCCTGTTCTTTTATTGTTTTCTCTTCTTAATACGATTTTGTTTTTGTTTCTCTCATATATTCTCTGAGACTCTAACCCTTTGCGTCTCAGTAGTTTTATTGCCTTGATTAAAAAACAAATATTTATATTGTTTTCAGTCGGACTTATGTCATCAACGTTGTTGTCCTTACTGCTACGTTTCGACCGTTGTGCTCTCTAGTCTTCTTCTACTGACCCGGATAATCGTTTTTTAATCTACGGGATTAGATTACTCTCCTTTCACTGCCTATGTCGAGAGATAAATCAATTTATTCTCTTTTGAGTAGTGCTGAGTTTGAGTTTGTACAACCGAGACCAAGGATTGAACTCACAATTACTATGTCACCATCTTTTTAAAGCTATAATGTCTGATTTTTTTTTTTACCTTAGTAAGCTTTAGGTAGCCGAAATGGTGCATTACAGATGAGGTAATCAACTCCAGTATCTCTAAAATGCGCTAAAAATTATGGTTGTATAACATTCACACTTAACCGAAAAAAATGCAAAAACAAACCATCGTATACTAATTATAGTGTGACATTCCTTATTTATATACTTAACTAGCAGGAGAGCCCGGCGTTGCCCGGGGATGTAACAGTAAGATGTAGATCAAGTATCGACCATCATAAAGACTGAAAAATAAAGTTGACAAAGATTATTGTTTAAGGTTGACGGACACGCATGTCTTAATTAGTTTTTTTTTTTTTTACGAATTGGTCAAACCCAAACTCAAACAAAAACATTGTTTTCAATCGTCATGAGTCTATCGATTGAATAGAATTTTATTATAAACAATTGTTTTGTAAATGGAATTTTTAAAGCATTCTGAATGTTAAAATAAAGAAAAAAGTGTGCAAGACAATAAGAAAGACTACCTGCCAAAAAAAAGTGAAGTTTTGTTGAAATCGGTTGAAAAATGTAGGAAATCAGATCCCATATATAAATGAACACACGCACGCACACACACAAACAACGTGGGTTTTATAAGTATAACTCGATATGAGTTGTCCCCCTTTCATTCTGGCGACAGGATCGTTTTTTATCGTGTTTTCAAATTGATTTCGTGCAAAAACAATTATGTTTTTCCAATTTTTGGTGCTGTCAGAACCACCGCAAAGAAATTTTACGCAGTCCTGTGAAGTTTTGTTGAAATCGGTGGAAAAATGTAGGAAATCCGATCCAATATATAAACGTACACACACACACACACACACACACACACACACACACACACACACACACACACACATTCCCAATCTGCGTTTTATAATAAGTAAGATATGCTTATGATTAAAAATATCTTGGTACAAAATAATTAGTCACCCCTTTGTACATGATATATTGGAGAAAGTATAAGTTAGGGAGAGAACTCAATGATAATCTTTGTACATAATAATTTCCCCTCGATGGTTAACGTATTGTGTCAAAGGTTATTCTTGTAAAGTTGGAAAAATGTCTTCCCTAATCGCTACTCGTAAGGGAAATGCAAAATAAATTTTCTCTTTAATGTTCTACTGAAGTGAAAGTTTTCTTGGACATTTACAAGTTTTTATTAGCAGGCAATACGTACGAACTCCATTCCTGGAAAGAGAAACATCCGATCTCCAATTTGACTGTATGACTGAATTTCCAAGCGAAAGCGAACTACAGTCGAACCCCGAGTTTTTTTCGGTTTCACAGGAAATTAAATTTCACCTAGTGAGCCAGACAAACCTAGGTAGGTTTGTCTGGCTCACTAGGTGTATCTCTCTCTCTCTCTCTCTCTCTCTCTCTATATATATATATATATATATATATATATATATATATACTCGTTTATAATTTAATTTCAGTTCACTAACATTTTTTATCACTTCAATGCTATTTTTAGTGGATATCCGTGTTTGAAATAGAAGCCCCATTATTTTAAATAATGTGTGTTACGTCTATCAATCTTCGTACTCGAGAAAACTTAATAAAGAAAATGTGTTATGTTGAGTGGGCAGGACAATAGACATGATACACACTGTTTAAAGTAAAAGGGCTTCTATTTCACACACGTGTATCCACAGAAATTTAAATGTAATAAAAATGTCGGATTAAAAATAAAATCCATTCATTCTTTAGTTCCCTGATATATATATATATATATATATATATATATGAATTCATGAATTATTCATACAAAAAACAAATACAAAGGTTAATGATTTAATTGGTTCTTATTATTTTTACTGTCGCAACGCAAAGCTTGTAAAAATAATAAGAACTCATGCAACAGAAATTTATAGAAACAAGGATCTTTTCATTCATAAACAGGTTCGGGGGTTTTGTATATTTGAATTGTTCGCGACGATGGATTTCTCGCCAATTAAATCATTAATCTTTGTATTTGTTTTTTGTATGAATAATTCATGAATTTGTAAATTAATTGCACCTTTATTGAAATTAAAATAACTGATCCGAATGCAACTTTTGGATAATAAGTGCGACATTACTGTAATTATTGCCATTGATTTGACAGAAAATTTACCAGTAAAAAATAATTCACTTATCACCATATTTGTATAAGAACGCACAATTGTAAAATTTAAATTCAAACTCAGCGTTGCGACTGCACGCTCCGAAAACAATAACTCATTTCTAATAGCATTTTTCGGATTACAACAATACTTATATTTTCGTTGTCCTCATATTACTGAGAGTAAAAACAAGAACAACATCTATTCCATACCTGAAGATGTCTGTAGGAACAGACGAAAGCTTGTAAAAATAATAAGAACTCATGCAACAGAAATTTATAGAAACAAGGATCTTTTCATTCATAAACAGGTTCGGGGTTTTTGTATATTATTTGAATTGTTCGCGATGATGGATTTCTCGCCAATTAAATCATTAACCTTTGTATTTGTTTTTTGTATGAATAATTCATGAATTTGTAAATTAATTGCACCTTTATTGAAATATATATATATATATATATATATATATATATATATATACAAATTTATTAGAGTTCTTTACCGTGCGCTAAGTACTTCCCTGAATTTATTAGTAATGCCACAAGCTCAATCGTCATTGAGTTCCTCATAATTTTACCTTGTAGCAGACTAAATTATGCTTAGTATATATTTCATTTGCAATCTAGATATACTCGGTATAAATTAGTTATAAATTTTGGGATCCTTTTTTAGTTAGCTTTCATGTCACCTATTCAAATTTATAGGCACATGTATTTACCTCATGTAAACTATTGCACACAATAAGTAGATACAGACCGATATATGTATGCAGGTAGATATGTAAGCAGTAGAAATGTTAGGTATACTAAAGCAACGGTTATGTCATTCTTGCTGCTACTAATTTTATACTATATTTCTCAAATTGCCTTGATTTATCTAAATACTTTCTTTCTTTGAAATACGTATCGTATGTCAGAATCAATTCCGTCTCACTGATTTCATAGCTACGTTTTAAATTTTTTTGGTGTATATCCCGGGTTGTTTGTTACTGATATCAATATCGCATTTCAAACTGAACACCATTCTTGTTGGCGGGCTTGAAAAAAAAATAGCTCTATATAGACGTCAGTTAATTTTGAATTCTAAATAGTTTGTAAAAAATGTCTTCCGTTAATATGAAAATGTGCGGGACACGTAACTGTTTCAATCATGTCTTAAAGAAAAACAAAACGAACATTAATCCTCCAAAAAGTAATCCTTGGAATACAAAATATCTTAGAAAATGTCAAGACCACCTATTAAGATGAATACAGAATAACCTCTCTATACGCTCTGCATATTACAATATTTTTCGTCCGCAGTAATATTTTTGTCATGGCTTCTGAAGCTATTTCAGCTAATACGATACTTCTCTTGCACAGGACATATGACGATTTCCAGACTAAAGAGACTCCGCAGGTAATTTAAGATTATCACCAAGCTAGCAACATCAACTCGACACTTGTAAAGCTATGCGATATAGCTCAGTAAACCAGTTGGAAGTTTTAAGAATGACCCTTTTATTAGAGATTACAGTTCAAGGCACCCTTGGGAGTGAAATTCTTATTTGTATCATGTCTATGATCAGTATGAAAAAAAATGTGGACTGGGACGAATGTGAGCTGGGAGTTGTGAATTTTTGCAGAATTAATAACACCCTCCCGTAACACAAATGAACTAGGCAAGACGCCTTAAATAAAGAACTCAAAGTGAGTCAGTAGAAGTCCATTGCAATCAGGTGAGGAGAATTTCTAACAGACACCACAGCGAGTAGCCTAAGCAAGATATAATATTATAGCCGCTAGGAGTGATTTATTAGCGAGGAATCAAAACTCATAAGTGTAGGAAAAAGTACTTTTTGTTTCGGCGGACATAACAGCGACAACGAAAAGTTAGAACCACGTTGGTTGAATTTTTTTTCTCTTTGGTGTGTAAAAAAGAAAAAAAGTAAGAGTAAGAAGGGAAACAAAAAAAAAACATAATTTCTTCAAATATGGAAGAATTATTAACCTAAGTGTTAAAAGTACAACAGCAGCAACAGCAACAACAGTAACTGTCGGAACTTCAGAATCAACAAAGAAATTTATTTGAAATAATACGAAAAAAACAGAATTTTTCTAAATATTTACCTTTTCTGCTTATTTTAAAAAATATGAGCAAATTTTTCAAAGAAGAATGCAGCAACTAGGAAAGCGAGAAAAACAAGACTTTTGTTGAGAAATTTAGGACCGGTAGAACATGAAAAATACTTTTATTTTGTACTACTGAAAAAAAAAAAACAGGAGAAATTTGGTTTGAAGAAACAATAAATATTATGATTAAAATTTTTAGCGAGAAAAGTTCGTTATTCAATACTTGTTGGAAGTGTATGAATCTGACGCAAAAAGAAAACCAAGATTTGTCACATATGCTTGAATCGTTAACAAGGATTGTGAAAGATTCAAATTAAACGAATTGACTCCGGGGTACGTTTATAGGGATAATTTTTGTTCAAGGGTTAACGGTTAAAAAGACGCAGAAATGCGTGCAAGAATACCAAGGAAACTTGGACAGAATCAAAAACTGACACTACAAGAAATATCAGTTGAATTTTAGAGAATCCTAAATCTTAGACGCGATGCTGAAGAAAATGGAGAAAAAGAATGTGCATACGTAGAAGCTAAAGAAAAAATGTGGGGAAAAAATAATCCATGTTTCAGATGTGGAAGGTTACATCTTGGAGTAGACTGTTATTTCAAGAATAAAAAGTTCTAAAAGTGTAGAATTTACACCATAAAAGTCACTCTAAAGCTAAAGCAAGGAAAAGTTCCTACAGAAAAAAATCGTACATTGCGTTGCGACGGAAAAATAATTGTAGAAAACCAAAGAAAATTTGTGTATGTGAAAATTAATGTGGATGTAAAAATCCAACTAGACACTCATAATGATATCGCAATAATCAAAGAAGCTACATGGAAAGCAAACGGAAAACCTATATTAAAAAGATTTTCGAAAATCACACGTGGTGCGTTAGGTAATAGATTATTTTTTGTTGGTGAAATGACTTGTAATGTCTCATTTTTTAACAAGTGTGTAAAAAGCCAAGGCTTATGTGTTAAAAAATACTAAACAAATTCGGTACTGACTGGATGAAATTATTTGAGTTGAAAGATTTACCAATAAATAGTTATTGCAAAAATCTGAGTGGACATGTTACCAGTTTAAAAAAAAAAAAAAACAATGTGAAAATTTAAAGAAAGAATTGAAAAAAAAAATGTTTTCCGAATGTTCTGTCGGGTGACTTGGGTCGGTGTTCCAAAGTCAAACCGAAATTTCAGGTGAGAAAAGTGTCGACTCCAGTGTTTAAACCGAAACGTAGTGTACCATTCACAGTACTGGATCAGGTCAACGAAGATTTAGACTGACTTGGAAAAAATAGATGTACTTGAAAAAATTGACCATTCAATATGGACAGCACCAGCAGTGTATGTAAAGAAAATAAAAATAAAACTCAGAATGTTTAGAATCCCATAACTAAACATTACCAAGTCCAGATGAAATTTTTGCGAATTTAAACGCTGGAATTTTTTTTTTTACCGAAACTGGATCTTTCTGAAGCATATTTGCAAATACAAGTTGAAGAAGAATGTTCAGAGTTAATAACTATAAATACACACAAGGGATTGTATAAATTCAACCAACTTACTTTTGGGATAAAAGCAGCTTCAGCTATATTCCAACAAACTATGGATACTATGCTTGCAGATTGTGATTTTGCAGTTAAGAGTTTTTGAAAAAATACAATACAGGTTCAAACTCAGTGAGAAAAAGTGTGAATTGTTTTTGCCTAAAATCAAGTACCTAAGACAAATCATTGACAAAAATGCTCGTCAACCAGATCCGTCGAGGGCAAGTGCGGTTAATATGCCTTCTCTAACAAATGTTACTAGGTTACGGAAGAATTGATGTTCACATGAAAAATTAAATAAACTACCTAAAATATTTATTGAACTTTAAAGAAGTCAGCTCTAAGGGGGTAGAAAATCAAAAAAAAAAAAAAAAAAAAAAAAAAAAAAAAAGCCTCCCTAAACGCTAAAAGGGTCATAACCTTAGTTTGATCAGAACAGGGATCCCAACAAATATGCACTATGCTGCAGAAAAAGGATGACAATGTGCAATATCAAAATTTAAATAAATTTTGTTCAGGGATGCTCCCGCTTTTTGTTCAACCCTCCCGTTATAGAGTTAACATTCTCCTGGGACATTGGTGGCCTGCTTCTTGATGTCACCATCAAAGGTGATATAGGCCATGGGTCAGTGTGACAGGCCGTCGGTGTCCTCACATCGGCCATGTTTAATGCAGATCCCCAAATCTAATTGGACTGATCATGTCTCTCTGGTTGGCTAGTATAAATAACCGGGGCCTGATGTCGGAGAATTGTAGGGCGAGTCTCGCTCGCGATCTTCAGCGTCTCTGAGCGGATGTATGTTATATACAGAAGACCCGGTTTTCAACTCGCAACCGTAAATACATTCTGTCTATGAGGTTTGTTCTCTATTCAGCATGTTTTGATGGACGCTCGAAGGAGTGTTTCCTGACTAGTGAGCAAGTGTTTGAATGCGACTTGTGCTCTTGTCTGCACAGATACGACAGGCAGTGTTTACTTGCTGGATATTACCATAAAGAATAAATCTCTTTGTCTTATTGGGGTTTATGCGCCCAGTGATCACGCAGAGCAGCCTGATTTGTTTCGGCAGATCGATCCGTTTTAACGATGTCTCGTCAGGTAGTTTTAGCGGGTGATTAGCAAGACGATAAGTATCGAAATGAGCACTCCCGGCATGTAGGAGCTTCGATGGTGCGTTCTTGCTCCCTCGACCAAGAGTCGATGTAGGTTCTCTTAGGTTGTCCAAGTTTCAATTCTATAGTTTTCTTGGATTATAGGCTCGTTCGGGTTCGTGTAAACTTAGATAAGCCTAAGATTAGGAAGTCTGCCTACTGGAAATTGAACGCATCGTTATTTGGTGAGCAAGATTTTCAGGTTCAGCTAATGCTTAGTATTTATCAATCCACCCACGAGGATAGAATGTGGCACAAGGCCGGTTTAATGTGGGTATCCCCGAGCCCGTAGGCTCGGCCAAAAATATAGCCTTTTTGAACCCGCCTAGACGGGTTCAGGCCCTGTCTACCTTCCCGAACGAAACCTTGCCCTTCGGCAAAGCTTCGTCCGGGTTCCTCTCTGCTAATGCAGAGAGTTCGACAGACGCCGACTCGGAAGCTCACAAAGGCAGCGTACTACACTTTGATCATTGCTCCCGGGCCGAGCAGCTTAACCGAGCAGGTTCAGCTAATGCTACAGCGGAAATTGATGGGGGCTGTGGTTGGCAATAAGTGGTAGGATTTATTGAAATCTAAAGTTGGATTGTTTGCTGCTTATTACAGCCGTCGTCTCTGTCTAATTAGGTTAGCAGTACAAACGGCATGCGAAGCAAAAGTTATTCGGGGTATTAAATCCCGTGATAGTGAGGAAGTAGGCTTAGCTAGGGCGGAGATGACCTCTTTGAATATCAAGAAGGATCAAGCTCTTGTAGTTAGGGTTAGGTTAAAAAGAATGTCTCCTGAGGAAAAGAATATGGCCGTTGAACTGCGTGCAGAATAAGTTAAAAATGCATCACATTGCCGGATAAGCGGACCGTGACTTCAAATGCGGGCATATGCAAGGATCTGTTCACTAGGGAGCCCCGTTTGAACTCTACTTAGTTCGATACCTATTTGCCCGACTTTTCCTGTTTCGTGGCAGATGAAGCGGCTGGGTGCGTGGGTCCCGTTACAGAGTCTGAAATTTGGGAAGCGCTGAAGCTGGTTGGCCGGGACAAAACCCCGGGATTAGATGGTCTTCCGTACGAACTGTACTTGAGGCAATCAACCGTTCCTTTTCTTTTGCTGGAACTGATTTACAACAACTGGGTGAATCAGAGGTCTATACCTCAACGCTTCACCAGGGGGTATGATCAAGTTACTACGCAAAAACAAGAACGGCGGTGATGAGATTTTCGGACTCTGACGATGTTAAATACAGAGTTGAAGATTTTAGACAAGATCTTAGCCGTTTACAATCTGTCCTGTCTAGTCTGATTGGCTCTGAGCAGACTTGTACAGTGAAAGGTAGGACTATTCAGAACAACTTTCATTTGGTACGTTTTGATCATCTTGAGCAAATTGACAGTAAAGCCACACAAATTAACTTAGATCAGTTCAAGGCATTCGATAAGGTTGACCATCATTTTCTGGAGGCTGTGCTTTCGACCGCCGGGTTCAGACGGTACTTTCGCTCTTGGGTTTGAGTTCTGTACACGTCCCCCAGTGCGCTGGGGAATGTGAATGGAGTATGATCGGAGCCTTTTGTGTTGCCACGTTCCAATCATCATAGTTGTCCGCTTTCGCCTTTGCTCTATGTCCTTGCGTTGGGGCCTTTCCTTCGCAAGTTAAAGGTGAATCCGGTCCTTACCACCTCGTCCAGGTACTCCGCCTACGCTGATGATGTTTCGGTTCTTGTGTCGAGGAGGACCAAAATTGACGAAGTCGGCAAGGAGATCAAAGGGTCCGAGACGGTGACAAGTGTCAAGATCAACAGTTGGTTGCGGTTGGGTGCGTAGAATGGTGTTTCTCTTCCCGGGCCTTTCCTCAGGACGGACGGGCCGATCAAGATACTCGGCCTCTGGCGCGGTCTCGATCTCTTTGCTGGAAATGAATTGTCCGGAGGTGCGGGAGAAGGTCGACGGTGCAGTTAGTCTGTGGTCCCGCGGAAATCTTTCCTTAAACGGGAAGGCGGAAGTATGTGTTTCACATATCTACCCAATTCTCTTTTACTTACTCTCCGTACTTCCACTATCATATACCATACTAATGCGGTTAGTTAGGGTCTTGTTCTCCTCCTTGCGGCGAAAGTAAGGCTCCCAAGATATGTAGAGAGATCTGATAGTTCCACCCTTCTGAAGGCGGTCTAGGTAAGCCTAGCATTGAGATTCGTCAATATACACATCGCATCGTGTACCTAGACTGAATGCGTTCGCAAGCGGATTGGAATGGCGAATTCTGGAAGGAAGACACCAGTAAGAACTTCCCGTCCATTAGAAGTGTGCACTCATGCGAGGAGGATTCCCACCGTTTACACCGAGGCTAATTCTCCTATCATTAATGCCGGTTAGATCTCAAGTTTCTCTTACGGGCGACGGATGGCCTTTACGACGTTCAGACATTGTGCCGTAAGACATTATATCAGGTATTGGTGAAGTGGGGGCGTTCAAAATGGTTTGATAAGTGAACATAGTTTACCGGAGCAGGAGGCTCTCTCCATATAGCCTTGGGCGCCTGGGTTGAAATGTCTCACTGGCAATGAGGCGTCCCTAACCTGGCTGGGTCAGCAAAAAATTCCTCAGCGGGCTTTGGAAATTCTCCCAACTGCGTCCGCTGTGGTGAGTCGGTGGAGGCCCTGGGTCACGCCTTCTTACACTGCAAGTCGTAGGTCCGTTGTGCAAGTTTATTGAAGACATCATAGTTCCAATGCTGTGAGGAAATTTTTTTGTCCTTGAGTTCAGTTCTATTTGTAACAATGTGGTAACATCGTTGACTAAGGCTGAGCACTATGTGTTCTTGTGTTTAGTATGTGTTATGTGAGTCGTGATATGGGCGACGCGACAGAAGGAATTCTATGGAGACGAGAAGTTTACCTCTTTCCAACTGATGTATAGTTTAAAAGGCATTTGCTTAAAATCAAGATCAAGACAGAAAGGCGACAACTTCCTCCATCAGAATTTGGCAAAATGTGGATGAGTCTTGCCCGTATCTGTTGACTGAAAGGAGATGACTTAGAGTGGTATTTTGAAGCTGGTTAGACATCAGGATATTGGAAGCCCTGTATTAAACATTAGCAACCCCGCCCAAAATATGATAGTTTAGGATTTAAAAAAAAAATTTTTTACGCCAATTAAACTTAGCTAAGGCATGTATACGCATTAGCCCCTCTTATTTTTTTGGCCCCATTTTCTTTAGTTTAATTCTTCACCCCCTCCGCCGTTAGAAATGTCAGTTCTCTTGTCAATGTGGCACAGTTTTCGTTTTTCGAGTTAGTTCTTTCGTAATTATATCAGTCCGTCAGTCAGGTGAATTTCTAACAGACGTCACGGTCGATAGCCTAAGCAAGATATATTATAACCGCTAGGATTGAATTTTAACAGAATAATGACTTTTTCTAATCAGAACCGTTTTATTTTATTTTTTTATGTGCCTGCTATTAATTCTCCCCGGCGAAGCTACATGGGAGAACACTTATTGACATTTTTCGCTTTCTCTGTTTCCAAATTTTGTACCGTCAAACCTGTCTCGCTGTTGAACAGAGAACATAAATAAAACAGAATAAATTTCTTCGACTGATTTCGTCGACGGTGACTTTTCGACAGCGGGGTTGCTTTTCGATTATGTCACTCTTTCTGCATTGAACTATAGCGATCAGACAAGACTCGGCATTTAAAACCTAACCAGGTGTTGGTTCAAGGCGCAACGCTACATACTGCAACAAGAAGTACCACCAATGAGAATTCCGAGCCATTATCCATTACACCGCCCGCACATTGAAGATTAGACCACTTGGCATTCCCAAGCGGTCACCTGTCCATGTACTGACCAGGCTCGACGTTGCTTAACCTCGCACAGAAACCGGTGTTTCAACGTGATGTGGCCGAATGTCACTTAGAATCAGCAAGAGATAGTTGAAATTTGTATGTGGCATAAATGGGGAAAGAGGGATTGAAGAATTTGGTATTGACACGACTTGTTGAAATCAGAACAGCAGTAGAGAACTGTGAGTAACCTACGTAACGAACTTGTATAAATGGATGGCAGAACAGGCATTAGGCAGGATAGCAAAAAGATAAAACTTACTAAGAGCTACAAAGGACATGAAGTTGTGGAGATCCATGATCGCCCACGTCTTAAATGGGCACAGCACAGAGAAGAAGAAGAAGAAGGCTACAGAAACTGAAAAAAAAATCACAAAGGGTAGTAATGTTGACAGTCTTGCAGCAGATGACTTTTAAATAAAACAAAATGACATTCGAAAGTTATTAAGAAAGTTTATATCTGTATAGTTTTTTTGTTTTTTTTAGAATTCTCATTTCTTTCTGATATTCATTGCATGCTTGCATGCTTGCCAAATCTCAGGTTGTCACAATTAGTTTTGTGTTCTTTGCTTATCTATTTAATTATCGTAAATAATACTGTACAAAACTAGAAATATATGACAATTGATGATAAAATAGCAGTGGAGTGGAGGAGGTTTATATTCGAGGCCAACATTTTGCCAATTTTCACCAGCTTCAACATCTATGTAAAAATAACTGCCAAAAAGATCTAGAGTTATTGTTTCACAATGAAACACTATTTTAATTATATTTCAAGAGCATTTTACACATTATTGTTATTACTCTTTATTTGTGTTTCCATCTTTTTTTATGAGTGGACAGTTCCCTAATTAATTTTCATTTGTTAAATGTTGCAATCGATTTGTATTTATACAGATGCCCTTACTTGTATGGTTGTCAGGTTTTTTAAGGTATACGTTTCACTAGATTTTTATATTAAATACAATCCTGTTACGTCCGGAAGATGTCGCACTAGTCTAATTAATGTGGGCTCCTCCGTTTTTTCGCGGGAAAAGATAGCCTAATGAAAAATGCCACAAACGAAAACAAAGTTTTATCGTCAAAATGCTTGTTATTATTAAGATGAAAGACCAAAGTATTTTTTAATTATTTTTTGAAATTTTTTAATCCTTTCTGACACGTTCGAAATTTTGGCTAACGTCTTCTTTTATTTACATCATCGCGGTGACATAAAAATAACATTGTTTTTTTTTTTTTTGCGCTTTTTTCCGTTAAAAACACATTGATTTGGAAATTCTTGTAAAAATCAAGTAATTGTCCGATTTTAATGGAATTTTCAGGACTTATTCACAAATGAATTAAATTATTTTTGAAATGTTTTGTTTTAGAAAAGTTTGGTAAAAAATATTTTGTTAAAAATATGTTACCACCGACTTAATTTCATGAAATTTCGGACAAAACCTTTATATTTCATGACATTTTTTTTTGTTAAAAGTGGGAGTCTTTAGAGATTGTAAATCACCTACTTTTTTTTTCAAATTTAAGCTATCTAACTGAAAATCTGCTCTGAATTGAAAAATAATGAATCCAATAAAACTATGACATTACTTAAATAGAAAAGCTTTTAATTGCTTTTGTAAATAACTAATATTAAGGACATTATTGTCTGAAGAAAAAAATTTTTTCTGATGAATAATGAAGTTTTACAAGAATTTTTTTCATTTTTTTATTAAATTTTAATTATAATAATTTATAATAGTTTAAAATCGTGTAAAATTCTGTATTGGGCTATTTCCTGGATGTGATATAGTAATTAAGTGGAAACAAAATTTACAAATCCAAAATTAAAAAGATTAATCAACTTAGTTGTGCTATTCTATTTTTAAAATAATTTTTTATTTTGTATATTTTTACTTAATACGTTCATTGTTTTCATGTACAGTAGACTGAAATTGCCATTATTATGATCTAAAAGTTGTGTCCCTTTATTATGTCGCTTCAGTTACGTTTCAACAGGTTTTCAAAATTTCTATCCAGCTTTAAAAGTTTAAAGCTGAAATAAAGTTTTACTTTTTTTAATTACTACTTCGCTAAATATTTTTATTTTATGTATTTACATTAGTGTGGGACATATTTCAATTGAGTAATTATAGTATTTCATTTGTTAAAATTTTATAGTATTTTAAAAAAAAAATATTTTTGCATCTTCGAAAGTTTAATAAAATTCAATAAAATATTAAATAATTGCAGAAAATATGTTCATTTGTAAAAATTACTAGGTAGTTAAAAACCAAAAATATGCATTCACTTAGAATTTTGACAATTGGGTCATCCATAGTTGCTGTCATCGCTTCGTCTATCAGCAGTCCATCAAACGTTGGATCAGATGAACAGGACCAATCGTTAATAATTGGTTGTATATTATTTTTTTATGTTATAAGTAATAATTGTTTCAAATGAGATTAATTTAACTTTAAATTTTCAAATTTTACTAAAATTACGTGTCAGAAATATATATTTATTTTTTGAATGAATTTTAAAATAGAAAAACTTGTTTTGTTTACAAATTTCTTAAAATTAAGAATATGGCCCTTTTAAGAAAATTTTAAGAAATCAAAATTAAATTTGACATTCCAATCTATATAATTTCTATCTGAAATACGACAGAATATTTTGCTTAACGGAAATAATAAATTTAATTAACAAACTTTCAATTAAAGCTAAAATGAAATATTCAAGAAAGAGTTTTCATTTTAAAAAATTAATTTTAAACCCTAGGTATCGAAAATTTATGCCAAAAATGTGGAGGTCCCTAAATTAATTGCAGTAAACAAAATTTAGAGAAACTTGTTAAGAAATAGATGAAACTGTGATGTCAACGAACACTCGTTGCCGCTTTTGTAATGACAACGAATACTTGATGTCACTTTCGTAATGCTCACTCTAGTAGAGAATTTCTAATCGCAGATACAACTATAGTAAAGCCGTTGAACAATTGCGGTGTCAGACGTCTTCGAAAAACACTCGCACTAATAGTACTTCCTTGATAATACTCGGTCGAATAGTGATCCGAATAGAGAAAAAGTATAGTGAATAGAGCAGAGAATAGCGATCCGTATGGTAATAGAGGATAGACTAGAAATAGTGATCCGCATTGTAATATAGGATAGAGTAGAAATGGTGATCCGTATGGTAATAGAGTAGAAATGGTGATCCGCATGGTAATATAGGATAGAGTAGAAATGGTGATCCGTATGGTAATAGAGTAGAAATGGTGATCTGCATGGTAATAGAGGATAGAGTAGAAATGGTGATCCGTATGGTAATAGAGTAGAAATGGTGATCCGCATGGTAATAGAGTAGAAATGGTGATCCGTGTGGTAATAGAGTAGAAATGGTGATCCGCATGGTAATATAGGATAGAGTAGAAATGGTTATCCGTATGGTAATAGAATAGAAAAGGTGATCCCCATGGTAATAGAGTAGAAATGGTGATCCGTATGGTAAAGAGTAGAAATGGTGATCCGCATGGTAATAGTAATATGGTGATCCATGTGATAATAGAATAGAAATGGTGATCCGCATGGTAATATAGGATAGAAATGGTGATCCCCATGGTAACATGAAATGTAATGGTAATAGAGGAAATATCTGCATGGTAAATAGGATAGAGTAGATCCGTATGGTAATAGAGTAGAAATGGTGATCTGCATGGTAATAGAGGATAGAGTAGAAATGGTGATCCGTATGGTAATAGAGTAGAAATGGTGATCCGCATGGTAATAGAGTAGAAATGGTGATCCGTGTGGTAATAGAGTAGAAATGGTGATCCGCATGGTAATATAGGATAGAGTAGAAATGGTTATCCGTATGGTAATAGAATAGAAAAGGTGATCCCCATGGTAATAGAGTAGAAATGGTGATCCGTATGGTAAGAGAGTAGAAATGGTGATCCGCATGGTAATAGAGGATAGAGTAGAAATGGTGATCCATGTGATAATAGAATAGAAATGGTGATCCGCATGGTAATATAGGATAGAGTAAATGGTGATCCCCATGGTAACAGAGTAGAAATGGTGATCCGTGTGGTAATAGAGTAGATCTGCATGGTAATATAGATAGAAGAAATGGTGATCCGTATGGTAATAGAGTAGGTGATCTGCATGGTAATAGAAAGAGAAAATGGTGATCCGTATGGTAATAGAGTAGAAATGGTGATCCGTATGGTAATAGAGTAGAAATGGTGATCCGTGTGGGTAATAGAGTAGAAATGGTGATCCATGTGGTAATATAGGATAGAGTAGAAATGGTTATCCGTATGGTAATAGAATAGAAAAGGTGATCCCCATGGTAATAGAGTAGAAATGGTGATCCGTATGGTAATAGAGTAGAAATGGTGATCCGTATGGTAATAGAGTAGAAATGGTGATCCATGTGATAATAGAATAGAAATGGTGATCCGCATGGTAATAGGATGGTAACAGAGTAGAAATGGTGATCCGTGTGGTAATAGGTGGTGATCTGCATATAGGATAGAGTAGAAATGGTGATCCGTATGGTAATAGTAGAAATGGTGAATGGTAATGGTGATCCGTATGAGTAATATGGTAATAGAGTAGAAATGGTGATCCGTGTGGTAATAGAGTAGAAATGGTGATCCGCATGGTAATATAGGATAGAGAAATGGTTATCGTATGGGTGATCCCCATGGTAATAGAGTAGAAATGGTGATCCGTATGGTAATAGAGTAATGGTGATCCGCATGGTAATAGAGGATAGAAAATGGTGATCCATGATAGAATAGAAATGGTGATCCGCATGGTATATAGAGAAATGGTGATCCCCATGGTAACAGAAAAATGGTGATCCGTGTGGTAATAGAGTAAAATGGTGATCTGCATGGTAATATAGGATAGAGTAGAAATGGTGATCCGTATGGTAATAGAGTCTGCATGAAATGGTATCCTGCATGGTAATAGAGGATAGAGTAGAAATGGTGATCCGTATGGTAATAGAGTAGAAATGGTGATCCGCATGGTAATAGAGGATAGAGTAGAAATGGTGATCCGCATGGTAATATAGGATAGATGGTGATCCGTATGGTAATAGAGTAGAAATGGTGATCTGCATGGTAATATAGGATAGAGTAGAAATGGTGATCCGTATGGTAATAGAGTAGAAATGGTGATCTGCATGGTAATAGAGGATAGAGTAGAAATGGTGATCCGTATGGTAATAGAGGATGGTGATCCGCATGGTAATAGAGTAGAAATGGTGATCCTGTGGTAATAGAGTAAAATGGTGATCCGCATGGTAATATAGGATAGAGTAGAAATGGTTATCCGTATGGTAATAGAATAGAAAAGGTGATCCCCATGGTAATAGAGTAGAAATGGTGATCCGTATGGTAAGAGAGTAGAAATGGTGATCCGCATGGTAATAGAGGATAGAGTAGAAATGGTGATCCATGTGATAATAGAATAGAAATGGTGATCCGCATGGTAATATAGGATAGAGTAGAAATGGTGATCCCCATGGTAACAGAGTAGAAATGGTGATCCGTGTGGTAATAGAGTAGAAATGGTGATCTGCATGGTAATATAGGATAGAGTAGAAATGGTGATCCGTATGGTAATAGAGTAGAAATGGTGATCCCCATGGTAATAGAGTAGATATGGTGATCCGTATGGTAATATAGTAGAAATGGTGATCCCATGGTAATAGAGTAGAAATGGTGATCCGTATGGTAATAGAGTAGAAATGGTGATCCGCATGGTAATAGAGGATAGAGAAAATGGTTATCCGTATGGTAATAGAATAGAAAAAATTGATCCCCATGGTAATAGAGTAGAAATGGTGATCCGTTGGTAATAAAAATGGTGATCCGCATGGTAATAGAGGATAGAGTAGAAATGGTGATCCATGTGATAATAGAATAGAAATGGTGATCCGCATGGTAATATAGGATAGAGTAGAAATGGTGATCCCCATGGTAACAGAGTAGAAATGGTGATCCGTGTGGTAATAGAGTAGAAATGGTGATCTGCATGGTAATATAGGATAGAGTAGAAATGGTGATCCGTATGGTAATAGAGTAGAAATGGTGATCTGCATGGTAATAGAGGATAGAGTAGAAATGGTGATCCGTATGGTAATAGAGTAGAAATGGTGATCCGAATAGAGTAGAAAATATGTGATCCGTGTGGTAATAGAGTAGAAATGGTGATCAAATATAGGATAGATATTTATCCGTAAATAGAATTTGATCCCCATTAATAGGAGTAGAAATGGTGATCCGTCTGGTTTGGTGATCCGCATGGTAATAGATAGATAGAAATGGTGATCCATTAGAATAGAAATGGTGATCCGCATGGTAATATAGGATAGAGTAGAAATGGATCCCCATGGTAACAATGTAGAAATGGTGATCCGTGTTTAATAGAGTAGAAATGGTGATCTGCATGGTAATATAGGATAGAGTAGAAATGGTGATCCGTATGGTAATAAGAAATGGTGATCTGTATGGTAATAGAGGATAGAGTTATTCCGTATATAAATAAAGTAGAAATGGTGATCTGCATGGTAATAGAGGATAGCAGAAATGGTGATCCGTATTAATAGATATCAATTAGAGTAGAAATTGATCCGCAAATAATATAGGATAGAGTAGAAATGGTGATCCATATGGTAATAGAGTAGAAATGGTGATCCCCATGGTAATAGAGTAGATATGGTGATCCGTATGGTAATATAGTAGAAATGGTGATCCCATGTGAGAAAAATGGTGAATGGTAATAATAGAGTAGAAATGGTGATCCGCATGGTAATAGAGGATAGAGTAGAAATGGTGATCCGCATGGTAATGGAGGATAGAGTAGAAATGGTGATCTGCACGGTAATAGAGGATAGAGTAGAAATAGTGATCTGTATAGAAATAGAGGACAGAGTAAGAATAACGATCCTTTAGACGTCACGCTACCTTCTACTTGTGCGTTTCCCCATGGTCACGTGATCCACTTAATTCAATAACGGGATCGCCTGTGTTTGCTCACTGGCGATCTATGTTCAAACTCACATGTTGCCAGCGACACTTTATTCCTATATAAGAAAACTGTAAATTATTGTTACAGAATATATAAATAGCAGAAAACGTTTTAGATATCAAAATAATAATATTTCCTAAAAATATTTCCCATTTGTGTGAATTTGCAAAACTTACGTCGATTGAATATAATGTGCGAATTACTTGCCTCGGCTTATACAATGAGTATTTTTGGCCATTTCTCAGCTATGAAATATAAGTGTTTGCTTATCTTATGGACGGTTTATACTCAGAATATCAATTTTCAGAAGAAAGAATCAATCAAAAGAAAGAAAGAAAGAAAGAAAGAAGAAAAAGAAGTAAACACCTTTTTCTTATCATACGAAAAAACAAACAAACAAAAAAAAAAAAACAGGAAACCGAAAAGGTCTGCCTTACTCAGCTGACCCTGATCTTAGAATTTCAAAACGTTATTCTCCTTTTGCTGCGATATGATGCCAGCGTATGTAAACCTATGAACCCGGACATAAAGACAAGATGAATTAAGTGAGTAGAAACTCTTAGGATAACATTACCTAAACCACAGCGCCTGTCTTCTCTACTTGCATGTTATTGCTAGCAGTCCAAGGAGAAATCTTAACTTAACCTTTTGTAAATTCCCGCTGTGGTAAAGACGTAGAAACTCTTTCTATATCGTCGCATAAAATATTAGATTTTATAAAATAAGAGTTTTTTTTTTTTTCAAATCAGTATCACCCGATGAAAGGCAGTAAAGCCACTAATATACAAGAGCTTACAGGGTGTGAAAGAATTAGGAACAGAAATATTAATAATGGGCAGAAAGTGAAAAGAGTAATCGGGAGTACAGTAGATAGCGATTGAAATTGCATTTAAATTTTTTCAGATTAAAGTTGGCTGGAAAGCATAAAGCCGAAAGGGAGTTTCAAAAGCGAGAAGTGCACGGGAAGAAACTGCTAGCATAGAACTTACGGCTACATCTAACCAGCTCAACTCTAAATTGATGAGATCTCGACACCAGTCTCTTACTGCGCTTAAATTCAAAAAGTCTAGATACTATAGGGAAAAGCTCATTGTAACACTTTCCATAGAAGTATTTATTGAAAAGACTCAGATGAGCAACCTTAGGCGGTGGGAAAATGACCGAAGCCGAGCCACCAGAACATGACCAATAATATTGCTGATTCTTCTTTGGATTTTTATCAAGGATCTCAAGGTAAATAGCAGGCGCGCCGAACCCTGTGGCAGCAATATTTTAAGCATGGATGAGTGGTAGACTTATAGATATGTAAGATAGATTCTGGAGAGAGAAATTGTCTCGCATGACACAGTGAACCAACTTTATTAGGATCTGACCTAGCAATGGATTCAGTATAGACTTTCCACATCATATCAGCTGAGAACGTTAATGTGAGAACGAATAGAAACAATTATGAACCCTTTGAAAATATCACGCTCATCATTTTACGAATATACATATGCAGGAAAGTTTGTATAATTATTGACTTATTGTTATTTGTTTCAATAAAATTTGCTTCTTTTTTCTGAGGTGACTCATTTACATATGAAGTCACAAAGACTATAAATTAAACAAAAGCCTTGTTCAATTGAATCAGTTCGATAGATCCGTGATAAAAAAAAAGTTAGGCTATTTTGAAGCCAATGTAGAACTAATAAATAATATGTTTGACGTATTACCAATTATCGTGATAAACTCTGAAATGAATTATGGTTTAATAGGAAGTGATGTATTGAATATAAATTCGACAAAATTAGTAAACAAACTCAAAACAGAAGAAACTGGATTGTTAAAAATCAGGAAGGAAAGTTAAGACAAAAGGAAAATGTCTCGTCCCTCTTATTTTGAAGCACGAAAAGTACCAGTCCATCTACTACCAATAATTGTGAAAAATCGAAAAAAAATTATTGGAACAAGACCTACTTGAATGAGTCCCGTCTTGATGGAACAAAATGGCCTCCCCGTTAGTAATTTTAAAAAAGAACAATGGGGGTCTGCGCATTTGTGGTGACTACAAAATATGTGTAAACCACAATATGTGCAGACTCATATCCTGTCCCCAAATTAAGAATGGATTTTGTACTTCCTTGCAGTTATAAAAACATTCTCTAAAGCCGGCATACCATCAAATACCTATTGGAATACATTCTTTAAAGAAGTCATAACAATAAACACGCCAATAGGCTTATTAAGATGGAAAAGAATACCTTATTGTAATTAAAACCGCAAGTGACATTTTTAAAGGGCTATAAAGGAAGTTATTGGTAGCCATATAAAAAATATAATATGCTACCAAGATGACATTTTTGTTGGTGCTATTAACGTCGAAGAAGTTAAATAGAAAACTAGGATGGTTTTGAATAAGTTAAAAAATAGTGGATTAGCAATTAACGGAAAAATGTGTGTACAACACTAAAAAATATTACTTTTAAAATGTTCTATATCTAACGAAGGCATAATCCCAAACCAATCATTAAGTGACAAAACATTAAAATTTAAAATACCTAAGAACGAAAACAATTGGTATCTCTCTTAGGACTTGTAAATCTCTATAGACGATATGTCGAGCGATGCTCCGAATTGACAGAACCTTTTGCTGCTTTAAGAAAAAAAGAATGTGGAATTTATTTGGACAAAAGAACAAGTGGCATTTGAACATTTAAAAGCTGTTTTACCAAAGAAGTAAAAGTAGTAAACTATTCGACCCTAGAAAAGAAATAGTAGTAATCACTGACGCATTTGAACACTCAATTTCGGGAATATTAGCCCAGGATGGTCATCCTATGAAGTTTCTTTTGAGAAAATTCTCAAAAGCCAAATTGAACAACTCGAATATTGAGAAAGAAGCATTAGACATAATAGGGACAAAAATAGAGCTCAGCAGTTTTTGATTGAAAAGAAATTGCCACTAAGATCCATCCATAGACCGTTAGAATTAATATGTGAAAGAACTTCTTAAGGTAACGTATTTTAGAATTCTAAGATAGGCCTTAATGTTAATGGCGTTTGATTTTGATATTGTGTCTCATGAAAGGCAATACCATTCCGCATGTAAACGCTTTGTTGAGATTGAGGTTCATTACTTCTGTAAGTGAGAAAGAAGAGAAAGTTTCGAAGATTCTTTCTTACACTGGATCGAAACTGATATTTTGTCGATAGACAAATAAGCCGAGAATACGAAGCGATATCCCCTAGTGAACAGTATATTGTTCAGGATAAAAAAAAAAAATAAGAAGTGGAATAAGGAAAGGCGTTTTAAAGAGGTTAAACACAAATTAATTAAATACATGACGCTGTTCATTGCGGAAAAAAGAGATTAAGGCTAGAGGTATGGTGGCCAGGATATTCTACAGATGTAGAGGAATGCGCAAAAAGATGTAAAACGTGCTTTGAAAGAATAAAATTTAGACAAACAAAAACACATGCATGGCCTAAATAGTCCCAGCCTTGGAAGAGAGTAAGATCATTGCCCATGTTAATGGAATGGGATTATTACTAATACTAGTAGATTCGTCTTCAGGCTAGCTAGAAGTAATACAGGTCTCCGACAAAAGTTCGATCGTAAAACAAGTGTTAATGGTCATATTGTCAAGAAATGGAATTCCAAAAACGCTTGTATTTGACAACGTTCCAGAGTTCTATAACGTGGGAATATGCCAATGGTTGAACAAAATTGGATGCAAAGTATATAAAACTCCACCATACCATCCGCAATCATCTGCAGGAAAACTAGAGCCACATTGACCATGTCATATGCAGCCAATGAAAAACTGTGGTATAAAAATAATAATGAATCTAATCTAAAAGAAGCAAGATTCATAATGCAAAATAGACAGAACACAATGATAATAGAAAAAATAGAAATAGGATATTAGCGCATTTAGACCAAATTAGATTGTAACATGATAGCGACGAGGAAAAGTTTAGTGAGCTTGAATGTACTGAAAGTGAAGATGGCACGTCAAGACGAACTAGACAGTGAGAGCAATATAGACCCTGAAGATGAACGAGGACAATCGTTGGAGAAACAGTCCTATGATAAAAGAAAATCAAGATCTTCCATATTTAGACAATCTCTTAGGGAGAGGGAGAAAGATAGAGTGTGGGGGGGCAAAAGTTCCCAGTACCAGAGAAAATAAGGGGATTAAGTTACGTCGAGATACAGTCTCGACGTCTGTCGAACTCTCTGCTTTGTCAGAGGGGAACCCGGACGAAGCTTTGCCGAAGGGCAAGGTTTCGTCCGGGGAAGTAGACAGGCCCGGAACCCGTCTAGGCGGGTTCAAAGGGTATATTTTTGGCCGAGCCTACGGGCTCGGAGAAACCCACTTTAAACTCGGCCTTGTGCCACATATATTCCTCGCGGGTGGGATATTAAATAACGAAAATAAGAGTATAAAACCTCTTCGGTACAGGGAGATGGCATGACTCATTTATATATGAAGTCACAAAGACTATAAATAGCTACAACTATTACCCATGAGGCAGTTGAGTGTATACTATTAGGTTGGTGCAAAAATAATGACGTAATAATGCCGTTTTTTGACGTTAAAAAACACGTCAAAAAACGACATTTTTACCGCATTATTTTTGCACCAACCTAATATTTCCCGTGAGTCAGTAACACTGTATTACACTAACTTAAGTTGTCTCCAATTTTTTTCAATTCGTTGATGTTGATATTTTTGTTAGTCCGAAATGACGCTTTTCCATTTTCCTCATATGGCCTCCTGTTTCTCTCTCTGTTCGTAAAATCTTGACAAATCAGGTAATTATCTTGACACTCCAGCTACATAAACTGCAGGCGTTTGTGACTGTTTTCGATACATGTCCGCTCGTAGAATTGATACTTCACGGCCAATGTCAGAAGGGTGATTTAAAATTTCACAGCAACCAACTTCAAAGTGCTATATCCAACACAAGAAAAATATATTCGCCGGCATCTGGCGAGTAAATTCACTTGGGAGAATTTTATGAATAGAATATCAAATAGCTATCAACTGAGCTGATGTTTGGCAGGTGAAAGTTCAAAAAAGAAATGAAAAATGTTTGTGGTGGAAGTTTGACATGTTTCCCTTCCAGTATATACGTTATCTGGGCTGCAGTTCTGACAGTGAAGCTTGTCACTGGAAATGGAGGTCTTTAGTTACAGATTTATTTAAATTTAATGAAAACAGAGATATTTTATTGCAAACTAAATTACTTTCCCCAAATATATGTTATCTTTCTCGATATTACATATGATGTATATAATATGAGGTCAAGTATAGTTTTAATATCTAAAAACAAGAAATAACTAAACAAACCACAAATATTATAGAATGTACTTTATTCAAAGCTCAATTCAACATTGCTGGTATGTTTCCTTCAAAATGCGTTATTTTTCTTAATAATATTGTCGGAACACTACTCAAGGCGAGTAGAAAAGAAGAAACAGGAGGTAAAACAAAGAAAGTGGAAAAGGTAAGAAATAGATAGATAGATAGATAGATAGATAATGAAGAGAATGAGATAGATAGATAGATAGATAGATAGATAGATAGTGAAGAGAATGATATATATATATATATATATATATAGAGAGAGAGAGATAGATAGATAGATAGATAGATAAATGAAGAGAATGAGATAGATAGATAAATAGATAGATATATAATGAATAGATGAGATAGATAGATAGATAGTGAAGAGAATGATATATATATATAGAGAGAGAGAGATATATAGATAGATAGAAGAAAACTAGTCATTGTGATTCAAAATTACTGCAAAATGTCTTTTATTCAAAGCTAGAGTACTTTTATTCAAATTTTAAGTACTTTTCTCAAAATACGTTATACTTTTAGATATAAAATAATATTCAAATAAAATGACGATAAATAAGTTTTAATGTTTGGAAACAAGAAATAAGAAAGCCAATCACTGCATGGTTCACAAATATAAAATGGATTTTAAAAAATATTTATCTCTATCTATAAAAGGCAGGATGTGTGTATGTGTGTGTGTGTGTGTGTGTGTGTGTGTGTGTGTGTGTGTGTGTGTGTGTGTGTGTGTGTGTAACGAATGCACGGCCGCAATTTTCGACGGATTTACACCAAAATTTACATGCACATGCTCCAAGTTAGTGGAAAGGCCAAGACTGACTTTGCATTTCCCAACTCCCATCGATAGGGGAAATAATCGATTTTTTCATGCTTCTACAGCACTTTTCATGTAGTTTGCGGCCATTGGCGAGAGTGAGAGCCAATAGCTGGCTGCCACGAATAGGCAGGAAGATTCTATTGGCCAGCGTGAGAGCCAACATCTGACTGACACGAATGTTAACTAGCATCCTAGCATGCAAAAAAAAAATCGATAGCTGCATTCGTCACAAGTGGGAAAAATTTAAATCTGCATAGCACTTTACTCCAATTGGCTCATTCGCTTGCTTAAACTCAACGTTGATTCTGATTCCGCAGAACTTGGTTGGGTGTGAAAAAGTATTTGTTGTTAACATTCTTTTTTTCATTCGGTTTTTTCAGTTACAAGTCCTTTTTTAAAGCTGATCGTTTTGTGTTCATTTTGTTTAGTTCTTTTTTCGTAACAGATTTAATGTTCAGTATAGAGCTTCGAAAAAATTCGCAGTGTGAGATAGGCAAGAAGTAAGGCATGTAGCAACATCAGCACGGAAAAGGGCACTCCTTTAAAGGCAAGGAAGGGCAAAAATCTTTTAAGTCAAGTGATAGCGATTGCTGTATGAATCGTATGATTTTTGAATCAAGCACGGGCAACGCCGGGCCATGCTGCTAGTCAATATTAAATGTAAAAAAATATTATTATCAATACTTCTGTATCTCTCTTCTCTCATTTATTAAATGTGTTCATCTTATTGTTGGTTTGCTCAACAATATTGCATACATTTTGTTTCTTTGCAATATACTTTTTAAACTATTTAATAGTTCTTTAAATATTCCATTATTCGTTGTCATGTGCCATTTGACCTGCAGATCTTTGTAAGTGCTCTTAAAACAGGATTGCCTATTTGTACTAACCTTGTATTTACTGATTTTGACGCATTTGTAAGAATTTAGAATTAAATTTTGATGAGGAAAAGGAATTTCCCTATACTGAGAACTCTTCCCTGTAATTATAACAATTTTTAAAATCTTTTTCTCTCTTTCACTCTCTTTCTCAATCTCTTTATTTCTCTCTGACACACACAAACACACACACATATATATGCATGTATATATAATACAATAATATAATACTCAATGATACCTTTCAAAGTACGTAAACAATTACTAGAATTTGTCGTGTCCACTAAAATATCAAATACAATATTTATAAACCAATGACACTCAAGAAAACACTTACATCTTAAAACACACAAATAAAATCAGAGAATATAAATCAGAATATTTGTTGTATTAGTCATCATTATTTTTAGGTAGATACCGACTAAATATCGTACTGACGTAGTAGAAGACATACCACGTGACTTCTTAGGGCCAATTAGGTATAAATAATTTAATTATGGAGCAGATTTTGTTACGAAAAAGTGTATAAAAACATAGGAAATCCGTTCCCAAACAGGGATACACGCGGTTGTCACCAAACTCAACTCCCGCTTAGGATCTTCACGACCTCATGTCAAAAGCGACAGCGTTGACAAACTCCAGACCACGACAACACCGCCAAAAGTAAGAAACAATTCGTATCTCTCGTATCCGCTTTTACTATGAATCACACACACACACACACATGTTGACTTTTTCATACAAACACACATATCACAACATGTTATTGTTTCTCACATACGTACACAAAGACAATTTATATTTTATTTCAGAACTTTATTAATCCAAACAAAAGACATTACGTTCCAATCTATGACGAACTGCTTGTATTCTTGTCGTTATATTAAAATAAATTAATGTTTATTTGTTGAAACTATGTTGTCTTTTCTACTGAATTTTATTCCTTCAATGAAAATCGTGTGATTATTCTAGACGGTCAAATTACGAGCGACCCTGTAACAATATTTTGTTATTGTATCGAATCTCGACACTCCAAATTTTAACATTCAACGAAAAACCGAGTAGAAGGATTCCTACAAATGGTGACCACGACTCTATTTCCTTGTGAAAATACCAAATTTGGTAAATAGAACACACAAATATACAAAAAAAAAAAATTAAATTAAAGAAAAATGGAATAACAAAACACAAATAATACGGAAGCTTCGTTGACAACAGCCACTGTGAATTTACCTGCATATAACCCTAACAACATAAAATCATGGTTTATACAAATGCAGGCCATATTCAACGCGAAGAAAATTCTTTCGCAAAGAGTCCGATACATTTATTTAGTAGAAAAAACTTCCAGCAGAAGTTATGGAAGAAGTGACGGACTTACTGGAAACAATGCCAGAAGAAAATCCATACGATACATTGAAAACGGCCATAATTAAACGAACTGGAATTTCGAATGAGACAATGCTGCGCGATTTCTTTACCCGAGTGGAACTAGGTGACCGGACTCCTTCGCAGTTATTAAGACATGAAAACTCTGTTAGGTACTAATGTCATGGCAGAAAATATTCTACGGAGATTGTGGTTGGACAAACTACCCAACACAATGACGCAAATTTTAGCACCCATGGCAGAGGAAACGGAACTGGAAAAACTTGCTGATTCTGCTGACCGGATCCATGTTGCTTTTAGAGACAGGGAGGTGAACACATTGACACCGCAACGTAAGAAACAACAACAAAACAAGCAAAGATATTTTGTTATTGTATCGAATCCTGACACTTCAAATTTTAACATTCAACGAAAAACCGAGTAGAAGGATTCCTACAAATTTAACGTATTTTGGGGCGCGCAGATTGTCAAAAATATGTACGATAGATAAATTCAAATTAAACGAGATGATCTGTCTATTTAATTTTGATTGCATTGTTCCGATTTTCTAATAAGTTGTTGCCAACTGATCTTTCTTTTTTGTTTTGTTCGAGTAATTTCCATAGATTCTAACTAAATCTTAGATAATGTTAAAATACTATATAATACTCATTGTAACTGAATTAATTATTATATCCTCACTTGTTGGTCTGACTTGCATTTCCTCTTGGTTGGACACTTACTAAGAAGCCCGTCTCTGGTGATTGGTTGTTACTAATGTTGTTTATTTTCGTATTAACTTTAATACAAAAACTGTAGCAATGGGCCGAAAATTGTAAGTTATTGAAAATGCATGTCTTCACCCTGATGACATTAACTTAGTATGTTTCATTCACTCACCCAAACATTCTTTATTTATTCCTTTCGATTCGGATTTATTCGAGATATTTCATGTAAATGTCATCAAAGCTTCACATATGCCTTCGTTTGTAATCAAAATACGCCCATCCGGTGACGTCACACTGGCGATATATCGATCTGTAACATTCCGGAGTTCGCCTAAAGTTCTTCTATTTAATCTAGCTCCAGCTAATAGAACGCGGTCTTCTTGATAAACAAGGAGAGTAGCTCTGCTTTACCTATACCTATTTTGCCTACATCTCCCAATTTGGCTAACCCGTCGACGCTAGATTCGAGTGCCTTTTGAGTTACGATCTGAGTTGGCGGGTATAATCAGCAGCAAGAGACCAAAAACTATTTTTGAAGTGGTCGTACCACTTATTCCCAGCCAAAGTCAATGTCGATTCCCGTTTTAGATCCCGGAAATCCTTCGCAACCGACAAGGATGTGCTAGATATTTAGAATCGAGCCAGGGTAGGCTTATCTAAGTATATTCGATAATAAGCGAACATGCATATAGTTTTATATAAAACTAAATAAAACTACTCTTAAATAAAACTATATCGATGTAGCTGGAATGCTGGAGGGGTGTGTCGCAATTCTTTGTCCAAGTTCACTCTACTCGCCTCGGATGTTCATTTGAAATTAATCGACCGAATCGAGTTTGGCGAGAAAATTCACGAAATTATTTTTCCATTTGAAAGAATGACATGTCCTTCATAACGTTCAATTTTGAACGCGAAAATGCCACACAAAAGAGAATGGCCGGTAACTTGTCACCTTGTTAAACCTCCTTTCTGTTCGAAATAAATCGTTAACTCCAAGATTAGCAACCCGAAAACCAACATATACAGACTGAAGAATATTTATGTAATGTTTGTTGATGGGAGTTGATTATTGACCAAAGTTTATCCATTTTAATGCTATCAAAAGATTTGGCAAAATCACTGATGACCATATGAATGGGCTTATTGAATTTTCTATTGATTGCCCAGTCAGTCTGTTCATTGTCATCACGACCAGATTGTTAAACTGCATGGGATTGATGGCAGAGCAAATAATGATCGCATGTGATCTAACTGTTTATGATGATTTTCTAAGTGTAGCTTAGGATGTGGTACAAGGCCGAAAGTATGGGGCACTCAGTGAGAATCGAACTCATTATTCAGCCGTAATTGATCTAGCGAGATAATGTTGTTAACCATTACCCCACGTCAAAGTGCACTTGATCCAAAAGCTTGTGATTATCATAAAACGTGGCTTCCCTCTATCTTTTCTGTAAAGATCTTTATGGAAATTATTCTAATGAGATCTCCTTTTCGGTACCCCAACCGCATGAATGTATTACTACTAGTCAACTAGGACTCATCATTTTACTTTTGAATTAGCTAGATGTAGCCGTAAATTCTATTCTAATAGTTTCTTTTCTCGCACTTCTCGCCCGTGGATCTCTTATCCGGTTTATTGCTTCTCTGCTACGTAAGATCTTTAAAAAAATATTAAATGCTATGCTAATCGCCATCTTCCGACTTCCCGAAATCTGTTCTTTTATTGTCCTTTCTCCTCACTAAAGTCTTCTCATTCTCATTCATTCTCAGTAACCACTTGCGTCTTACAGTGAAATGATTAAAAGTAAAATAAGTAAAAAAAAAGAAAAAGTAAGACTTATGAGTCGATAGATGCTGCATTCGTCCTTTTTAAATACAAAACTACAATGAGTATTTTTTTAGAAGTAGATGGTATCTAATCACTTTTCGATAATCATGTTGAAAAATTTCTCAAGAATATTCATAAAGATGTCACCCTTGCTTTTCGAAATTCTGCATGAATCGAACCGATGACAGAGATTTACGCGATTTCAACGTTTTAATAAAAGATATACTTTCTTCAGAATTTCACTTGGAATTTGAATTTCGATATCCTGAATTTAAAGTGTTGCAAAAGTCGATATCGCTATAATGGCCCAATCTTTTTAACCCCCACCCCTTTAAATGTATCTAACTTTATCCTTAAAGCCCAATCCAATGTTCATTTTAATGATTGTCAGTTCTTTAAAGGCAAGGAAAAAATTATTATTTGAGATTAGAAAGTTCTTCGAGACTGTCATTGAGATGTGTAACAAGAGCGGCTTTTCTCTGGTGGCGGTCAAAATATTAAATTTATCATATGTAGATGACATAGCCTTAAAAAAAAAACAGTGACTTGATTGAGGTCGAAATATACTAAACCATCTTCTCCATAAGGCAAAGAAATGATCCTTGAATTGAACCACAAGAAGTCTGAAGAAACAGGACATAATCACAAGTTAACATTTAAATAAATGGAACAAAAATTGATGAAGTGACTTGTTCACAAGCTATTTTGTAAGAACAACAAAGAAATTGCAGTAAAACACTAAATAAACTTTGTATAGGCTGCTTTTGGAAAACATAAGGCTATGCTAAAATCAAAAAAGTACCAATCCAATCGATTGATCTATCTATCTATCTATCTATCTATCTATCTATCTATCTATCTATCTATCTACACACACACACACACACACACACACACATATATATATATATATATATATATATATATATATATATATATATTGTATTTGAGGGGAAATCCTTCTTTTATTAATGTTTCATTAAATATAACGAAGAATAATTTTTGCAAGCCCTCTATTCAGTTGTTCTAACGTTATATGTGTACACACACACACACACACACACATATATATATATATATATATATATATATATATATATATATATATATATATATATAAATATATAAAGGAGAGTAATAATATTAATTTTCATTTTTTCTTTCAAAAATCAGTGATCTAAATGCACTCCAAAAATTTGTGAACCATCTTTCCCATAAGACAGAAAATGGTCCTTGAATTAAACCTCAAGAAGACTGTTTCAATGCCAACAAACAACATCCAAATAAATGTAAGAAAAATTGAAGAGAAATTTTGTTAATCCTGGTCTTGCAGGAATGACCAAAAAGTTGCAATACAACGCCGAATAAGCGTTTGGTTGTTTTTTTGGCTGGGGAGGCCATATTGAAATCAAGAATTCACACTAAAATGAAGATCTACTTTGTATACCTTCTCCCAGTTGTTTTATATGGATTAGATTTTTTGATATTGACTCAAAAACTTTCAGCTCGAATTAAAACATTTTAAAATCATAAGCTGTGCATCATAACATGTCACAAAAATGACAGATAAAGTGAAAATAATTGCCCTTATAAATAATTGCCCTTATAAATGTAATCAATTTACCTTAACTCATTAATACTCTCCACAGCAAATCCTTGAAACTATTTGAACCCATTAAAAGATCTAGTGCAGAGCTAGCTATATTGTGCCTTTAGGGTTTTGTGTTTGGAAAGAGAAGTAAAGAAAAACCAAAACAGAGGTGGAAGTTACTATTTGTGGTCACCAACTAATAAGAGGCAAAGAATAAATAAGATTCCTCAAGATCGTAATAAATAGAAGGTGGAACCAGCGACTAAATATTATTTCCTAAAATACATCATTCTAAATTGGGATCAAGCACTACATTCCAATTTCCCGAAAAAATTACGCGTTTTGACGATATTATAAAGTGATCGCTCCGTAGAAAAAAGGCATCTTGCTCCCCGCTGGCATTTAGCGCGTAAAAGATGACGAAACGAAGGGCTTTCTATTTTATGGTAGCACCCGGAACACATATTTTGCCTGTCAGATCCGCGAAAGACAGGGCTTTAATTCGGACATCTTTACAAAGCGGCTTACAAGCCAAGAGAGACGTCTCGAAGGGCTATGAGAATGTATTGAAAAACGAAGACACTCCCAGGAGAAAGCATCTTCCAAGTTACTTGGAATAATATAAGATCTCTTGTAAACAATAAATATCTACACCGATGTGCTTGAGACCACGTACAAGTCTAGCCTTTTTAGATTCTGACTTCAAAATATTTAAAATGACAATCAAGAGAAACATTAAAGATTTACTGGCATTACTCAATTGGTGGAAAAAAACCTTATAACACCGATGATTTGTTCTATGGCCCCTTGGCTTATCTCAGTCTTGAACTTATACTGGGCAAAGACTCTCCAATTTCGTTTGATAACGTTAACTTTACGGCTATATAGTTGGAAGGGAGACTAGAGATGAGGACTCCCCAAGGAAAATATTTTTAAGTTCCGGGTTGTCTTGGCAAGCGGAGTAAGAGAGGAAAAGCATCATAGTGGGTCCTCAACTTACGACAAATACGATGCGTTGTAACGTGATTTTCCGTGTAAATCGAAACGTGCCGAGATTTTCCGTGAATAAGCACTTACGCCCCTCGCCTATGCTAAAGCAATATTAAAGTAATAATTTTGAACATATCTCTGACATATCTTAACATAAATAGGACTAAAAAAATCACGTGAAGGACATAAATATAATAAATATAATAAAATGAAATTGTTTTAAGCGGCATGTATATTTGTTGCCAGTGATGTCATTGGATTTCGGTAGATGAGGTGACAAAGCGTAAGTTCTGGTCTCTCTTGCAAATTGCGGAAGCAGCAGCAAATCCGGGGAAGAAAAGAAAACGTGACAGTTTAATAAGAAAATGTCTTTATCTCTTACAGGGAAACTTAATATGTATACACATATGTACATGTATTAATATACATAAAACATGTTTTAAGGTACATAAAAACACAACAAACCAAGGTCAGTGGTGAAGAACATGCGTATGTATATAGTCGTATGTACAAGGCAAACAGCTTAAGTCGACACAAGATTAATGGAAATCGCGTCGTAACCACGATTGGGACTGTCGTAACCCAGGGAATTACTGTATTGGTCGCTTCCAGCATAGACAATAACTGCCGTGTGTTCTGGAGCTCATTTTTTCCCCCATATTGGTTCTAATGTGTTTAAAGCTGAGGAAAACCATCAAATCCCACAGGTGCCGTAGTTGTAGATTAGTTTTTCTAACAGGTCCGGCTTCAAACGACAGCTATCTTCCCCGCCACCGCCACAGCCGTGTGTTAGTTTTTTTGTTATTGCATTTCTTTTTTTTTGTTGCTCCTTCTCTGAGTTTTCGGTAAAAGGGGTTCATTTTTTTTTTACTTTTTTGAAAAGATGGTGGAGGATGGATAGAGTAAGGGCGAAATGGAGATTTCATGCAAGGCAGTGAACGTTTGTGCATTTATTTGTCTTTTTTTTTTTCTTTAAGGTTTACGTTTATCTGATATTGTTTCTGACAATGATGCATTGAAAACGTTATGCTCTGTGAGTCTCTAAACGATTAATATGCTACCAGGCTATTTCAGTTTATCCCCTCTTCTTATTAAATATTCCTGAAACATTGCAGGATATGTAAATTTGATAAAAAAATAAGAAAAAGATAAAATCTAAGTTATAATTAGTTAAAATCTAATTTTTTCTATGATACAGTTAATGCAAAAAAAGTCAAGCTTCACGTCAATCACGCTTAGTCTCGTAATGTAGATTTTGTTCTTGTAAAATAGAATTATTTTTTCTGATGGCACCGGTTCATCGCTGAAACATGTCAAAGTAAAAGTCTTTAAAAATTGTCTTATATATTTACCATCCAAACAATTTAATTAACTTGAACCAACAAGTTCTCTGTATTTAATTTTTTTATTGCATTTTTCCAATTTAAAAAAAAAAAAAGATGTTTTACATTGGGATAAAAATTATTAAAAAAAAGTTAATGTTTGTTTTCTTATTTTGTTTAATTACTTTCGACCGTCTCAGTCATTTTGAAGAACCATGTGGTGTCTGTGTAGTAGGCAAGATAGCGTAGGCTATATACTGATATTCATTGGAAAGCTGAAAGTTTAACATAGTTTACAATGACGTCACAGTAACGGGTAATGGGGCGTGCAGGAACGTACTAAAATACTGAGTTTCATCATACGTATATCAAATATTTTCCTGCACATTTCAAGGTACAGTCCCCGATAGACGAAACGTCGTCTTCGGTTCAGCTCTTGTCCGAGTTTGGTCCATTGGTACCTCCATGACAACGGCGCGGAACATCGTGAATTTTATTCAGAGGGAGATTGTGTGGGTGTTTAATACGCGCTTGCAGAGCTTTCCGTAGGCCCAATGAACGGATTTGATGCGGGGGCGGAGTGTCGATGCCTCATCGTATGTGAGAGAGTGTTGTCGAGCTATTGAAAGTCATTGGCAACTTTCAGAAGCAAGTCCCCTGTTTTTATTATAATTTCTGGTGTTTATTGTGCAGGAAATGAATAATTGCTGTCCAAATATACCATATTTATTTTTCACACACACACACACACACACACACACACACACACACACACACACACACACACACACACACACACACACATTGTGTATTTAGGCAGCAGTTCTTCATTTATGCATGTTTCCTTAAAAACGACAGACAAGGTATTACGATTAAGATTTTTATTTAATTTTTCTTGTGTTAAATAGATTAAAAATAATGGAAGCCTTAATAATAAAAAAAGAAAAAAGCCAACACTTAATAATATTAACTACGAACACGGCCACAATGTGCTTACTGTGTTCGGGAAATAAAACATCTCTATAACACTAAAAGCATACACAGGATGCATATACCCAATTAAACTGAAAAAAATAAAATCATCCTTGATAATGGCTAAAAGTATAGCCGAAAGCACTCGAAATTAAAGAACATTTAGACAGTTTTTACACACTCTGTGTCCAAAAAAGAAAACACTAGTCGATCTTTATGCTTCCCTATTAATACTCCTTTTGTTTCTATTTCGTCATTCGATTTTTGTTTGACTTTACTGAGTCGTTTCCCGCTGTTCTCCACAAATTCTCTTTATTAAAAAAAAAAATCAAAAATCTAATATACTGTTATGGTCCAGTTCCTTGTACCACGGTAAATAGTCCAAGGTAGAACCAATAAAGAAGAACTCGAATACGGATATGGAATAACACAGATATATTACAAACAGGAATATATACAGAGAAGTATAAAGTGTTAGTACGAACAATCAGGTTTAGTAGAGAGAACAATGTAGTCTCGACCAGTATCACTATTCCAATGTCTTGTAGTAATTGTCTGAAACGCGACTCTGTTTCGGACTGCCTCTGACTCGACTCTTGACTCGACTCCATTTGAACTACTGACTCCACTTCTTCCTTGCCTACTCCTGAGGCGCAGTATTTATTAAGTATGGAATAGTCCATTATTATTATTATGGGTAAGATCCCATAACATATACTTTTTGATACTTTATTTGAGGAAGATGAACTGATTTACAGTTTAATTAATCTGATTTGAAACAAATATTACTTTCAGTTTAAAATATCACAGCAAAGCATTTTTAACATAGACGTGGGTGTTTTAATGAAGTGCTGACAAGTTTCTCCATAGACTTATATTTGGGATTTTTTTCTACGGGAGACATAGTTGTAAAAATTACTTGATAAATATAACGTGAGCGCGTTTTCTTCATTTATTTTTTTAACTACCCAGTAATCTTAAAAATTTAGTAAAATATTCCAAGTAATCTAATATTTTATTGAATTTTAGGTAGTTTGGCCCAATTATGAAGACACTTGTTAAGGAAATATTAGAAAATAACCAATGAATTTTAAATTTACTATGGTTACTGTTCATAATTTTTGATAATGTCATGTATGGACGTTCGTATTTCCAAAAATCGGCACGTTTATACTCCCCCCACCCAAAAAAAAACAAAAAAAAACACATTTTAAATTCTTTTTTAAAATACTGGGGGGTCACTGAATTGTACTAAGTTTTGTCATTTATGATTATTAAATATAAGTTTTACTTCATAACAATATCATCTAACCGTTACAAATTAATATAGAATTTTAAAAGATTTAAAACATAAATTATTCTAATTAAAATCCGTCCTGGTTATGACGCTAAACTACGTCCAATAGCAAAGCCTCTGATCAGGATGTTTTGAGGAGCGTGGGACCACCTCTTAATTGCTGGTGTTCCCAGGTTCACCCTGACCCGGAGTGGTAGCACCTGTTAGGGGGGTCCCAGCTATGGGTAAATAGTTGACTCCCCAAACTGAGGTCAAAACACTATGAAAGTATAAAAATAGACTTTATACTAGCAATACATTTCTGAAATATATATATATATATATATATATATATATATATATATATATATATATATATATATATATATATATATATATATACCATCTATACATTTTTGAGAAAAAAATTACCAGCGATACATTTTTGAAGGAAAAATATTACCAGAAATAGATTTTTGAAAAAAATATTTCCAGAAATAATTCTTTGAAGAGAAAATATTACTGGAAATAGATTTTTTGAAAACAAAATATTACCAGAAATAGATTTTTGAAGGGAAAAAATGTTATCAGCAATACATTTTTGAAAAAAAATATTACGAAGAACAAAAATCTTTACAAATCTTTAATAAATATTTAAGTAACCCATTTGGGTCGATATCCCGTAAAACAAACCAAATCAATCTAATTAAAACATACTTTTTAAAAAAGACAAACAATTCTTCTAAAACATAGATGTTCAAAATTGTTTAACCTTTACTTTGTTAGGTTAGACATCTTTTCCCTTCTGCAACGTCTTTTATACAAACAAAACGTTGCAAGCCTGTCACTAGTCTGTCGCTATTTCTATGGTAAATGTTCACATGAACCCCTTCCTTTTCCCATTGACATTTTAGAGGACCGAGAGTCATTATTATTCCAAAGATACTTCGAACAAATAAACTCATTTAATATGTTGCATTTGATGCAAGCACAAGATTTCGACATATTCATCCAACAGCCTTCTTCAGATTTACAATGCTAGAAAATAGAAAGCGTCAAACTGATTATGTTAAAGAAGTTGAAACTCATAAAGAATGAGATCAGTAGTCTAAGCAACTATTATCATTATTATAAGTTGTGCTATTTGGAGCAGCATACTCATCTCGGTTGTTATACTCACAATGTTTCGTTCTTCGTATTTTCTGTGTTTTTTGTTTTTTTTATTATTTATGTCAACAATATTTCGGTCATTCTACTAACCACTCCCTTTAAATTAAGAGTGGCAAAACAATGAATGAAATCAAAATAATATAAAACAACACTGGAGGTTAATGACGACTGAAACAATCAGTGCACATAGTAGGCTTTAGAAACCTACTCAGTAGACCTAGCATAAAGATGAACATTAGATGGATGCCGCTTATTAAGAAAGGCATAACATTCGAAAATACTCAAACAGCCCTACCGTATGATTACAAACACTAAGTTCAAAGCAGCAGCATTTCAAAGCTAGATTATTGGTTTAGTATGTTAAAGCTGTGGGGTCACTCACATCATACCGGCAGGTATATCCTAGTGTTCACAGGAGTAAAAAAAATAAAACATACAAGGAAATAACACGAAAAGCATGTTAAATTATGTACTGGTGTTTGTGTGTGTATTTTAGTTATTTGTGATTTAACTTTGCATGTGATAGAGGAAGAAAGTCACTTCGTCTTATGACAAACAAGATGCCGAAGAGAAAAGATGGACGTCTTGACCCTCTGAGTGTCCATAGCGAAGAGAGTGAGTTCGGTGCTTTTTGGCGCGAAGTATTTAAAGCAGGAAGGTTTTATGTTGCATGCTGGGATAACTTTTATTATTTTTGTTTTCATTTATTTTATTTTAAACAAAGTTTTAATGTTATTTGTTTTATTTTATTTATTATTATTATTATTATTATTATTATTATTATTAATAATAATAATAATAATAATAATAATGATGATGTCCCTACAAAGCAATGGTTAATAATTCTCCTTTTCCATGGAATTTGTGATTTCAATCTTTGTCTTTGGTAGAGCTGAAGAGTTGTATATTCTGGTTCGGCGGAAGAAACGAACAAGTGTCACAAATGTGGATAAAAATTGGTGATTATGGACATGCGAAATACTCTGGAGACAACAATTTTCACCTAGTAATTGAATAGTTTAAAGAAGTTTGCCAAGTAGAGAGGTAAACATCTGAAGAAGAGCTTAACAACCGAAACGTTATATGATAACCAATCAGTACTGGTTTGAACCGCACACATACAATAATACTAAAAAATTTCAAGGAAACTCTTAGTTTAATTAGAAAATATTTAATGGCAGATATGATTTAATTTTTTTATTTTTTATTTTTTTTTATTTAGGGCAGCAATTATCTAAAAGTCTTCTTGAATTCGTGTGGTCTACTGCTAACATCGACATAGGTGTTAGGTTTTTTTTATTCAACTGCGCAATTTTCATTGACTTTACTTCGCTCGGAGAGTGTCGAATGTATTTCAGTTCAAGACAGACTGGTTTCTATAGCCTTGGATGGTAACTGGTCTAGGAGAAAGACAACTCTGAATTCAGAAACCCGTGGGGCGTCGTTTGACGACCTTGCGGCACGTAGTGCACCAGGTCTCTGTATTCGGGCCTTCAAAAAGTGTGATTGGTTCTGTACAAAGCCTTCACCACTATAATCAAATCATATGTGCTGGTGTCTGGGCTGTCGGTTCCTGGGAACTGAGCTGCTTGACCCTCATACGTTGAATAAGATTAGAGAGTTCACCATATATATATATATATATATATATATATATATATATATATATATATATATATATTGTAAAATCCGTAAAGATTTGATCAACCTGTCTTCCGCTAAATACCTGTAATCCTAAAGATAGGCAAACCAAAAACATCGTATAATTAAAGTCGAGATAAACACAAGCGAAAATATTCAAAACTACCAGCTTTCATTGTCACTCACTGACGTTCACGGAGATCAGCAAAACTCACAAATATACTTCCCCCATATAAACATTCTCTACGGATTTCGCTTGTTGTCTACTGACATGCACATTGAGTGAATCACAGTAAAAAAAAAAAACAAAAAACAAAAACGAATAAATCAAAAAAGGCGTTCGTATTAGATTGTCTGGCTGTAACGTTTACATTCATCCAACAGTAACACAAGTTATTATGGACTTATGATTCGTATGCTGAAAGATAAATAATTATAAAATATGTAATGTTACTTCGGATAGAAGTGGCTTTTAAAAAATGTGTCTACCCTGACTTGAAGCCTCCTTGAACTGTTAACAGGTTTTGGTTTCTGTTTAAATGCCTTAAAACCACATTAGTAACTTGAATCCTGAACCATCTATAGTTCACCTCATCAAAGGTCATTGATCACGTGACTTTCTTTCTTTCTTTCTTTCTTTCTTTCTTTCTTTCTTTCTTTCTTTCTTTCTGTGTATTTCATTTTTTTCTTTCTCCTTTTCCTTTCCTTTCCTAATTTTCTTTCTTTCTATTTCTCTTTATTTTTCTAGTTCCTTCTTTATTTGATCTCTTCTTTCTTTGTTTCATTTTACATATTTTTTTTTATTTTTTTTTAAATTTTTCTTTCCTTTGCTATTTTTTCTTTCTTTTCTTTAGCGTTTTCCTTCTTTTTCATTTTCTATTTTCCTTTCTTTCTTATTTATTTTCTCTTTCTTTTTCTACTTTTCTTTCTTTTCTCTTCCTTCCTTCCTTCCTTCCTTCCTTCCTTCCTTCCTCCTTCCTTCCTTCCTTTCTTTCTTTCTTTCTTTCTTTCTTTCATTTTCTTTTTCTTTTTGCTTTCTTTTATTCCCTTATTATTTCTTTTTGTATCTTTTCTTTGCCCATTTCCTTCCCTTTCTTTTTCTTTACTATTTTTGATTCTTTCTCCTTTCTTTTCGTTTCTATTTTACTTTCTTTTCTCTCTCTTTCTCTCTTTTTCTTATTTCCTTTTACTTCTTTCTTTCTTTCTTTCTTTCTTTCTTTCTTTCAATTTTTTTCTCTCGCTGTTTGCAATTATTCCCTCCTCCTCTCTTTACTTAGAACTGTTCCTATCTGTCCTACCACGGACAAATGCTATCGCTGGGAAAAAAGGATTTTCTAATCACCGGATGTACTTATTTCAATAGATTACCAAATAAAAGTAGTCTGGAATAAAACACTGAACCGACCAATGGTCAAATAGTTAAACTCTTTCTCTTGATAAACATATATCCGTAAGTGCGGGAGAAAATGTTCAATAATTGCTTAAGTAAGCGGACAAATTCTATGACTGAATGCAATGTGATATGGATAATGTGTAAATAGCTTTGTATATGTGTATACATCCATTTTAGTAATTGAATATGGACGTACCGACCAAACATTAATCCAAGTCTGACACAAGGCCGCAATAATAAAGCAATGAATCATGATTTAATACAGTTCATTACCCAAATACTAAGAAAATAGCTTCCTCTGTGACAAACGCCGTTACGTCTATTGGGAGGTATACAAAAATGCGTATTATAAAGGGTAACGGCAAAGGCCTGTACTTCATTTGGTTCGGATGACTTGTTCAAATTCCCCAATCTTTTCTGGTATACAAGTGTATAAGAAAAGAGAGGAAGTATAATGCAATGAAAGAAAGAAAGAAAAAGTGACAGAAATAAAGAAAGGTGAAAAACAAACAGAAAATCAGGAAAAGAAAAAAAAAGCGTATAAATACTTCAGGACGTGGCTCTCCACAGTTTCCTATTTGTAGCTCTAAGCAATGTGTGTCCCCTTTGTATCACTTCTAGCCTCTGGTCTGACATTTGTTTGATAGGTTACTCGATATTTCTTTCTGACCAACGTGAGTGTCAATTTCTCCAAGTCCTCTTTTCTCATTATTCTCACTATTTCATCTATCTATTTCTGATTGTAAGTACAAGAGTCCATTTTGTTTCCATTTTCCTTAAAACTTCCTTATTGCTCATATGCTCTGTCCATGCCATTCTCAGCATCCTCCTGTAGAACCACATCTCCGGGGCTTTAAGTATTGTCTTCATCTGTGAGGAAATGGTCAGGCATTCACTATCATGTAGGAGGTCTAAAATTAAAGAGGTGGAAAGAAAGGCGAGTAGAAAAGAAAAACATGTGGTAAAACAAAGAAAGTGGAAAAGGGAAGAAATAGATAGATAGATAGATAATGAAGAGAATGAGATAGATAGATAGATAGATAGATAGATAGATAGATAGATAGATAGATAGATAGATAGATAGTGAAGAGAATGAGATAGATAGATAGATAGATAGTGAAGAGAATGATATATATATATATAGAGAGAGATAGATAGATAGATAGATAGATAATGAAGAGAATGAGATAGATAGATAGATAGATAGATAGATAGTGAAGAGAATGATATATATATATATATAGAGAGAGAGAGATATAGATAGATAGATAGATAGATAGATAGATAGATAGATAACGAAGAGAATGAGATAGATAGATAGATAGATAGATAGATAGATAAATAGATAGATAGATAGATAGATAATGAAGAGAATGAGATAGATAGATAGAGAGAGAGAGATATAGATAGATAGATAGATAATGAAGAGAATGAGATAGATAGATAGATAGATAGATAGATAGATAGATAGATAGATAGTGAAGAGAATGATATATATATATAGAGAGAGATATAGATAGATAGATAGATAGATAGATAGATAATAAGGAGAATGATATATATATATAGAGAGAGAGATATATAGATAGATAGATAGATAGATAGTGAAGAGAATGATATATATATATATATAGAGAGAGAGATATAGATAGATAGATAGATAGATAGATAGATAGATAGATAGATAGATAATGAAGAGAATGAGATAGATAGATAGATAGATAGATAGATAGATAGATAGATAGATAGATAGATAGATAGATAGATAATGAAGAGAATGAGATAGATAGATAGATAGATAGATAGATAGATAGATAGATAGATAGAAGAGAATGATATATATATATATATAGAGAGATATAGATAGATAGATAGATAGATAGATAGATAGATAGATAGATAATAAGGAGAATGATATATATATATAGAGAGAGATATATAGATAGATAGATAGATAGTGAAGAGAATGATATATATATATATATATATAGAGAGAGAGAGAGAGATATAGATAGATAGATAGATAGATAATGAAGAGAATTATATATATATATATATATATATATAAAAGAGAATAAGATAGATAGATAGATAGATAGATAGATAGATAGATAGATAGATAGATAGATAGATAGGATAGGATAGGGTGAATGAATGAAATAGGGTAGAATGAATTTTCCGAAATAAAAAAATAAACGAAGAGCTGAAATCAAATTTTGAAAGCAAGTGTGTCATCTGTTGATCAGGTTGAGTCATGAATAATTTCCGGTTTTGTCTATCGCATTTATTCTTTGAAAAATAAAGTACAATTATATTTTATTCAAATATATGTTCAGCATTATTTTCAATGACATGTTACCGCTTATTGGACGGACCCTTTGATACTTTTTCAGTAAAATTCCACAGGTTTTGGTGTGAAAAAATTTTCAACGAACTTTTGAATCTGATTTTCATAAAAGAATTTTTCCCCATTTGAAGCATTTTACAGAAACCAAAAAAGGTAATAATAGGTTGGATTCAAAGGTCAGATGAGTATGGCGGGCGGGCAGGGACAGAACAGACCAAACAGGTTCCAATTTCTTTTCCTTTATTTATTATATCAGTATAGTACCGTGCATTGGCATGAAAAAGAACTGTATTTTTCTACTGACGAACGTAGGGCGCTTTTCGACCAAACTTTTATGGAAAGTGGATTTAGTGTTTCATTGCACTTAAAGCACCTACCCACACTTATGCATGCAAATTCCATTCTCTCACGGATCCTGTCACGCATTGGTTTCGAAGGAATTCTCGATGGGAAATATCTACGAAAACGGATCAATAAGTCCGTAGAAGTGATTTTCGAAGCGTAGCTTAGGTTTGGCACAAGGTCGAAAGTAGGGGACACCCAGTGAGGATCGAACTCGCTACTAATGGTTCTAGCGAAACATGCTCGCTAACCATTGCACCACCTCTAATTGCCCTGAAATAAGTCCGTAGTAGTGATTTTCGAAGCGTAGCTTAGATGTGGCACAAGGCCGAAAGTATGGGGGCACCCAGTGAGGATCGAACTCACTACTCAGTCGTAATTGTTCTAGCGAGACAAGCTCGCTAACCATTACACCGCCTCGAGGTGCCCAAATGATTTTCTAAGCGTACCTTAAGGACGAAAGTGTGGAGCACCCAGTGAAGATCGAACTCACCACTAAGCTGTAATGGCTCTAGCGAAACATGCTCGCTAACCATTGCACCGTAGTGACCTGAAATAAGTCCGTAGTATGACGCAGTTATTAACTGAACTTTGACATGTCGATTTCATTGTATAATGTTTTTTTGTGATTAATATTCATCTCGGGATCAATTGACAAGGAGAAAAACTAAATATTTTTTGTGTAATATCGATCTTATTTTTCATGCTATGAAATTTTTAATTTTGAGATGTTCTATGTTGCATTTGTCGATCAGAACTTAATGGGTAACTATCATGGCGAACTGTATATCTATTCTAAACCATGGGTTATATGTAGTAAAATGGGCTGGTTGATTTTTAAGGAAATCACTTAAAGGAAAATTGATTGATCGATTCATTTTCTACAGGTTATTAACCCCTTTGCAAGTTATTTAAATCCAGAAAATATCTTTTGATTGTAAGATTTTTTTGTTTTGAGATAATAATGATTTAGCGATACAAGTCTTACTAATTAACCCATAGCTGAAGGGGGAAGAGGTGGATTCATACTTTTCCCGTAAGTGAATATAACGAACCCAACTGGAATTGGAACTTGGTTCTCCAATTAATAATTCTGACCTGTTATCAATTAAGCCCCCCCCCCGAACATTGAAGCTTACAGCACCTGGTATTCCTAAGCGGTTACCAATCTAGGTACGCACTAGGCTCGACGTTGCTTAATTTCGGTGATCGTATGTGAACTGGTGTTTCAACGCTATATGGCCGTAAGCCATTTAAGGGAAAAGTTTGACGTTAATGCCGTAGATACGGTAAATATAACGGGGTGGGGGGGGATGTTGAAATGTTCTCAGCCCGACCCAGGTCTAAAATTAAAAGAATGACAGTTGAAATTTCTGGAATTCATAATGAGGATAAAGTGCCTGGAGAATTTAACACTCGCAGGGCATTAAATGTAAGAAAAGTAAGGGAAAGTGAATAGCATATTTAACG
>CAHIKZ030003402.1:2212500-2235000 GCA_903632075.3 Acanthosepion pharaonis | reverse complement strand
TAATTCCACGTTAAAATTTGTATTAAACAACCGTAAATTTGTTCATGTTTCATTTATCGTGTAACTTTCAATTACTAATATCTATCTATATTAAACATATTGATAATAACTTTTGCGGGTGAGGTCAGATTTGTATGATAGAAATTAACAAGGTGTAACATAATTTTCTTTTTTTTTCATTTATAAAGGAATCCAAAACATATAAGCTGCAGAAACATATATTTGATTGACACAATAGTTTATATAACGGAATAAATTATTATTTTAATATTTCAAAATATAATAGGGACTTCTTGATATTTAGTAGTCAGCCATAACAAATCCTCTGCTTTGATTATAACATTGCGTCAGTTTTTATTGCTTCTCAGGAATCATAGCGTGGATATTTTTATTCTCATCTACATCAATCTGACCGCCACTTCTCGTTGAAACTTCGGCTTTCGTACGATCAACGAAGCTAAATAAAATCGAGCCAGGTCAGTACCAAGATGGGTGAGCGTTTGGGAATGTCAGGTGCAATAAGATGTGCGGGTGGTGTAATGGATAATGGCTCTGAATTTTTAATCGGATAACCAAGTTCTAATTCTCGTTGGGTTCGTTATATTCACTTACGCGCAAATATCTTCGGGAAAGGTATGAATCCACTTCATCATCCCCCAGCTATGGGTTAATTAGTAAAACTTGTATCAGTAAACAATTATTATCTCCGCCCCGGAAATTCTAACAATCTAATTTTTTTTTTGTTTGTTTTGTTTTAAATAACATGTAATGGGCTGATAAGTCTTAAAAAACGAATCACTCTACGATTGCTACTGATACCATGGAATTCGTATGGCCGAGTCTTGGTGACTCCCCAAACAGAAATTATGTTGAGGAGGGTGACTAGTCATCCATCAAGATAAGAAACAAGATCTATCAAAGGACGGGTGAACATTCTTGTAAAATTAACCACGATGTGATTGACAGGGGTTCCGTGTCTATGTGTGGAGCCAGGGTGGTTCTCACCCGATGCCCTTGGACGGAGGACTTCCTAAGCTGAAGTCAGTGGACAGGGCGAAGTGTTTTCCCCGATGGAACCAATGGCCACGTTTACGGCGAGCCTTTAATGTCGAGAGGTTGGGTCCTGTCAGGTCCACGCATGAAAATATCTCAGCGGCTTTCAAAACCAGATATGCTGAGAGAACTGGTCAGGTCCTCAGCCGCGCAGCAACCCTACGATCACAATTGGTCCGGGGAATAATGATGATGATGATATCAATCACGGACCATAAGTTTTCTGGTGGATTAATATGTGAAGAGGCTGGGGGACATTTCATTAATTTGGTGTCTTTGATTTATTTATTTATTTTTTTATTTTTTTGCCAAGGTGGGTAATAGTCAAACTTGCAGAATGTCTTGCACAAATATAGTCATTAGCTTAAAGTCTCTTTGTTATAACCTGTACCATTTGGGAAAAAAAAAAAAAAGGATGAATTTATTTTGCCATTCATCAACATTGAAGACATTTAAAACATATTGGTAACTCATTACGTGACGGGCCCAACATCTAGCGCAGCCAATAAGGATATCCACTATAGCGTTACATTATCTAGGAGAGTGATTCGTTGCGCTTTCTCGGACTAACGTTTCCCGCTCATATGAAGGGTAAAGATTATATTTAATCAATTGCTAAGTCTGTATCTAGGAAAGCTGGTTCACTGTATCGAGCGAGACAATTTCTCTCGCCAGAATCTATCTTACATATTTATAAGACTACCGTTCGTTTCTTGATTTGAATATGGCTGCCACATCTGGTTTGTTGCTCTGATATATATTTAGATATTCTTGATAAAATCCAAAGAAGAATCAACAGTGATATTCTCTGTTTTTCTTTCCAATTAACAGCCGATAATGTTTATAATCACATGATCTCTAATTGTCTACTAATTTCCGTTGATTTTCAGGCTCATAATTTTACCTCTTTTTTCTTCATCAGACATATCAACAGTATTAGCGACACTGTCGTCTGACTTAGTGGTACCTAACCATTTTGACCCCATGAATACGGTCATCTGATTGGCCATCCAACTACAGTAAAATGTCGGTTATCCGAACAACGATTATTTGAAATTCGGATCAAGGTCATCTGAATATTTAATTTTACTGAATATAAATCATTTGGGAAAGTCTATTAGTTTATTACTGTTTCAAATTCTATGAACACGAAAAGGTCAGTCAGAATGATGTAACTCAACAGCTTTAAGCGTTATTGAAATAATTTTAACAGATAAATAAAGCAATTAAAACAAAGAATTCAAAAGTATGACGTAAACTCAAGTGGTTTCAATAATTTTATGACTTTGTTTCGATTTTTCTTTTAGTTTTACGTCATGAATCTTTGAATATTACGACCCATATTTTCGTTATTTGAAAGGCAATTGAATTTATATATTTTTACTAATTTTATCGATTGAAAAAACACAAAACATTTAAAGCTGAGTTTTTTTTTTGTTTTTTTAGTATGGTTGCATTTTTTAATAATCTTGCCAGGTACAACCAATTATACAGATAAAATATTACTCACGCGTCTCGTTCGTATGACTAACATTTCCCTATATAAATTTAATGTACACTCCTTCCTTGCATCCATTTGGACGATTGTTACGAGCTTGAATACATATGTCTAAAACTTACACACACATCTCTCACGATAAATAAAACAAATTTTAAACTATATAGTTTAAAATTTGTTTTATTTATGGAGGAAGAGAGCTCAGGATCAGAAGTGTAGTGTTTATAAATATAGACATAGGACTCAACACTGTATAGCGAGTGTCAGTTTTCGGTCTCAATGTAATCTCCAGGCTAAGTATATATGGATATATGATAGAATTGTGTTCATTTGTGTGTATATATATATATGAGACATTTTTTTATGTAAATTTAAGTAAATGCTCTGTTTATAATAAACTGTATTAAACAACATTTACCGGCCTGAATTTCCGAGAAATTTTCACAGAAAATATTCGTCCTTTGACAGGATTCTAACCTGTATCCTATACGGAACCGTCATTGAACTTGACGTTCCTTTAACCGATTTGGCCACAAAGAGCGTTCGGTAGGCAAGGTCGAATTTACTGCTTATAAACTTCAATCTTCCATGAATCTCGTACATTCATAACTGCTCTGGCGTATCAAACGTATAGGATGCAGGTTCGAATCCTGTCAAAGGACGAATATTTTTATGAAAATTTCTCGGACATTCAGGCCGGTAAATGTTATTTAATACTGTTTATTATAAACAGAGCATTTACTTAAATAATTGTATCTATAAAAAAGAACGTTAAACATAAAAATGTCTTTAATAAATAAATTGTCGGACTTTGTCCATTTCTTTATATATATATATATATATATATATATATATATATATATATATATATATATATATATGAGAGAGAGAGAGAGAGAGAGAGAGAGAGAGAGAGAGAGAGAGGGGGCACAGTCCTATGGTTAAGAGAACTCAGTTGAGTTCCGCCACGGAATATGTGAGCGAGCGGCGCTAAGTTGAGTCTGATTTGGAATCTCTGGAGCAGTTGGTATGTTGTTCGCTTGACAACCCAACTGTCAGGGTTTCAATCCTCGGTAGTGGATGCGCACTGCTGATGAGTTCCAAATATAGTACGAAACGGTCGTCCAGTGCCTTGTATTGAGCAGAGTTCGAATTCCAGTCGAATCCATTACATTCACTTACCTTTGGGAAAGGTATGAATCCTCTTCTTCTCCCTCCAGCTATGGGTAAAATAGCAGGATAGCAACTGGTCTTCTGTAAGGACAACTATATATCCGAATGGGAACCTTGTGACACTCGGTGCACCAGGTCTCGTCCCTTCAGAAAGTGTGGATGGTTCTGCACGAATATATATTTATATATATATATAAACTTTATTTTTAGTTGCTACACGTATTTGAGTTGCTATCCCTGTTTTGTTAGTTTTTAAATGAAATAACAACCAGCCGAGATTGTGAGATTCTACTAAAGAAAAATGTCTCTTTAGGAGTAGGAGTTCTCAGTTTAAATCCCTTCTTATTAATTTCACTGTATAAAAAAGAAAAAAAAAGACTCAACAGAAGTAGCAACACAACTACGTGTACCCACAAAAAAAAATAAAAAATTGCAAAAAATAAAAAAATACAATTCGAAAAATATTATTAAGTTATCTAAAGCCAGAAAATATTTCTAGATTGTAAGAATTTGCGGGGAGAGATAATAATTGTTACGTGATTCAAGTCTTACTAATTAATCCATAGCTGGGCGCTGATGAAGTGGATTCATGTCTTTTCCTATTTACGCGTAAGTGAATGTATCGAACCCAACGAGAATTGGAACTTGGCCCCCCGATTAACTATCCCGCGCCATTATCCATTACCCCACCCGCACATCAAAGCTTACTGCACCTGGTATTCCCAGCCGTAACTCATGTAGGTACTGACCGGGATCAACGTTGCTTAACTTAGCTGATCATACGGAAACCGGTGTTTCAACATGATGTGGCCGTAAAATTTAAATATTAATATAAACGCAGGTTGTTTAAAATTTTGGTATATTTAAAAAGAAAGGATGATCGGAGTGTGGACATAGAAATCAATACTGCAATATTCATTTCAATATCCACCCTCCCTCACTCTCATATATGTGTGTGTGTGTGTGTGTGTGTGTGTGTGTGTGTGTGTGTGTGTGTGTGTGTGTGTGTGTGTTGGCTTGTTCGGAAAGGTCAGGCCGGTTTTTAGACGTTCATGTTCCAACACGTTAGAACACGTCAAATTTATTGACAGGTATAATATTCTTACATTTCCGATTAGAGTGCACTTCAACAATCTCTTGAGAAAGTTTAAGATTACTTAATTACTTATTAAAATTACTTAATTACTTATTAAAATTATTTAGTTCGTGTCCATTTTGCAATGAAAACTGAAATTCTAAGGTGCATTTTAGATACTTGATTTTTTTTTTTACCGTAAAGGCAAAAAATTCCTCAAAACAAAAAAATATATATATATATATATATATATATATATATATATATATATATATATATATGTTGTGGATTCCGGAATGAAATCCGATCTCAAATGAATGACAAACGCAGGAATGAAATATAGCAAATAAATGTATTGAGGTAATAATACAATTGGTAATACGGTTAGTAGATCCAGAAATCCGATTAGTAGCAATAATAATATATATACAGTCCAGGAAATTCAGTATCGAAGTAGGACTTCCTTCTGAGTCTACGTGCTCGCAACTGTGACTCCTACAAAGCGGTTACCTCACACTCTCACTCTCTCCCTTTCCCACTCTCGAGTATTCACCGGTAGCAGTACACACTGGGCGAGTCCTCTTGTATAAAAAGGGGTGGACCCCTTAACAATACATATATATATACTGTGTACGATGAAGGAGCTTTAGATGACGAAACTGTACGGAAGTGGTTCTCTAAGTTTAGAGTTGGTGATTGTAGCCTTATTGGTGAAGAACGCTCAAGCAGACTCCATCACACATATTACAGATAACGACCAAGTTAAGACATTGATTGAGAATAACCCGCATGACAGAACGCCGGAATTGGCAGAAACACTACATTTATAAAAATCCAGCCTCCATGAGCACTTAGTGTAGCTTGGGTACTCAAATCGCTACGATGTTGGGGTGCCACAAAAGAATCTTTTGGGTGACATTTCATCTGTGATTTGCTATATAAAAGCAATGGAAATGCACCCTTTTTGAAGCAAATTGTGATTGGTGATGAGAAATGGATTGTTGTTTGCGATAATGCTCAGCAAAATAGATTCTGGAGTAAGCGACACCAGCCAACTTTAGCCAACTCAAAAACAGGTCTTCATCCTAAGAATGTGTTGCTGTGTAGGATTGAAAAGGAATCTTTGCCAAATAATCTCAGAGGTAAAACTTTTAATTCTTTTGATGACATAAAAAAAACTACATTAATAGGTTCTTAGCCAAGAAATCACCGAAATTCTAGGAAGATGGAATCTTTAGATTGAAGGAAACATGAAGAAAGGTTCTGCAATAAAATGATTCATATTTTGTTGAATGAATATTTAATGGCATAATATTTTGTGTTTTAATTTCCCTTAAAAATCAGCATAAACTTTCCGGCAAACCATATCTATCTATCTATCTATCTATCTATCTATCTATCTATATATATATATATATATATATATATATATATATATATATAGTTTATGAAAAACTAGGTAATCCGTATGGGTAAACCCAAGGATTATAAAAACCGTATTTTCCGCACTATAGTCCGCACCTGTATATAACCCGCACTGCTATAAATTCAAATATCTGGACATAACTGGTTCGACGCTGGCGACCTGTTTTTGTGACGCTATGTTCCCCTAACCCTCACCCCAGCCACTCAAGGTTCGAAGACACATTTCATATATAACCTGCACTGTTATATAGCCCACACCCTACATATTTCGAGAATAAAGTCGCGGGTTATAGTCCGGAAAATACGGTATATATATATATATATATATATATATATATATATATATATATATATATATATATGAGAAAAAAAAAACAACACTTAATAATATTAACTATGAACATGGACACAATATCTTGACCGTGTTTTGAAAAATGAAAACATTTTATAAAACATACATGCAACAAACTATTTCTTATTTAACAGTAAAATATTTAATCCTTGAAAATGGCTAAATGTATAGCCGAAAGCGCTCGGACAAAAAGAACATTCGGCCAGTTTTTAGATAATTTCTCATCTGGAAAGAAAAAAAAATTATTCGATCGCATGAGAAATTGTATAAAAAACTAAATAAAAGCACCTTGTCTGTCGTATTCAATGAAATGTGCACGAAAGACGGATTGCTGCCTAAACACACACACACACACACACATATATATATATATATATATATATATATATATATATATGGAGAGAGAGAGAGAGAGAGAGACATAGAGAGAGACAGAGAAAGAGAGTGAGAGGAAAACAGATAGATAGATAATTATGCACCCTATCATCTGAATAGGTCTTAATGTTTACATAGCGATTGAAAATGGGAACATCATACTTAACTTTGATCTAAACATTGATCTTCTCGCCGTTTTTTTTTTTTTTTATAATCGGCCTCTGCAGAGAATCATTGGTTCCTGGTTTTCCTTTCTGGTCATTCCATTGCTATTGCGTATCAGGTTACAATTAATCTGAACATGTGAATAACAAACTACTCACCAAACAACCCCCACTTCAAAAAAAAAAAAAAAAAAAAAAGAATTCAAAGCCAAAACACTGAACGCTTAAAGTCTATAATTGCGAACTAAACAGACGGTTGATAACTGTGACTTGTAGTTAAGGAAACAAAGGGAGGAAGAGAAAACAGAGGAAATAATGGCGAAGAAAAAAAGAAAGAAAGAAGAAAGTATAAAGAAAGAAAGAAAGAAAGAAAAAGAAAGAAAGAAAGAAAGAAAAAGAAAGAAAGAAAGAAAAGAAGTGACGGGTAATATAAAAAGAAGAAATGGAAATTGGAAGTGAATAAAGGAAAGAGAAACAGATTCGCCATTAAGCTGGAAGGATGCAGTGAAAAAAATGAAATATAAGTTTCGATTCGATTGTTGAAGATTCATTGATTTGTTTGTTTTTTTTTTTTTTACGGCTTATCAGTCTTTTCTTTCTATTTTGGATTGTAAACATTTTTTTCTTCTTTTTGCGAGTGAATAATGCATTAACAATATTTTGGGATTTTACCAGATACAAGTCCTACTATGTATTGTAACTCATAGCTAGGCGTAGGATTTGGCTTCATCCCTCCTCCAAGAGTATTTTCGCGTAAGTGAATATAACGAACCCGGCTGTAATTCGAACTAGGCCCTCCAATTTCTCATCCCGAGCCACTATCCATTACAACACCCGCACATCAAGAAGAAGAAGAAGATAATCACTGCTACTACTACTACGACTACTACGACTACTACTACTACTACTAATAATAATAATACTGGTTGGAAAAGATTGCAGTAGACTAATTGAAGGGATTCCTGGAAGTCCATGCCTCAAGGAGATACAAAAATTGTTCTGACAAGTACAGCCCACACCTTTTACGAAGGGCTTTATCTATGTAATTTTTTTTTTTTTTTGTCAGTGGAATGTGTCATGACGCCATTTCTAACCTTAGGTCCCTAGGCGGGACCCGGAAAGAAATGTGTAAACGCCAGAAATCAAAGAAAATAATAATAATAATAATAATAATAATAATAATAATAATAATAATAAAGAGATGGAAGATTTAAACAGATGTATGAAGAATGAAACGAAAGAGAATAGTTCAGCGTAACGCTATTGGATGTATGAAAATCTCCATTCTATTGAACAAGTTGCGTTTGTCTGTTGCTATGCACATTCAGTCTGTATTGAATCGTTACCATGGTGATTTGGTGTCGGTTAACTTCCAAAATGACGACTGAGGGGAAACTAGAGCAGGTGTTAAAATGGCGAATTCGCTTGGCGTCTAAAACGTATTGGTTTGGCGAATCATGTCTCCGCTGCTACTAGGACAAGGGGAAGAGAGATCGTGAGACCCGTAGGTCAGGCCAGTGTGGCTGGCCGAGTTTAGCTTTAAAAAGACTAATAAAAAAAAAAAAAAACTTAACATGTTCAACACACCTAAATTTACACGCTCTGTAGAACTTATGAAAGGCTTAGATATAATTACAACTAGTTAAGTATATTCTTCTTCTTCTATATGCCGTCTCCCCTCAAGCCGTTGGGGATCATGGCTCTCCACAATTTCCTGTCTTTGTAGCTCTTAATAAATATAGTCTTTTGTTATCTCTTGTAAACCCAGTTCTTCCATCCAGTTACACAAACTAGATTGGTAGGTTATGTGTAGCTTTGCTTTCATAACGTTTAAAGTTCTTCTTCCATGTGCAGTGTCCCATCAGGATATTGGCGATCATAGCTCTCCACAATTTCCTTTCATTTTATCGTTTTGTTATCTCTCCTAAACTCTGTTCTGCCATCCATTTACTCAAATTAAGCAAATAGGCACGTGGAGAAATTTTACTGAGAGGCAGAAAAATTTGTATTTATTCAAATGCTTTATTCAGACTCGTACAAGTTTACTTAGCTAAAATACAAGTTTACTTTAAATAAAGCTAAGTTTTCAGTTGCTTGTACCTTGGCCCGACTATTATTTCAAAACCCAGTGGCTTAAAATCTAATATAGCATTTAATGAAATCAAGAACGGTCTGAAAATTAAAATAAAAAATTTTTTTATGATAAAACGCTTTTTTCATTATTGAGAAAAAACAACGTAAAAGTATTTTTTGAGTAATTTTATATAAATTTTTTGTGTGTGTGTGTAGTCATTCTTAGATGTCCACAGTCGAAATTTTAGTTAAAAAAAGTTGTTTACAGTCAAAAAAAACACACAAAAAACGCACGCTATATCAGCCATATTTTATATATATTTAAAAATAAAAGTTAAATTCTTCGTTTAAATTCGTTTTTAAAATTAATTATATCTTAATTTGTATATTTTTTTCGTAAGATCTTTTAGAAAATTTAAAGTTTAACAAATTAAAATATTTTGAAGGAAAAGGAAGGAAGAAGGAAGAAGGAAGGAAGGAAGGAAGGAAGGAAACTTCGTAGAAAATAATTTTTAAAGATAAAACGTCGTCAACAGATCTTCATAGAATAAAGAAAAAAGCAATTGCCGTTGATAAAAAATGAAGAATGGAAATGAGAGAAAGAAAAGCAGAAAGGAAATAAGAAAATAGAGAGAGAGAGAGAAAGAGAGAGAGAGAGAAGAATGAAGACTGGACAAGAAATAAAGGAGAAACAAAAGAGTGAAAAGAAAGAATGAAAAAGAAAGAAAGGGAGTAAAAGATGGTAAAGAGGAGTAAAGAAAGAGAGGGGAAAATAGAAAAAGTAATTAAGATAGGAATAAAAGCAAAATAGAATAGAAACGAGAAAGAAATGAAGGAATTCATTTAAATGGAACAGGAAAATAATGAAAAAGAAAGTAAGGAAGAGAGACAAGGGGAAAAAAGGAAGATGTAAAGCGAAATAAAATGTAGGAGAAGAAAAAGAAATTTCTGAATTTATGCAATGAGGACTTATCATTATTTGCATTATTTACAGTCAGATTGTTTGTTGTGGACATTTTTTCTATAAATTATTAAAAAATTCGAACTTATATTCAATTTACGGCGCGATCGTTTGTTCTCCTTCCGTTCTCCATGTCACGCGAAATCCGTCTTCGTTATTGAGATTCAATGTTTTTTTGTTAAAAAAATTCTATCCCACAGATATAAATAGGAATAAAAAAGGAAATTAACAAGACGTAACTCATTTGTTCAATCTATTAATATATATTCTCTAAAAAAATAAAAATAAAAGTGGATTGACAAGCATTTGAAGAAGGCCCGTTGGCAGGACAGCCAGCTCAAACGTTGTAGTAATAATAATATTATTAATAATAAAAAAAAACATAAGAAATTTCGATCCGCACTCATTCATTAGTCGGTGTTTCGGTCAACGGCAGATTGCGAACTAAAATGAGCTATTTCCCGCCATTTAATATGATATTGAGCAAGCATATTTAGTGCTTGCCATCCCATTATTTATTTAGTGCTATTTATTATGATAAAAAAATATTTTATTTAAAAATGTAAAATTTAGTGCTTGCCATTTAAACATGATGTTGCAAGTTTTAGTTTTTTATTATGATATTGGCTTGCCATTTATGATAATTCAAAATCTGTTTTTGTTTTCCTCTATTTCTTTCTCCTGCTTCAAAAAAAACTTGGCGTGTCCTGTACTAGATCTTTTAAAGAATCCGAATAGTTTCAAATTGAAATTACATCATTTACTATCTTCCATAGTTTGCTTTTTCTTTCACAGTTAGCTGTAGAACAATTTGAGGGTTCTGAAATTTAAAAATTTTGAAAACAGTGATATTCTTTATTTTCTTTAAGAATACAATGTTGCAAAACAAAACTTTACATCTATCTTGATGTCAAGTCCATCGAAGGACAATATGTAGTTAAAGAAATTTTGTTAAATATATAAAATTGATTTATTTAAAATATGTTTTTTTCGCTACACAGTTCTAACTAAAAAATGGACTAAAAGCTAAATTTTTTTGTAATTAAATTAAAAGACATTTTTTATCTGGCAAAATATATATATATATATATATATATATATATATATAATATATATATATATATATATATATATATACATATTCTTCTGTTCTTTTCTTTATATATATATATATATATATATATATATATATATATATATATATCTTACTGTTCTTTATATATATATATATATACATATATTTACATTTAAAATATATATATATATATATATATACACAGACAGACAGCCAGTCAGTTTTCTATGATAACGGTTATTGAAGAATAGAAGAGACGACTGAATTCCAGTCAAATCAAAAGTATTTCTTCGCTCTCCAATAGCAGGACAGACTGGGTTCTTTAGACTTGGATGGCAACTGGTCTGGAAAACAAAGAAGAAATCAAAACCAGTGGTCGCAACGTTTGAATGTACGGCACATAAAAAAAAAAAAGTTGGTGCTGCTCTTCCTAGAATAATCTTTATATAATATATCGCCTTTTATATAAATAATATCCCCATACGAAGATATATATAATATATATAGAATATAATATTATATTAATTTATTATATATCTTCCTAATTAAACTATAATGTACTGATATTATATAAATGTTATATATATATGTATATATATATATATATATCTATGTATAAATATATATATATATAACATATATATATATATATAAATATATAGTCCTGCACAGGATATCCAATTGCGATAAAACTCTTGAATTTTGTAGATTAAATTATTTCTGTTACAGAATTCAAACTCTGAAAAGTTAGTAGGGATTCCATTTGCGCAGGCAGACTCGATAATGATTCACTATTATATACGTTTTGTCCAAAAATCAATCCTCTAACACGTAGTTATGATTTAGATCTTCAATTTTCACTGTGTAACGAAGAAGAGGAAATCGTAGAGAGCCTTGGTCGCATACGTCTTGAATGTACACGGCACATAAAAAAAAAGTATATATTCTTTATATATATTTTTAAGATATTGACGAATATATATAAAGATATAGATAAATATATATATATTATTTCTTCCTAATTAAACTCCGAATATATATGTTCACGCGCATATATATATATATATATATATATATTAATATATATATAATATATATATATATATAGATACAATATATATATATATATAAATATATATATATATATAACAAATATATATATATATATATATATATATATATATATATATATATATATATATATATATATATATATATATATATATATATATAATTTATGTGTATATATTCATTTATATATATACATATATATATATATATATTTACATTTATATTTTATACATTCTTTTATAGATAAAATATTTAAATAAATGCTCATACAAATATTTATATATATATATATATATATATATATATATATATATATATATATATATATATATATAAGACATTTTTTATGTTTATACATTCTTTTATAGATACAAATATTTAAGTAAATACTCTGTTTTATACTAAACAGTATTTTATGAATGTCCGAGAAATTTTCATAGAAAATATTCGTCCTTCGACAGCAATCGAACCTGTCATATAGCCTGACGTGCCTTAACTGATCGAGCCACAAAGGATCGTTCGATTAGGAAGGTCGATTTTACTGCTTTTAATCTTCAGTCTTCCATGATTCTCTCACGTACATTCATATCTGCTCAAAGCGTATCCAAATGTAAACAAATGACGTCACAGATTATGAAATGGACAAAGTCCGACAATTATTTTTAAGACATTTATATGTTTATACATTCTTTTTATAGATACAAATATTTAAGTAATTGCTCTGTTTTATAATAAACAGTGTTAATAACATTTACCGAGAATGTCCAAGAAATTTTCATAGAAAATATTCGTCCTCTGACAGGAATCGAAACTGTATCCTATACGGAACCGTCATATAGCCTGACGTGCCTTAACCGATCGAGTCATATATATTAAAAAAAATAAATAAATAAGTAAAATAATCCAAAACAATAAATAAGTAATAAAAATCAACATCAATTAATAAATTAATCAATAATAAATAATAAGTAAAACAAAAGTTAACAAACAACATTATAAAATAGCCACAAAACCTCATTCAGCTTCATAATCATTTCTAAAGTCCCTGGGATAATTTGAAATATAACCCTTACCGTTCACACAATAACCATTTGAATAATATAATAGACCTACCTATAATGAACCATTGATCTCCATATATAAATAGTCGAGTCAAATCCCATGACATAAAGTCTGCGTTTAAGCATGAAACAGACTGTCGCCGCTTGCTGTTGACCTCAATGTCTACTTTGTATTTACATACACTCTATCCCTGATATTGAGCACTTTAACACATAAATATAGCTAGCTTAAAACTATATTTTTATCATCTCTCTCTCTCTCCCCATATATATATATATATATATATATATATATATTATTGTTAAAGACAATTTTGTGTCTTTTATATTTAATGATCTTTGTTTAAAATAGGCCAATATCATCCCGAAAATATGCTTGCTGTGTGTTGATAAATGAGAAAAAATTGTTGTCATACTTTCGATTTCTATGAGTCATTATAGGGTCGCGAGGAGATTTCTTGTGTCAAGATACATTTTATTAAATGATATAAATTTATGCAGACGATCTGATAATAAAGCAGATATTAAAAAAATAAAAAAAATAAACAATGAAAATAAAGTATGAAGTAGCGAAATGAACTTGACCGTAAGTTTGTTTTTTTTTTTTGGCGGGAATGAAAAGCTTACACTAATGAAGAATGAGAAGTGAGGGAAGAAAAAATGTTAGTATATTAGGGTAAAGGAAGGTAGATTTTATGAGCAAACACAATCCAGTAGAATTCACAGAAATGGAATCTATGTCGTTATTCATTTGAACATCATATTCATCATCATAAATACATATAATATATAAACATAGTTGAATAATAATAATAAAGATAATAAAAATACCTATAATGTAAGCAAATATATGACATGCACATAAATGATCAAATACATCTATAATCGCATATATGTATGTGCGAAACATATATAAAAATTATAAAAAAAACAGATATATACATATACAATATATATATATATATATGGTTACAAAACTAAACATATATATTTTAGCGTTAAACTTGCAAAATATATGCGTATTTTTAAAATAATTTAAATCAATGTTTAAGGCGACATTTAACTATGATTTCATTTCTCTGGTTCAATGGCTGACTTGTTTTTTTGTATTTAATTATTTTAATTTTTTCTTCTATGTATAAGTTTCATCTGTTTCTGAAGCTGTTAGGAGTTTGTGGGTTACTGGTGATATTCCATTCAATCTCTGAGGTGAAGCTTCTATCTCTCAATTTCCAGAAATGTTTTGAGAGAGCTGCTTTGATGTTTTAAGGAAATGTCAGAAAAGTAATGTTTGTGATTATAGAACCCCTGTTTCCATATCTCAGCAGAAATTCTGATGTTTACTTTTTTATCATTTTTATTTTCTTTTGGGAGGATGGTTGCCTGGTATACAACATTTTCAAATTTACATATACCTCCAACTGGGCAATTTGAAATTAACACTGTTTCACAATATAAGCAATTATCAGCTTTTGTGATTTTTTTTCAACCTCTCGCGGATATTAAACAAAATTCAGTAATTACATAAATAATACGATTTAATGAGACCAAGAGCAGACAGAACTTAAGTATGCCTACACCAACCATGCTGCTGAAATGCTGCTTCAGAGGTGTGACAGACTTCTACGACCGACTTGACCAGTTGTCTTGGAGAAGGATACACCAAGAGAAAACCTACGGCTATAGGACATTGGCTTGAGAAACGTGGAGTCAGTAATGTGCATGTCTGGATGCTACTCCATTCGCCTCTAACAGATTTGGGTAAACTTGTAAAAATTTGGGAAAAACATTCTAAAGCTTCATTTGCGAAGTCAAGCCATAATGTTTCCATAACATATCAGAATATGCGTGTGTGTGTCTCAATAAATCCATAGCCTGATACAGAGTTATTAACTGAATTCTGAAAGTAAAATTTCATTGCTGTATTCGATCTATTTGATCTATGCAGGACCATTAGCTGCAGTGGAAAGGGGTGTTCAAAAATATATATTTGTTTTACCAAATGCTTTCGTTCTCATCATTAGGCTAGCAGTTTATTGGCAGGCTTACATAGATATATTAACTTAACACTTTATAAGCATTCAGCGTTCTAAACTATACATTTGTAATTTCGGTAATCTGAGCCAGAAAATATATTTAAGTATATTCTGTTTCTTTATTTTTTTATACTAATCTAAAGAATTATTTTTTTAAATCTCTGCTTAGAGAATATAGCAATTTTCATTAGATTTCAAACTCAACTGACTAATAGAGTTTCCAAAAATGCCAGGAAGTAGCCAACGAAATCCTGTCTGCTTTGCTGACAATATTCATTTCTTGCCAATCTTGTAGATTAACAATCTCAATAAGAAGATTTCTTGGCTTTAGTCGACTTATTGAAATGAATTACGAAATTGTACTTTCATCTTTATAATTTTAAAAAAAAGTGTGTTGATGAAAATTTCTTTGAAGGCCAGTGCTATTGAAAGTACTAGAATAATATCACATTGCAACCAAAACTTTATTACATACACTGTGTGAATCTAGGCAACATGTGTACATTTATCACGATCACGAGTCCTTTAACACATTATGAACGTAGGGATACCAGATGTACTGCAGGTGATATGGTGATTATATATCATTTATATAATGTCTTCTCTTACAAACGTTGCAGCTTTCGATTAGCTTCTGTCATTATCAAGAATCAAGAATCCCAATCCATTTAATGATGAGATACAGTTCATTCAATCTTTTAATACAAAGATACGCTAGTTAAACCGTTAAAGGGGCATAGATAACTTTTAAAGAATGAACAAGACATAACTTGTTTGTTAGCTTAAAAAAATTACATAGCGTATATCCATGGTATATAATCAAAGAAATTTTGTTAAACTCTGCTGACTAAGTTAAAATGTAGAATTTCTAAAAATGCCAAGAAGTAGCAAACAAAATCTTGTTTACGTTACTGACAACATTAATTTCTTGATAATGGCCGATATGAACAGCAGTACCCCTAAAAAAAAAAAAAAAAAAAAGACATAACAAAAATATATCGTTTGGATAGTTCATTCATAATTTTGTGCAATAACTTAATCGAAAAGTAGAAAAATACTAATAAAAATTAAACAGACAACTCTTGTATGAGAAAAAGAATTTTACTTCCGAAAATAAAATCTACATGCAGATTTACGGCAAATAAAAAAATGAGTAAAAAATTCGATGAGGTTCTGACGGAACGGCAAATTTATATAATAATTTCGACAAAATGTCAAAATAATTTTTTTTATCTATTTACCATAATTTTCATGATTTCTATAAAACCTTAGCCCGACAAGCACAGAAAAGACACAAACACACACGCGCGTTTTCTCTCACATACATGCATACATACATACATACATACATACATAGATACATACATGCATACATACATACATACATACATACATAGATACATACATACATACATACATAGATACATACATACATACATACATAGATACATACATACATACATACATACATACATACATACATACATACATACATAGATACATACATACATACATACATACATAGATACATACATACATGCATACATACATACATACATGCATACATACATACATACATACATAGATACATACATAGATACATACATACATGCATACATACATAGATACATACATACATGCATACATACATAGATACATACATACATGCATACATACATACATACATACATACATAGATACATAGATACATAGATGCATACATACATACATACATACATACATAGATATGTTTCCGGTTAAATCATTTTGAAAGCACCAGTTCACATCTGATCACCGAAGTTAAGCAGCATCGGGTGCAATGAGGTGGTAAAAATAGTGGTGCGTATAGCAACAGGCAGTTATTTTAGATTGTATCTTCTATCAGCCTAGTAAAGGAACGTGGCAGTCAACGGCAAGGAGATACCGACTCTAAAAATGGGACAATGCAACCTTTAGTAGAAGTTGCAACCTGCAATTGTACCATGTTCACTTGGGTTATAAATTGATCATATTGAAGAACACAACAATATCTATCTATCTATCTATCTATCTATCTATCTATCTATCTATATATATATATATATATACATACATATATATATATATATATATATATATATATATATATATATATATATATATAGAGAGAGAGAGAGAGAGAGAGAGAGAGAGAGAAAATATAGGCCAACAGAGATATATAACAAACATGGCAAGAGAAAAACAGACTGAGACAAAGAGAAAGAAAGAAAAATATAGACAGACAAACATATATAGACAAAGAAACAGAAAGAGAGTGACAGAAAAAACTGAGAGAAACATACAATTAAACAGAGAAAGAAAAAGAAAACGAGAGAGACAGATAGGGAGAGAGAGAGAGACAGATAGAGAGAGAGAGAGTGGAGAGAAAAAAGAGAGAGAGAGAGATTAAGTCAGTAATACTTTCTGTCGACTGGCATTAACTTTGTGCCTGATTTTCATAGCACTACATATAGAGTAAATGACAAAACTTGCTCAAGCAAATTTTAATAAAAGGAAATAGAAAATATGGTACATAATAAAACAAATTTCTCCTCGTACCATCAGAAGAATTTTATTGTTGCAGAAAATATGTATTTTATTTAATTAGAAGTATCATGAAATAAAGTTAAAGACAGTAAGTCGTAGAAAACCGAAACTTTGCCAATGCAAAGTAGTTTCAGATAGAGGCGAACCAGAAACAAAAGAGTGATTATGGCTGAAAGCTTCTTATCATCAGGATTTCCTGTACAAGCAATATTTCAAGAATTCAAGGGAAGAACATTTTCAGATTTTGGTTTAATAAATCTTAGCCGTAGTATCACGGGTTACGCAGACAGCTTATTCCATAATTTATCACCAAGTTCCATATCTTAATGGCTTTCGAAAATCATCAGCCATCAGCCATCTTGAATCGTTTTGGGGTGAAAACAGAACAGACGCCGGCCATGCATTCTTGACACTTAATTCTCAAGTAGTTTATCATTAAAAAAAAATAAACAGATAAAAATATGAGTTTTCAAATTGTTACAAAAGAAATCCTTTTACGTTTTGCTCAGTGAATACGCTGTCATTTTTGTGTGTGTGTGTGTGTGTGTGATATGGTTCCACGCCGCTGTGTTGTCATTTCAGTTCGTCTTATTAAAGATTCAAAAGTTGATTGTTATTATTAGAACACTTTAGTCGATATATCATGTTAATTGTTAATTACTCTTTGGTGCCCAATAAACGGGGAGTGTGGCGAACGTTTATGTTTCTTTTTTCTTTTTGAGGACATTTTCCGCCGACCTCCTCTCAGCTTAAAACCAACCCGTTTATTACTTTCGCAGTTTTTACCATTTAAATGATTTCACGATCCCACCTTTTATTAAGAACCTCTGTTTTGTATAATATAGAAAAATATACGACATTATAAAGACTCCCTTTGTATTAGGCACTTAAGAGTATTTATATATAAATGTCTTAATATATATATATATATATATATATATATATATATATATATATATATATGTGTGTGTGTATTGAAAATCCTGTTAACTAAATAATATTAGAAAACAGTTTGCTTTAATAGAAAGCATGTGTATTCCAAAATGATAAAATTATTGGTTCTTTTCATTAATGTATGGATTTCAATAATATTAGTTAACAATCGATGCGCTTTGGGAATTAAAAATGTGAATTTTAACCGGTTTTTCAAAATCTGATATTAATTACATTTCATACATATTGTTATGGTCCGGTTCCTTGTACCACGGTGATAGTCCAAGGTAGAACCAATAAAGAAGAACTCGAACACAGGTATAGAATAACACAGATATATTACAAACAGGAATATATACAGAGAAGTAGAAGTGTTAGTCTGAACAATCAGGTTTAGTAGAGAGAACAATGTAGTCTCGACCAGTATCACTATTCCAATGTCTTGCAGTAATTGTCTGAAACGCGACTCTGTTTCGGACTGCCTCTGACTCGACTCTTGACTCGACTTGAACTACTGACTTCTCTTGAACTACTGGCTCTACTGACTCCTGAGGCGCAGTATTTATTAAGTATGGAATAGTCCATTATTATTATTATTATTATGGGTAAGATCCCATAACACATAGGAAGACGGATTAGAAAGCTATTTATAATAATATAAACACTTTATAACAAAAAGAATCTGTTATTAATTATAGGTTTACACCTATAATTAATAATACTCCTGGTAGAGAGAAGACAAAAGGATTCATGAATTTGAGCACGAATGCTTGATAATGCTCCTTTGAATCTCCTACTTGGGGAGAGGGACCAAAACCTGTGACTATGTACGAAGCCAGATCAAAAGGTCTCGTGGGCCGACAAGAATCTCCCCTCGCTCCTATTAAGTGTCGGAAGACGGTATAGTTTGACTACGTCACACGGTATAACAGCCTCTGATGCAAGGTAGTGGGACAGCAACGCAAGAAGCTAGTCAGACAACATCAATTAATTGGCGGATATGACAATGCCGGAACTCCTGAGAGTCACCGCCAACAATGCCGGAACTCCTGAGAGTCACCTTCCTCGGGGAGGTTGTCTGTTTTTCTAGCTTCATGTCGAGACCCCCCTCCCCGAAGATTGAGACAGCCGAGGGACCGATGATTATGATACCTATGACACCTTTATACTCATCGTCCAACTTTTTTAGGTAAAAATATATATAAGATTATACAGTATTTCCTGATTTCAGCAATAAACTTCTTGAATTTTCGTTAATATAGTCGTTAAACAATGACAAGAAATTATTTGATTCTCTTAATGAAAAAAATAAAAAATTATCAAATTAAAATTAAGTTTAATGAAGATAAACAAATCTCTGTACTATTTTAAAATTTATTCGAACCAAAAGAAACATTTATCTTTTTTAATCACCAACCAAATAAAACATTAAATTTCCAATGCGCACAGTTTGTCGACTGGTGTAGTATAAAATGTTTTTGTCTTTTTTTAAACGAGATTACATTTCATTTATGAAAATTTGCATGAATTCAAGTCGAGGCAGTATAAAGAATGTATCCTGTAAATGTGATGACATAGATGCTAAAGAATTTCAACACATGAATTCCAATATCTACTGACATACTTATGATTTGTTCTATTTCGAACAGCTGCATGTGAATTTAGAAAAAAAGAGTTAATCTTGCATTTCTCTAAAAAGGCTCGTGTTGTCTAACCTTGTGTCATGATGAAATTCAGAAAAGCTTAATACTCAATTTTCAGCTCCACAGTGCCAGAAAACCCTGCTAGTATTCAGAAAATATTAATCCGTCAATAAACATTGGTAGGAAATTAATAACGTACAGAAATTAACTGATATCTGATTTTTGCCGTATTTCATGGCAGCAAGCCAAAATTTCACTGGCAATATTTTGAAGAAAAAAGTTAGATTATTCTTGTACAAGGAGAATAGGAGAGAAAATGTGATAGAAAGTCATTTTGTCAAGTGATGAAAATCTGTTTGACATAAAAATTAGTATTGGCTATCATGACTCGAATTGCGGCATAAAATTAATTAAAATACAAAAGTAACAATCGATCTGTAGGACAGTAAATGTTTTAGTTTTAGTTCAGAAAACTAGAGCCTCTGGTGTCGAGAATGACAGTATATTTTTTTAAGCATTACGCCCCGGGCAAGGCGGGAAGCCACTAGGATGCAAGGGGTTGCAGAAGATTTGGAGCGAGAGCAGATAGGAGTGATAGAAGAAAGGATGAGGAGAAGGATAGTGGATAGATCAAGGCGATTGGAGATATCTATTGACATTACATTTGAATAATTGGAGATTATAGCTCTCAGGGAAACAGTAATAGGGAAGGGTGTTCCACTGGCGAGAGGTGCGAGATATGAAGCTTTTAAGGTAGAAAAGACGGCTACATTTAAAATTTTCTACTGTGAAAGGATGAGAGCGGGGTGCCAGCCTCGTAGGGCGCTTGAATTCATGAAGTCTGGGAACCAGTGAAAGCAGCTCATCGGAGCAATTATCATGAAAGTATTTGTAAAAAAGACAGAGAGAGGCGACGGCGCGTCTGTGAGAGAGAAACTGTAGACGAGATGCCAGCTCAGGGCCATTTATATTACATATCCGCCTCTGGATCTTGTCATGAACTCCGAGGTAAACAGACGGTACACCGGACCATATATGGCAGCAATACTCCATGCAAGGGCGAATGGCTGATTTGTATATTTGAAGTATCGATTCCAGGGAGAAGACAGGAGATTCGAAATAAATCGCCTTGCCATTGAGTAATGGTTAGAGGGCTGATTTCGAACACCATTAATATTTTAAAGACTTAGATTTTTAACTGGGCGCCCCATCACACTTAAGCTATTCATGATAAATATCTGATCGCATAATAATAATAATGGTAAGAAAGCCAATCTCGCCTTACTCAGTGCTTCACACACGTGGCCTTGTACCAGACTAAACTTAGTAAATAACTATAGGTAACTATTTTTTTAGGTTATTTTAGCAGTAAACTAAAAGGAGAGATAATGTGGCAGAAATACTGATTTGAGTTTTTTTCTTCAAAATCACGAAGATTTCCTTGTCATGAAAATTAACATTGGATGACATGACATTTGTCTCATATATCCTTCATACTAGGAAGGCTACCCTACCCAGATAAAATTTCAGGTCTTGTTCTTAAGAATCCTAGACATGAATTATCTCCAGTTTTTGCAAAATTGTTTAACCAGTGTCTAAAGAAGAAATGTTACCCAGGTCTATGAATGGAGTCAGCTGCATGCACTGTTTTAAAGAAAGCGATTGATCACTCGTTTTTGCCGCAATATTGCCCGGTCAAACCCCTTAGTATCATCAGCCAGCTCCCAAAGTCTATCAACAGAATCAACCACCTGAGCGATAAAACTATATGGATTTTCGCGGATTTTCTTGGTAAGATCTAAATATTCCAGCTTTATCAAAGCCAACTGCCGGCATCGCAAAAATAAAATCCGTTTATCAGATGCTTGTTCTACATGCATAATGGACGCTTCGCGATTTATGAGCACATCCATCTGTTAACCAATCCCTGTAGCAGACGCATACCCAAACACATTGGTGTTTGTTCA
>CAHIKZ030003402.1:2137500-2207500 GCA_903632075.3 Acanthosepion pharaonis | reverse complement strand
TTAAATCAATGTTTCGGGAAAATAAGTTTCTCGAGTCCAGTAGCTGTTATCGTTATTTCCAGTATTGACAGGATAGGGTGGGGTTGGGTTCCTTCCTAGCCTTTTGTTTGAAGTAATGTGGAATATCATTATTTTCTCTTCGAGTTATATGTGCTATCCATTTTTGTTGTTGCTGCTGATGGCAGTCTCCAAGTTATGTCGGTTCTGTTATTTGGCACAGTTCTTTGTTTGAGATTTCGAAGTACCATTTCACAATCTTCAAAGAAGAGCGGTTTTTGCCAAGAACCTCAGGGAACACTTGCTCAAGGCTTTTTTTAAACCATTGATCGTAGGAAGCGTTTGTATAGAGCTGAGTGTTTAGATATTTCAGAACGAGTAAAAGAAATCCCAATTAGTGTAAGAGAAAAAAAATGGATCCCAAATGCTTTAATTGAATTTTTTTTTTTTTAAGTGTTTCACCCCAAGCAAGGCGAGAAGCCACTAGGACGCAAGGGGTTACAGAAGATCAGATAGAAGAAAGGATGAGGAGAAGGGTAGTGGATAGATCAAGGCAACTGGAGATGTCGATTGACATTACATTTGAATAGCTGGAGATTATAGATCTCAGGGAAACTGGAATAGGGAAGGCAGTTCCACAGGCGAGAGGTGCGAGACATGAAGCTATTGGAGTAGAAGAGACGGCTACATTTAGGATGAGACTTTCCTCTAATAGAAATCTGAAATGTATATATGGGAAAATCTTTATGCTGGATCTTAAGTCCACAATTACGTAATATAGAGGTCAATCCTTTTCCGCGTTTTTTTCAAACGAATAGTAAGCAACATTGTTTCACTTTGTATACTTATTCATGGCGCACTCAGCTAGATTTCACTTACACCAGCATAGTTTGAAAACACAGCTCTAAGTAATCCAAACCAATTTCTTCTTTTTCGATCTTAAATTATTTTTAGCAGCTTCAGCAGTACATACGTTAAGAATATTTTTCTGTAGCGGTTATCGCAGTTCTTGAATTTTCATCTAACGCAATGAACGGATATTCTCTCAATAAGACCCCTTGCCTTGAACGCCTAGTGGGAGTTAAGCTCACTCTTGACTTCAAGTGGAACTCATGTATACGAACCATAGCTAATGATGGAAAGTGGTTGGTACTCTGAATCGCTCCGTTAAGTACCTGACGTGTCCTGTTATCCTTTACCTTTTCAAGAGCCAGAACGGGCCGGGAATAGATTAATGCAACCGGATCCAAAATGGAGTTGCTCAGTCTTCACTTTACAGTCTTGATGGCGTTCAAAAGTTTTTACGCAACCTTGTAGACGCTGGGTTATTTTCTAAACTGAAGCCTCGTTTCGAATAGGCTAAACGTTGCAAGCCTACTCTATCGCTGTATCAATAGAAAATGTTGTGATGAGCTTCAACTAGTTTTAACCTTCACAGCTAAGACCTACCAAGCTACCTCATTCCCTTTCTATTTCTACTAGTGATAAGAAGTTTCCACGAGAACAGCTTCTTCCCAGGAGCCGCTACTTTGTGGAACTGACTCCCAAGAATGTGCGTCCCCGACAACTACAATGTTACCTTGCTTAAATCTAGGCTTATCTTTCTCACATATCCCCATAAATTACGCCACTTGCATCTTAATCCTTCCGCTCATATAGTAAACTCCTTCAGTAGCTCTTTCGCCTTGTAAATGGTGAACATTAATAAAAAAAAAAGTTCAATGTTAGCAAGTTTGTCTCTCTCTCCTTTTGTAGTGATTGGGAACCTTACTGATAGATTCCTGTAGCATTGCGTTAGATTAAATCTTTTATATATCGTATCTCTTCAGGATGTGGGCACAACTTCCTGCCTCTTGTTTCTCTAAGCAACGTTTAATTCTTGCTCTACCATTCATTAACGCAAACTCATTAGGTAAGTTACTCCATGTGCCTCTCTGGCTTTGGAAAATTTAACACACACAGGACGTAATGTATTACGTCCTGTGTGTGTTAAATTTTCCAAGCCAACTTTCCTGTATAATGTGTTCCTGAAATTTCAACTGTCTCTTTGCATCAGATTTTAGGTACACGATAATTAACCAGCGGATAATTCAAAAACTAATCTTTGTGTATGTACTCGGAGTGCAGAAAAGTTCACGACTCGACTAAGAAAGGATCATCCCAACCCATTGCCAAGTTCTGTTGTTTGATCATTTGTTCCGATTTTGAGAAAGGTATAGAGCTGAGAAAAAATTCAAGGAGGCCTTTGTATATATAAAGTAGAAATGTCTCCGTTTTCTATTTAGAAAGCAGAGATTTTCTGGATTGCTACTTTGATGATATCACTCTAAACTGAAAAGGATTGCAATTCTCAAATTTGCCATCTTTATGTATCTCAAATGTATGGTATTAAAAAAAAAAAGAAAAGGAAATTTTTCGTATTTTACTAGTGGAAGATCAAATCCTAATTCTTTGTTTACAACAAGAACAACACAGAAGTTGATCTTGGTTGGTCTTTGCTACTTCCCCAGTCATATTCACCTTGCAACAACAGATAATTATCATTAGCGATCACTGCAAACCGTTTTGATGGAGAAAACCTTCTCTAATGAAAACCAAATTCAAGAGTTCGTCGAAACCTTTCTCACATATAGTAATGTCACAGTTTGTTATCTCGTAATTCTTGCATGTAGAACTCTATTTTGGTTTCTTCCTTTCCTGTGATTTTCCAAAATTTATTTGCAACTTCAATCGTTATCTTCTGTTTCCTCGAAACCCCTTCTTTTATAGCCCTCTCTCCTCAATTTTTTTCTCACATTTTCATTATCAGCAACCCCTTGCGTCTTAGTGGCTCCATCGCCTTCCTTGGGGCGAAATGCTTACAAAAAACATCGCAACCTGCAGAAATTTACTCAAAAGATATCGTGATACGTGGCAAGAAGTTACTGTAAATAATAGTGAATATATAATTGAATTTATAAATGTAATTGTACTTTACTTTAAAAAAAAAATAGGTTGATAAACAAAAATAGAAATTATTTAGGACTCAACGTAATAGTACGAAATTCGCAGATATCTAAATTAGAAATGAATAAATAAATAAAAATTATAACATTATATTATGATAAAAATTCAATCAAGGCCAAGATCATATTCCCACCACTGTATCCCGCATGAATAAAGTATGTTCTTTCGGTATACCTTAGACAGTTTGGTTGATTGTATTAAAACATCAAAGACGAGGCACAACGAACGTATGAATATCAATTGGGCTCGATTTTCGATCTAACGCTTCCAATTGTATCCCAGAATATTATCAGCTCGATGATCAGTTATAAAAACAAATCATTCGATGCTCTTTAATCTTTGATAAGGATCCAGTAACAATAAATGAAAAATAAAAATCAGCATATGTTATTATGGCAAAAATAAATTCTTCTAGAATTTTTCGTTTTAGTTTATCGATTCAAGAATTACTTTCCTTGTTTATATCCGAAGAATGAAGTTACAAAATACTTGTAAAGAGAATCCATTAACCAGAATCTATCTTTCCATTGCACAAAGGGAGTAAGATCAGAAAAAAGCTGTGATATGTGCGGCTAGTAATAAAATATATCTTTTTAAAGCCCGGATTAAAGATTTATCCGAGTGGGATGCTGGTGGGGGTATACATTACTTTCATTAAATAATGGGACATCAATGTTTTTAAACATGGGAACGAAAATAACACTAGTCCTATAGATCAGAAAATGTTGTAACCTAGAAAAACGTTACTGAATGAGGAATAACCAAAACGGAGGTTGGAAATGAAATGGTAATCTTTATAACATCAACAAAATAAAATACTCGCCAGCAGCGTGAAGTAGGTAAACCACTGCTCGTGGTGAACTACTTAGACGGAATATTACCCCCACTTACAACAGTGTCCAACGTATTTATGAGGATTGGGACATACCCGTTAGTGTTCATAGGTACGGTATATGACAGTTGAGAAAAGCGGGCTTGAAGAATTTGATACTCACAGGATATACTGAAGGCAACAGTTGCAAAGGGAAACCATGAGTAAGATACCTAACATGTTTGTGTAAATGACTGGCAAAATGGAAACTGGGAGGAATTTTTGGGCCATGGGACTGGTTCACGCAATCGTACACCTCCGCCACATTTAGACTGACTTTGTATCACATTCTGCCATTGTTGAGGCTGACAGGTAACACAGATCGCTTAGAGCAAAAAAAGCTATGGAAGTCCATAATCACCTACGCCCTGAAGGGTCACGGTGCATAAAAGAGGAAAAAAAAGAACTATAGAAAGGAAATTGCGAACTGGTTGATTGTGTTTCCTGTGCCAAACTTTGAAGTGAAGTGGGTCTAGTTTGCTTGCGAATCAGCATCTGAATATATATTTTTTTATTTACTTGGCTTTGAAGAGCGACCTGTCTTCGAGGATGAAATACAGGAAATAACTGTTTTCGCGACCCCCCCCTTACTGGTTTTATACGGCGTCCAAAGTATACGTAGCCAAATAATTAGGGGGATAAGTTCGTCTCCCTGGGGGAAGGAGAGGTGAAATATATTTTCAGCGATTCAAAGACAAGATAAAATAAGGAAAAGGACAAAAATGAGTTTATACAATTAGCTTCAAGCAGATTCTTTATTCATCAACAACATTCTTTAGACTTGGTGCTAGATAAATTATATATACTGTTCATTCAGAAAAAAAAAACTGTCAAAGAATCTTAAGGATCGCCTAGTTTCATATTGAAAATAAAAACAAAAGAAAAAAAAATGGTTGTCCCTACAAAACTTGCTATTAAATGATGTCAACCTAAATTGCTTATTGAGACGTGGGAATAGAAGTTGAAACGTTTAAAGTTGGAATGTTCTAAAAAAATTATGCATTAGCTATTAAGAGGTTGTTGTAGAGTGATTTCACCGTGGAGGCTTGTATTTGTACTAAGTCGGTCCTAAAATAGGTTCGACGTACAAAACGTTAGGAACTTCATATAATAGGTATGACGCAGAGTAATCTAGTTGTGGTAGCTGATACTTTAGTATCCGACTAACGGTCGTCCGGCATCGACTGACTGACCGACGATATTCAGTCACCCCCCGCCACGAGGGCGTCATGTGGCACAAGGCCTTTTTGAACGTGGGATCTCCGAGCCCGTGGGCTCGGCCAAAAATATGCCCATTGAACCCCTATAAACGGGTTCAGGGTCGGTTTACCTCCCCGAAAGAGAATCCGCCCTTCGGTGTAGCCTCCTTCGGCTTCCTCCCCGCCCGAAGGCAGAGAGTTCAACCGATCAGCCAGTCGACTGACTGACCGACTCACTCAGCGATCCTTACTACTCCTACTTATTATAGGTGGGGGAGTTAACTATAGAATAGGTGTGTTCCACTATAACAGAGGTATTTGTTATGCTTAGATTAGTCTGGCACAAGGTCACAAATGTAGAGAAATTTAAACTCACCAGGGTATTAATGGCCTACGAAAGGATATTTTTTAACGTCAATTGTTATCTTCTGTCTTCTTGAATCATGTTTTTTTTTATTGTTCTTTCTCGTTTTTTTTTCAGTTTATTTCACTCTTAGTAACACCTTTCCGCCTCAGTGGCTTTATTGCCTTGCTTACGGTTTTATAATTTTAAAAAGTGATCATTTAATTTTATTGTTAACATATATAGGGCGAGCGTGTGTGTGTGTGTGTGTGTGTGTGTGTGCGTGTGTGTGCGTGTATGTGTGACAGGACAATATACGAATAAGATGGGAACCAAAAGTTTGTTGCAATTTGAATAGAATGATTCATTTACTCCTCTGTCAACGTTTCCCGTATCTCATTAAACATTTCGCATATCTTTTGAAATCACTCCATTAGGAGAGAACGAATCTAGTTTTCCATCTTTTTTTTTTCTTTGCGGAAGCCATTTCATACTTTCAATTTTTGGCTAGCACTTCTTGGAAAGAATTCATATCACTTAAGCTTTTCGATTTTATTTCCATCTGTAATCTGCTTGAAAAGCGATCGAATCACTCCTGTAGTATTTGGGATACTCACTGCCACACGACTGTAGTGTTGTGCCAGAATAAACTAAGCGTTGTACATGATCAATAGATACAAAGTGATCAACGAGGGAGTGGTGAAAAATTCTTGATTCAACTAAAAAGTATTGTCACTGTCACACACGAAAATATTCTGACAATACTTTAGTTGGTGTATAGGCAGTGTTTTTCGGGGACGTATCTTGAACTCTTACGTGACATCTGTCCTTTACGGTAGCGAATGTTGGACGATTTCTTCAAAGATGAAGAAGAGACTTGTGGCGACAGAGATGTGCTTCTACAGAAGGATGCTAAGGATATCATGGACCGAGCGTGTGAGCAACGATTGTGTCTTAGAGAGGTCGCAAACGAGGATAAGGCTTATACTTAATATCAGGAAGATGCAGCTGAAGTTTCTGGGACACATAATGAGGAAGGAGGGCCTGGAGAATCTGATACTCACGGGTCGAATAGAGGGAAAGAGAGACAAGGGAAAATAATGCGTGACATACCTGGCGGACTTAAGCAAGTGGATGACAGAACGTGGCCTGGAAGGGGGGTGGAAGCAGAGAGAAGGAAGTTGTTGAGAGCTGCAAGGGATAGAGGGAGGTGGAGAGCCATGATTGTCTACGTCTTGAAAGGACATGGCATATAAAAAAATCTTAGTCTAGAAGACACGAAATGAAACAATATTTTATTTGATCGTGTGGGATGTGTCTTCGTCGGGTTTTTGATCAAAGTCCGTTAACCTATAGCGTTCTGCTTTGTCTCTTGAGGACGTGTACCATATCCATGACAGTGACGATTTTCCTCCTAACGGTCTCATTGTAGGCGGAATTTTCAAGGATAATAATCTTTGGAAAACTTTCAGGATACAACGTGTCTCTTCGTGGAGAAAACACAAATAAAGCTATTCTCTTTTCCTGGACATCAGATTATTGCTAGTGGTGTGGTTTCGAATTATTCCAGATTTGAATAGCTCATTAATCAAAAACTCAATTTCGTTTCCTTCTGCCACCCGATTGACCCATCAATATGACTCCTAACCCATCAAACAATGCCTGTTATTTTAACTCTCGAGATTATGTTGTACTTTTCTAATCTAAGATTAACACCAGATCTATATTTCTTGAATTATCAAAACGTTATTGTGCCAACAGTACTCATAAAACATATCTTATCCAGATATACCGGATCACTTTCTCGTTCGCCACCGTGCCAGTCCTGTATCTATAAACTTTTTATCACTATAATTTAAAGTAAAATAAAGCAACGTAAACCAATTAAAACCAGTTTCCTTCCTTTTGTAAACATAAAATAAAACATGCCCCACGCAAATTACTTCGCCATGACAGTCTAATATGTTTTCTTATCTTTCTTTATAATGGCTTCACTCGGTATTTTGGTCTGATTTCGTGATCCGGTTTAATTAAAATCATGGAGAGTTATTTTTTATTTGCTAGGATAGATTCTGAATAGTCTATAACGTAACAATTATTGTCGCAAAAAGAAGTAATAGCGAATTGAGTTCAGATTCCGTCTTGGTTTGTTGTGCTTTTTTTTGTAACGGGACTCACCTGCTGAGGTATGAGATACGAAGATTTCAACCGTTATATTTATTCGTAAAGATTATGTGAATAGAATAGTGAAGACTTGTACAGAACCAGTCGAATTTTACTAAAGAATTGAAGGCAATGAAATGATACGCCGTGTGTCACAAAATCTCCAAACAACACCCCAAAAGTTTGAATTCAGAGTGTTTCTTTCTTTTAGATTGGTTGCCCCCAAAGCAAGAGATCAAAGTATATCCTGATATTTAATCCATAGCTGGGGGAAGATGAATTCATTGCTTTTTTCATGAAGTGAACGAAACAGAATCGAATAGAATTTGAACTCGGTATCTGTCTATATTTCTGAGATGAGGTACTATGTACACTATTTACATTGCTCGGACCATCATCCTCATCTTTGTTGCCATATTTCTCACAGCGTTTCGGCCGTTGTACGCTCCGGTCTTCTTCAGGTGGTTGGAATGTCGAACTGAATCCTTTACTTCGCTCGCTGGGGTAGACTGTTCTAGTTCCACATGCCATGTCTAATGGATGTCAGTTATTAGTTATCTCCTGTTAATTCCCCTCTCCAAGTTCTCCATTGCCTTAGCCACCGATTCCATTTTCTGCGCTACCCACTTTTGCACTAAGCTTTTGGAAAAGGCATTAATGCAGCTCTTCTCCTGTCCAGTTCTAGGCGAGAAAGAAAAGCAGACCGGGTGATATCCAGTCTAGGAGAACTCAGAAATTAAAACCAGGGACAAAGCAACAAGAAGCCACGATTTTTCTCAAGAAGTCTTGTCAATTCACACATATAGAATACGAAATTGCCTATGGCGATAAATACGTATGTTCTTAAGGGTCACAGAATTGGAAAAAAAGATATTAATTCGATTCTTTTATTATTATAATTATTATCCCAGCAATAGTAACAGACGATCTACACTAGAGCTTTTATGAAAACAAATCTCCCCAATTCTCCAGCGACCTCCTCAGTATTCTATCTGTTTTCAGTAATACAATCATCTAGACGGTTGAAGATATTGTAATAGTTTTAATTCCTTTAGTCTTTTTATTTTCTGGGCTGTTTGGGATTGGGATCATTCCTAATACACCGTTAACGATTAGCATAATTCATTCTAACGTACCATAACGTCCTCAGTTCTCCGGCAAGGTCGAGATACTTTTCGTTTTCTTTCAGATGGACTCTATCGTTTTTATAACACTTATTCTAAATTTTGACAAATTACTGTAATTTCTTTTCTTACTTTGCTGGTTTTTCTGTCACACTTTACGACAGGTAATGTCATCTGGGTCAGGCGTTAGGTCTAAGGTTCCAATTTTCTATCATTGGATTATCCGGCGTATATGATCGAGCGATGAAAAGTGTTGGTGAAGCCCATGTGATATTAGACAAGAAAGACAGAAAGAATTAGAGCAATTTTCTCCAAATCTTCTTCACTCTAATCCAGTTTACCCCTAAGCTTCAATCCGTAAACGTGGAAATGTGACGTCAGAACCGGAAATTTGTATATTAACCAATGGATTTATATCATCGAGCCGTAAACACAGATGCGGTTAATCTTTAACGAATCGGATAATCTGTTTATAAGCTGAATTTAAATAGGCAAATGTCGGCGATTGAAAATAACAGTCCAAATAGTATCTTGCACCCACTAGTTTCAAACATTCATTGGCGATTTCTTAAATTTCATCACGAGAAATTATTTTCCTTGTTCATTATTAGAAATGTTTTTACATATAAATGCAAGCCTAAAAGGGGCATTTCAGTTATTTTTCTTGTTCATTATGGCGTGCAAGAAATGTTTTTACATATAAATATAAACCTAAAAGGGGTATTTCAGTTATTTTTCTTGTTCATTGTGGCGTGCTAGAAATGTTTTTACATATAAATGTAAACATAAAAGTGGTATTTCAGTTATTATCAGACGTACATAAACTGACGTGACAAAAGTAGTAGAAGAGCAGTATATAAAGATGATGGTAGGTAGCGCCACCATACCTCGACATCATAGAAATTCCCAGATCAGTTTTATTTTAACAACTGGTGAAGAGAATTATTGGTGTTTGATCAGGGGTTGATTGTGGTTGCCATATGAACAGGATATATTTTTGAATTTATGAGGATGTTTGACTTCCGGTGTTTACGGTATTACGTGTGTATCAAGAATACACAAAGTAAAATATTACCGCCCACCATAAGCAGTGGTCAATCACGTGTTCTTAATGATCATCACCAGAGAGGTTTGGCTAGTATGATCTACAGTACTAGGCAAGCGACACTGGCACGAATCCCCTCCACATTCAATATAGGAGGAACGAGACGCATATCGAGCAAGTCAGTCCAGGCTCCATACTGGAGAAGACAACTTACCAGGGTACCCCTGTTAATATTACGAAACCGGACGCAACATCTCACTTGGGCTCGTAAAAGCCGACACTTGGACCCTGGAGGACTGGCGTTGTTCGATGAGTCAACGTGCCAACTGTTTCCAGTTGATGGAAGTGTTTGAGATGGCAGGATCCAGTCGGCGGATTCTAGTTATCAGGTTTGCTGTGGGTGTGCTCACCCGGAATGGTTTGTATCCGCTGGTTCGCCTAAACATGCCATTGACCGGTGACAGCTACCTTGCACTGCTTTGTGACCATTTGCACGCATTCACCGACTCCATGGACCCCAGTAACGATGGGTTATTCCAGAAGAGGAATGCACACTGTCATTTGACCCAAGTTTAACAGAATTGGTCAGGAGGAGCATTCCAGAGACTTCCGATAATATAGTGGTCATCACAGTAGCCCGAAATGAGACCAATCAAGCATTTCTGCGACTGTCGAAGAAACAGATTCTTACTCGAGGTTCTGCGTCTACAAATATAAAGAATATTTGATTAGTACTCATTTCTTTGTTTTTGCCAACATTTTTCTATTTTTTTATATAGTATTTTTGAAGATAACTTTCACTATTTTCTGTCGTGTATTATTAAAGTACCCAGATAGTTAAATTTCTCGGCTCTTTCTTTGGTTGAAAATCATGCATTCATATAATCCCATGAAAGAGAGTAAAGCTTGAAGGAGTTACTGAGAATGAAAGAATTAGAAAAAAGAAAAGAAAAGAGAAATATTATTAAGGAGCGAGAACAATAAAAGAAAAGGAATCAAGTAGACAGTAGATAACGATTGACATTGCATTTAAATTTTTGAAGATCAGTTGGCTTGTAAGCATAGAGCCGAAAGAGAGTTCCACAGTTGACAAGAGCGAGAGAAGAAACTGTTAGCATAGAACTTACCGTTATATCTAACCAATTCTATTGTGAATTGATGTGACTTTACCGCCAATCTAGTCGTGTCGTAAAGAGCTGGAGAAGGTTTTAATGGAAGAATGACTGAAAATTCCTCTGGATGAAGTCAGGAAGCTGTATGATTCCATTTCTACACGTATTAAAGCTGTCTGTGAGGCTAAAGGAGGACCAACTCCATATTAAATAAATTTTCTTTGAATTTAACAAGTGTTCCAATTATTTTGTCCAACCACTGTATATATATATATATATATATATATATATATATATATATATATATATATATAAAGTTATTTTATCTATATATAAGTTGTTTTATCTGTCTATCTATCTATATATATATATATAGAGAGAGAGAGAGAGAGAGAAAGAGTGATAGATAGATAGATAGATAGATAAAACAACGCATAACTTACTTAATGAGCTTGTGTAGACGGTTAGCAGAACAGTGTTAAAGAGAGATAGCATATAAACAAAATTTAGTAAGGGCTAGAAAGGACGGGAAATTGAGGAGAGCCATGATCACCCACATCCTGAAAGGAAACTGCACATAGAAGAAGTGCTCTCATTATTACTGGAATAGTGTTTGTATTTAAATGTTCCATTCTTGCAATTTCTACTGTCAGATCATTATATTTTAGAAATTTGTTTTTGGCGAGATGTTTTCGACAGGCGTATTAACCATGTCTATAGAGATATCACATGTTTTTTTAGTCTTTTATTATTAGAGTATATTTACTATTTATAGTGTAATTAGTATGTAAGGTGGAGTCTCCCAGACTATTACATTTTCTCATTAAAAAACTGATGGTGGTTTGTATTCATTATTATTATTACTGAGATAGGTAATATAAGTTTAACTGGCTCTCTGAAATGTCACAGGATTTCAGACAGCAAGAATTTTCGACAAGCTAGTTACTGTTCATAAGATGGTTGTTTTGTTTACAACGTTTTATGCTAGGTGCGATTATGATATCAATGTGCTCCCATAAATTCTTTGGACGAAGACCTCAATGACAATTGACACAACGTTGGCATGTACATTCCATATTGTCTCAACATCTAATCTCAACCCTGAGTAGTTCATAACCTTTTCAATGTCTTTACCTGCAATGTGATGATCTCCAGGCCATGCCACATTTATCAACAATCATGAGAACTGTTTATGGTCAGTGTTATGTCCCATCTGATCTGGTCTGGTGTGTTCAATTATTCGGTCAGTCTGATTTGCTAAATCTTACAGGAGTTTCATATGCTCATTTACCAATATCTTATCCGGCTTATGTTTGTACTACCTGCCGGAAGTTTGAAATCTATATTTCCGGTACCAATATCAAAGAAGATGGAAACACACTTTGGTATGTCACCTCATGTATTTTCACTATGTAAGCATTATTTTAATTATTATTGTGTTCATGTAAATGTTTACTGCATATTTTCTAACAGATCTTCGATACCATATAAATTCAAACCACAGTTTGATGGTCATCAAATATTTTCCTGTTTTCAATCATATTTCCCCATCTTTGACCTAGCCTGTGTATTCAGTCATTTTAGCTTTGAGTCTTTTACATTTGGTATTGATGATAAAACCCTAATGTTTACTGTCTATTGCCAATGCTATTAAACTCTGCTATCTCCGTTATTAATATCAAGTCTTTTGATTTTGGATTCTTGGATACAGCATCAATGTTATAGCTATCAACATCCCGAGCCAATACATCCTTCTTTTCTTTTTTTTGCGAATCCTCTAACGTTAAATGTCCACAGGGTGAAAACCTTTATTTACAAAGAAGTTGTAAACAACAATAAACTGAACTCAAATTTTTGTCATCATCATCATCATCATCAGAACTGTTTCGAATTAAAGCCACACTACAAATCAGTTTGATTTCTCATCTTCTGTAATAAATACTTCTGTGAGGCACGAGAAGACTTACCTCCCGCAAAGCGAATTTGTTTGGCGTGTCATGTCCTGTTGAAAGATCGCATCCGGCATTAAAAGAGAAGTTAACTATTCCGAAATTCTCATATCGCGGACAGACGTACAAAGGAAAAAAAAATTAAAAAAAAGACTAAGAATTCAAACCAGCTTGAATTTATAAAACCGGAAGTCTCGGGCGAACGAGAAGTAAGTCTCGTATGCAAATTTTAGTTGCTACAAACGCGGGCATAAATGGCGAGTCTGGGAGGAAGACGGGAGAAGGTATTGTTGGTGAGACGGCGTACGCACTAACGAAACTGATAGAAATAGGAGGTCACTAGCAACAGATCACTTGGTAGACGGGAGGACTGGACGAAAGCAAGCACCTTAATCTATTTCAGTCATCGCAAACGACAGGCAAACTGAATTACCCACAACCTCTTATAAGTCATTTCCAAACTGATATGCTCTTTTATTACTCACGGAAGTTCTGTTCGTTTTCTTATCTATTAAATGTTTTTACAGAGAATGACCGAATTTTATTGATAGTCGTTGTTCAATAAGTATACTTTGTTCGTCTAGTGTCTATAGATATTATGCTTCCATTTCGTATTTAAGGACAAAAAATGATATAGCATTTACCGTCTAACTCCGATAATAATATCAAGTCCTTCTTTGATTTTGGTTCCATGTAGACATCATACATCACTGTTCTAAATAACTACCTGTTAGACATTTTCATGACGGTCGTCCTCGAGTATAGAATCGAGAGGTTGGCAGTGAATATTTCGGAGACAGTAGGAAAGCGTAGTGCAGGTTCGCAGTGGATATCACAGCAAGGTAGCAGAGCGTAGTTCTTCCGTCTGTCATGTTCGCCGGACAAGTTACCTCTGGTCCTTCCGGTGAGAAAACAAAGATGGCCGCCTTTATACACGACGGATACAGTGTTGTGCGGCTTCTGATTGGTCAACCTTCTATTGGTCGACTATAAAGGGAATTAAGTCATTTTGACTCGCTCACTAGTTATATGGTATATATACACAAAAAAACCGTAACACTACCAACATCTTAAGCCAATAATTTCTGCTTTTTCTTTCTTTCAAAAAAGAAAAAAATTCCTGCTTTTTTCTTTCTTTTTAAATGAAGGTTGTTAATAATGAAAGTCAGACAACGTAAGCCCGAGGATATAGCCCTGGGTGCATCCCCCCTACCCAACATTAATGCAAATTTGATTTTCAGTTACATGTTCTAATTTGAAGATTAAGCTGTGAATCTACAGCAAAAGAGGAAAAGAGACACTGCACGCACACACACACACACATATACACACGCACGATTGCAAGTTAAAATTGGGGTCTTGCTTAATGTCCAAGTTGTTTCAAATTCGTATAAAGCTGATCATAATATCTACCTTACTGCCAGAAAAAGTAGAGTGGCTCTCCGTAAAATACTAGTTAATAAGTTAGTGTAGAAGATCGTAGAATATTATGGGCGGGATTCTCATTAGGAATCCAGTACTCATGGCTAGAATTGTTTTTTTTTATATACACTAATGTTCACCCAGTACAAGGCTCAAGAGCCACTCAAGGGTAATGTGAGGTGTTGTCTGAGTGCAAGAAATGGCAAGATCACGTTGACATACAGGAAAGATAAGAGTTAACTCAAGATTTGAAGAAGTCAAGATTGTGGTGATTGGGAAAACATCCTCCCGGGTGTCTATTCCACAAGGCAACAGTTCTTTGTAAGAAGCTGTACGAGTGGAACTTCTTTCTTACTGTTGAAATACGAAGGGAGTGGAGATGATTCACATTTGTGTATGTGAAATGGTGGATGCCATTTGTAACGGTCAAGAGTTGCGGGACTAAGAAATATAGCTCCTCAGAACACAAGCCTTGATTTCTACGTTATATCAACTTTCGATCATTTAAAACTGGGAAGGAGTAAGAGATGAATGTAACGGAATCGACTGGATCTCGAACTCGGCTCTATTTTTCCTTCAGAGCCGCTATTCATACCACCACCCACACATGTGCCATGCTAAGCCAAGATTAATAAATAACTCCGCAATTTCATTTTTCTCGAAAAATCGACCAAACAAAATTAAAATAAAAGTGTCACAAAATATTTAAGCGCATCTTCCTACTGCATCACGAATTATTTGGCTGATGGAGAGAAGGGGTTTTCTTGTACGAGAGATCGGACAATTCCACATTTTCTTCGAGGTGTCAGATCGTAGTTTGGCAAAACATTTCTCAGTGGATAAGCTCGCTGAAGAGTTATTTAAAGAGAATTTTATTCTGAACGTTCGAAATGCCCGTCTTTCACAATAAGACAGACTCTTGACGATGAGGTCTACTTCTCACAAACAACAAGCAGTCTATTAATTGCAGGAGAAATTTCCGTCATTCGCAGATGAGTCATAGAACTGTGATGACCGAATTTCCAATCTTAATGGGTTAATGTATCTCTTGCTAAATGTTCGACAACTGTTTTTCTTCGATTACAATCTGTAATTTACAAGTGAATTAATTCCGGTAGCTTAGACCTTGTCTTTAGGATATCTCTATAAAAAGAAATATTAAATCTGGTAAAGAAAATGTAGTTATTCCTGATCAGACCGATGTCTTCATTGTACGTATGATTATGGTAGAAGTTGGTAGTGGATATACAGAAAAAAATTAAAAGTCATAAGGATGAGATGCCATGAAGATTCCTAGGTATTTAGTACAAAGATATCACCAACAGGAAAAAGAGTAATAAAATCAAGTAAGTGATTGAATGTTATGAAGACCATTGCCACCACAGTGAACTAGTAAAATAATTAATAATTTGGGTACAACTCATGATCAGGGTACAATAGAAGCAGACAGAGAAGAGAGGTATAAGGACAATATCTTAGAATAATTTTGATTTTAAAAATGCTACGTTAATTAAAAATTACTAAGATGAAAGTGTATAGAAAGGGCTTTAATCATTAGATTGTCCACAGTAAATTTACGTCCAGGTTCTTAAAACATTTCACCTTTCTTGGCAGATCATCTCTTATTGCACTGTGAGATATTTAATAACAAAAGTGTAGCGGACCGTGGCAGTATAGATGTAAAGAACACACGTGGGTAGTATTTCCTGCTAGCCGATCCAACCACATGAGAAAGTTGGACTTTAATTAAGTCCAAAGAAGACAAAGAAAACAAACAAGACCGATAATTATATATAAACAAATATATGTATTAACAACACGTTACAAGCACATGGACAGTTACATTGAGTTTGTGTGGTGAATATTATGTGTGTGTAATCTGGTGAGTGTTCGTATGTACGTGTATTGATATTGTACTTAGCGTGTTCCCAGAATTTGGGAAACGCTGTATTGGTGAGAGCTCACATCTGCGAGGTGGTATAAGGCCCAAAGCCTGAGGAAAAAAAAGAGATCGAGGCGAAGGGTCAGCTAGTATTTATAGCCAGGGGAGAGAGACCCCTGTTGAAGGATTAAGAAACTGAGGAGTAGCTAACTCCGACAATAGTGATAAAAAAAATACGAAAAGAAAAAGAAATTGAATTAAATAGGATAGACAAAATGTCCAAAATATATATTTTAAAAAAACAATGATGTCCTAAAGGAAGAAATACATCACACGAAAAACCTTTTCAGTTTGTCATAGGTTTCCCTAAAATGTTTGTTATTTATTTGGTCTGTCATGAAAACGGCTTACCATTAATAGAAAATAACCTACCATGGGCAATGTCACCTTAGTTTCCTCAAAGTAATCTACTTGGAACCTTACATACTTATCCCAGCAACCTTTCCGTATATCTTGATAGCAGATGTAAAGAAAATACAAGTCATAGAGGATAGTTGCGATGAAAATTCCTAGGTTTTTCTATATAGATATCACATCACTAACAGAGAAGGCACACAAACCAGATAAGCCAGTGAATTCTATGAAGACCTTGTCATCACATTGAAGAGAGACAAACTAAAATAGTTTGGCCTGAACTCAGGATCAGAGTACAATTCAGAGAAGGAGATGTGGGCATAGGAGGACAATATCACAGAACGAACTGGCATAACGTCGAGAAATGTCTAGAGAGCTTCTCGGATAATAGCGAGATGAAAGAAGCGGGTTACGAAATCATCTGCGACGAGGAAATGTAGAGGCAGGCAGAGAAGAGAGACTGGAGGAGAGTATTCCAGAATAGACAGGCATAAAGCTGAGCAAGGCCCAGAGAGAATCTCAGAGCAGACAGGTAGAAGGAGCGGGTTAAGAAATCATCTGCGAAGAGGAAATGTAGAGGCAGGCAGAGAAGAGAGACTGGAGGAGAGTTTTCAGAATAGACAGGCATAAAAAGCTGAGCAAGGCCCAGAGAGAATCTCAGAGCAGACAGGTAGAAGGAGGGGTGACGAAATCATCTGCGAAAGAGAAATGTAGAGGCAGAGAAGAGAGACTGGAGGAGAGTATTTCAAATAGACAGGCATAAAGCTGAGCAAGGCCCAGAGAAATCTCAGAGCAGACAGGTAGAAGGGAGGCAGGCATCTGCGAGAGGAAATGTAGAGGCAGAGAAGAGAGACTGGAGGAGAGTATTTCAGAATAGACAGGCATAAAGCAAGAGCAAGGGCCCAGAGAAATCTCAGAGCAGACAGGGGTAGAAGGAGCGAGTGACGAAATCATCTGCGAAGAGGGAAATGTAGAGGCAGGCAGAGAAGAGAGACTGGAGGAGAGTATTTCAGAATAGACAGGCATAAAGCTGAGCAAGGCCCAGAGAGAATCTCAGAGCAGACAGGTAGAAGGAGCGGGTTACGAAATCATCTGCGAAGAGGAAATGTAGAGGCAGGCAGAGAAGAGAGACTGGAGGAGAGTATTTCAGAATAGACAGGCATAAAGCTGAGCAAGGCCCAGAGAGAATCTCAGAGCAGACAGGTAGAAGGAGCGGGTTAAGAAATCATCTGCGAAGAGGAAATGTAGAGGCAGGCAGAGAAGAGAGACTGGAGAGAGTATTTCAGAATAGACAGGCATAAATCAGCAAGGCCCAGAGAGAAATCTCAGAGCAGACAGGTAGAAGGAGCAGGTGACGAAATCATCTGCGAAGAGGAAATGTAGAGGCAGGCAGAGAAGAGAGACTGGAGGAGAGTATTTCAGAATAGACAGGCATAAAGCTGAGCAAGGCCCAGAGAGAATCTCAGAGCAGACAGGTAGAAGGAGCGGGTGACGAAATCATCTGCGAAGAGGAAATGTAGAGGCAGGCAGAGAAGAGAGACTGGAGGAGAGTATTTCAGAATAGACAGGCATAAAGCTGAGCAAGGCCCAGAGAGAATCTCAGAGCAGACAGGTAGAAGGAGCGGTGACGAAATCAACGAGGAAATGTAGAGGCAGGCAGAAATCATCTGCGAGCAAGGCCCAGAGAGAAATGTGAGCAGACAGGCGAAATTATCTATGAAGAGAAAATGGTGGCAGAGAAGAGAGACTAGAATAGACAGGCATAAAGCAGCAAGGCCCAGAGAGAATCTCAGAGCAGACAGGTAGAAGGGGAGTGGTGACGAAATCATCTGCGACGAGGAAATGTAGAGAGGCAGGCAGAGAAGAGAGACCAGAGGAGAGTATTTCAGAATAGACGGGCATAAAGTTGAGCAAGGCCCAGAGAAATCTCAGAGCAGACAGGTAGAAGGAGCAGACGAAATCATCTGCGAAGAGGAAAATGTAGAGGCAGGCAGAGAAGAGAGACTGGAGGAGAGTATTCAGAATAGACAGGCATAAAGAGCAAGGCCCAGAGAGAATCTCAGAGCAGACAGGTAGAAGGGAGGGGTTAAGAAATCATCTGCGAAGAGGAAATGTAGAGGCAGGCAGAGAAGAGAGACTGAGGAGAGTATTTCAGAATAGACAGGCATAAAAGCTGAGCAAGGCCCAGAGAGAATCTCAGAGCAGACAGGTAGAAGGAAGGAAGAAATCATCTGCGACGAGGAAAATGTATCTAGAAGAGGAGACTGGAGGAAATTCCAGAAGAGACAGGCATAAACTGGAGGAGCTGAGCAAGGCCCAGAGAGAATCTCAGAGCAGACAGGTAGAAGGAGGGAAGTGACGAAATCATCTGCGAAGAGGAAATGTAGAGGCAGGCAGAGAAGAGAGACTGGAGGAGTATTCCAGAATAGACAGGCATAAAGCTGAGAGCAAGGAGAATCTTCCAGAGAATCTCAGAGCAGACAGGTGAGAAGGAGACAGGGTTAAGCAAGGCCCAAATCATCTGCGACGAGGAAATGTAGAGGCAGGCAGAGAAGAGAGACTGGAGGAGAGTATTCCAGAATAGACAGGCATAAAGCTGAGCAAGGCCCAGAGAGAATCTAAGAAATCATCTGAGCAGACAGGTAGAAGGAGCGGGTTAGAAATCATCTGAAAGGAAATCTGAGCAGAAGGTAGAAGAGCAGAAGAAATCATCTGAGTATTTCAGAATAGACAGGAGGTTGAGAGGCCCAAGAGAGACTGGAGGAGAGTATTCCAGGAATAGACAGGCATAAAGAGCTGAGCAAGGCCCAGAGAGAATCTCAGAGCAGACAGGTAGAAGGAGCAGGTTAAGAAATCATCTGCGAAGAGGAAATGTAGAGGCAGGCAGAGAAGAGAGACTGAGGAGAGTATTCCAGAATAGACAGGCATAAAGCTGAGCAAGGCCCAGAGAGAATCTCAAGAGCAGACAGGTAGAAGGAGCAGGGCCCAAGAAATCATCTGCGACGAGGAAATGTAGAGGCAGGCAGAGAAAGAGAGACTGGAGGAGAGTATTCCAGAATAGACAGGCATAAAGCTGAGCAAGGCCCAGAGAATCTCAGAGCAGACAGGTAGAAGGAGCAGGTTAAAAATCATCTGCGACGAGGGAAATGTAGAGGCAGGCAGAGAAGAGAGACTGGAGGAGAGTATTCCAGAATAGACAGGCATAAAGCTGAGCAAGGCCCAGAGAGAATCTCAGAGCAGACAGGTAGAAGGGAAGGTTAAGAAATCATCTGCGACGAGGGAAATGCTAGAGGCAGGCAGAAAGAGAGACTGGAGGAGAGTATTCCAGAATAGACAGGGCATAAAAGAGCAAGGCCCAGAGAGAATCTCCTTCAGAGCAGACAGGTAGAAGGAGCAGGTTAAGAAATCATCTGCGACGAGGAAATGTAAGGCAGGCAGAGAGAAGAGACTGGAGGAGAGAGATTCCAGAATAGACAGGCATAAGAAATCATCTGCGACGAGGAAATGAGCAAGGCCCAGAGAAGAGATCTCAGAGCAACAGAGCACAGAAGGGAGCAGGCAGAAGGCCCAGAATAGAATATCAAATAGAAGGAGCAAGAAATCATCGACGAGGAAATGTAGAGCAGGCAGAGAAGAGAGACTGGAGGAGAGTATTCCAGAATAGACAGGCATAAAGCTGAGCAAGGCCCAGAGAGAATCTCAGAGCAGACAGGTAGAAGGAGCAGGTTAAGAAATCATCTGCGAAGAGGAAATGTAGAGGCAGGCAGAGAAGAGAGACTGGAGGAGAGTATTTCAGAATAGACAGGCATAAAGCTGAGCAAGGCCCAGAGAGAATCTCAGAGCAGACAGGTAGAAGGAGCGAGTTACGAAATCATCTGCGAAGAGGAAATGTAGAGGCAGGCAGAGAAGAGAGACTGGAGGAGAGTATTCCAGAATAGACAGGCATAAAGCTGAGCAAGACCCAGAGAGAATCTCAGAGCAGACAGGTAGAAGGAGCGGGTTAAGAAATCATCTGCAAAGAGGAAATGTAGAGGCAGGCAGAGAAGAGAGACTGGAGGAGAGTATTCCAGAATAGACAGGCATAAAGCTGAGCAAGGCCCAGAGAGAATCTCAGAGCAGACAGGTAGAAGGAGCAGGTTAAGAAATCATCTGCGACGAGGAAATGTAGAGGCAGGCAGAGAAGAGAGACTGGAGGAGAGACAGGCATAAAGTTGAGCAAGTATTTCCAGAATAGACAGGCATAAAGCTGAGCAAGGCCCAGAGAGAATCTCAGCAAGGCCCAGAGCAGACAGACAGGTAGAAGGAGCAGGTTAAGAAATCATCTGCGACGAGGAAATGTAGAGGCAGGCAGAAGAGAGACTGGAGGAGTATTCCAGAATAGACAGGCATAAAGCTGAGCAAGGCCCAGAGAAATCTCAGAGCAGACAGGTGAAGGAGCAGGTTAGAAATCATCTGCAAAGGAAATGTAGAGGCAGGCAGGCAGAGAAGGAGAGAGACTGGAGGGCCCAGAGAGATTCCAGAATAGACAGGCATAAAGCTGAGCAAGGCCAGAGAGAATCTCAAGAGCAGACAGGTAGAAGGAGAGAGAATCAGGTTAAGAAATCATCTGCGAAGAGGAAATGTAGAGGCAGGCAGAGAAGAGAGACTGGAGGAGAGTATTCCAGAATAGACAGGCATAAAGCTGAGCAAGGCCCAGAGAGAATCTCAGAGCAGACAGGTAGAAGGAGCAGGTTAAGAAATCATCTGCGACGAGGAAATGTAGAGGCAGGCAGAGAAGAGAGACTGGAGGAGAGTATTTCAGAATAGACAGGCATAAAGCTGAGCAAGGCCATCTGCGAGAGAAGAATCTCAGAGCAGACAGGTGAAGGAGAAGAAGGAGCAGGTTAAGAAATCATCTGCGAAGAGGAAATGTAGAGGCAGGCAGAGAAGAGAGACTGGAGGAGAGTATTTCAGAATAGACAGGCATAAAGCTGAGCAAGGCCCAGAGAGAATCTCAGAGCAGACAGGTAGAAGGAGCAGGTTAAGAAATCATCTGCGACGAGGAAATGTAGAGGCAGGCAGAGAAGAGAGACTGGAGGAGAGTATTCCAGAATAGACAGGCATAAAGCTGAGCAAGGCCAGAGAGAATCTCAAGAGGAGACAGGTAGAAGGGCAGCAGGTTAAGAAATCATCTGCGACGAGGAAATGGAGGCAGGCAGAGAGAAGAGAAGAGACTGGAGGAGAGAGTATTCCAGAATAGACAGGCATAAAAAGCTGAGCAAGGCCCAGAGAGAATCTCAGAGCAGACAGGTATTCCAGAAGGAGCAGGTGAAATCATCTGCGACAGAGGAAATGTAGAAATCATCTGCAGGCAATGAGAGAGAGACTGGAGGAGAGTATTTCAGAATAGACAGGCATAAAGCTGAGCAAGGCCCAGAGAGAATCTCAGAGCAGACAGGTAGAAGGAGCAGGTTACGAAATCATCTGCGACGAGGAAATGAGACAGGCAGAGAAGAGAGACTGGAGGGAGAGAGTTTCCAGAATAGACAGGCAGAGCAAGGCCCAGAGAGAATCTCAGAGCAGACAGGTGAAGGAGCGGGTATCATCTGCGAAGAGGAAATGTAGAGGCAGGCAGAGAAGAGACTGGAGGAGAGTATTCCAGAATAGACGGGCATAAAGTTGAGCAAGGCCCAGAGAGAATCTCAGAGCAGACAGGTAGAAGGAGCAGGTTACGAAAAAATCATCTGCGAAGAGGGAAATGTAGAGGCAGGCAGAGAAGAGAGACTGGAGGTATTCCAGAATAGACAGGCATAAAGCTGAGCAAGGCCCAGAGAGAATCTCAGAGCAGACAGGTAGAAGGGAGCAGGTTAAGAAATCATCTGCGACGAGGAAATGTAGAGGCAGGCAGAGAAGAAGAGAGACTGGAGGAGAGTATTCCAGAAGAGACAGGCATAAAGTTGAGCAGCCCAGAGAGAATCTCAGACAGCAGACAGGTAGAAGGAGCTGGGTGACGAAATCATAGCTGCGAAGAGGAAATGTGGAAGGCAGAGAAGAGAGACTGGAGGAATATTCCAGAATAGACAGGCATAAAAGCTGAGCAAGGCCAGAGAGAGAATCTCAGAGCAGACAGGTAGGAGGCAGGTTAAGAAATCATCTGCGACGAGGAAATGTAGAAACAGGCAGAAGAGAGACTGGAGGAGAGTATTCCAGAATAGACAGGCATAAAGCTGACAAGGCCCAGAGAGAGAATCTCAGAGCAGACGGTAGAAGGAGCAGGTTAAGAAATCATCTGCGACGAGGAAATGTGAGAGCAGGCAGAGAAGAGAAAGACTGGAGAGAGTATTCCAGAATAGGGCATAAAGCTGAGCAAGGCCCAGAAGATCTCAGAGCAGACAGGTAGAAGGGAGGGGTTAAGAAATCATCTGCGACGAGAAATGTAGACAGGCAGAAAGAGAGACTGGAGAGAGTATTCCAGAATAGACAGGCATAAAGCTGAGCAAAGGCCCAGAAGAATCTCAGAGCAGACAGGTAGAAGGAAGGTTAAGAAATCATCTGCGACGAGGAAATGTGAGAGGCAGGTGGAGCAGAGAAGAGAGACTGGAGGAGAGTATTCCAGAATAGACAGGCATAAGTTGAGCAAAGGCCAGAGAGAATCTCAGAGCAGACAGGTAGAAGGAGTGAGGTTAAGAAATCATCTGCGAAGAGGAAAATGTAAGGCAGGCAGGAGAAGAGACTGGAGGAGAGGTATTCCAGAATAGACAGGCATAAAGCTGAAAAAGGAGAGAATCTGGAAAGACAGGTAAGAAGGAGCAGGTTAAGAAATCATCTGCGAAGAGGAAATGTAGAGGCAGGCAGAGAAGAGAGAGACTGGAGGAGAGTATTCTAGAATAGACAGGCATAAAGCGAGCAAGGCCCAGAGAGAATCTCAGAGCAGACAGGTAGAAGGAGCAGGTTAAGAAATCATCTGCGAAGAGGAAATGTAGAGGCAGGCAGAGAAGAGAGACTGGAGGAGAGACTCCAGAATAGACAGGCATAAAAGCTGAGCAAGGCCCAGAGAGATCTCAGAGCAGACAGGTAGAAGGAGCAGGTTAAGAAATCATCTGCGACGAGGAAATGTGAGGCAGGCAGAGAAGAGAGACTGGAGGAGAGTATTTCAGAATAGACAGGCATAAAGTTGAGCAAAGGCCAGAGAGAGAATCTCAGAGCAGACAGGTAGAAGGAGCAGGTTGAAATCATCTGCGACGAGGAAATGTAGAGACAGGCAGAGAAGAGAGACTGGAGGAGAGGCATTTCAGAATAGACAGGCATAAGCTGAAAAAGGTAGAGAGAATCTCCAGAGCAGACAGGTAGAAGGAGCAGGTTAAGAAATCATCTGCGACGAGGAAATGTAGAGGCAGGCAGAGAAGAGACTGGAGGAGAGACCAGAATAGACAGGCATAAGCTGAGCAAGGGCCCAGAGAGAATCTCAGAAGACAGGTAGAGAAGGAGCAGGTTAAGAAATCATCAACGACGAGGAAAATGTAGAGGCAGGCAGAGAGAGAGACTGGAGGAGAGTATTTCAGAATAGACAGGGCATAAAGCTGAGCAAGGCCCAGAGAGAATCTCAGAGCAGACAGGTAGAAGGATCAGGTTAAGAAATCATCCAGACGAGGAAATCTGAGGCAGGCAGAGAAAAGAGAGAAGAGAGTATTTCCAGAATAGACAGGCATAAAAGCTGAGGGCCCAGAGAGAAATCTCAGAGCAGACAGGTGAAGGAAAGGGTTCACGAAATCATTCGACGAATGAGAGGCAGGCAGAGAAGAGAGACTGGAGGAAAAGAATAGACAGGCATGACAGGTAGAGCAAGGCCAGAGAGTATCTCAGAGCAGACAGAGGTAGAAGGAGCCCGGGTTAAGAAATCATCATGCGACGAGGAAATGTAGAGGCAGGCAGAGAAGAGAGACTGGAGGAGAGTATTTGAACAGGCAGAGAGAAGAGAGACTGGAGGAGGCCCAGAGAGAATAGACAGGAGAGTATTTCAGAAAAAAAGTTGGGAGGGCAGGAGACTGGAGCAGAAAGCCAGGAAATGGGGGCAGAGATAGACTCTCAGAGCAGACAGGTAGAAGAGCAGGTTAAGAAATCATCTGCGACGAGGAAATGAGGCAGGCAGAGAAGAGAGACTGGAGGAGAGTATTCCAGAGAATAGACAGGCATAAAAAAAGCTGAGCAAGGCCCAGAGAGAATCTCAGAGCAGACAGGTAGAAGACAGGTAAAGGAGCAGGTTAAGAAATCATCTGCGAAGAGGAAATGTAGAGGCAGGCAGAGAAGAGAGACTGGAGGAGAGTATTCCAGAATAGACAGGCATAAAGCTGAGCAAGGCCCAGAGAGAATCTCAGAGCAGACAGGTAGAAGGAGCAGGTTAAGAAATCATCTGCGAAGAGGAAATGTATTTCAGGAACAGGCCCAGAGAGAATCTCAGAGAGACTGGAGGAGAGAAATCAGAGGAAATAGACTGGAGCAAGGCCAAGAGAATCTCAGAGCAGACATCTGGCATAAAGAACTGAGAAGGAGTGGTGACGAAATCAAGGCCAGAGAGAGAGACTGGGAGAGTCTCAGGCATAAAGCTGGAGACCCAGGAGAATAGAAGACAGGTAGAAGGAGCGGGTTAAGAAATCATCTGCGAAGAGGAAATGTAGAGCAGGCAGAGAAGAGAGACTGGAGGAGAGTATTCCAGAATGAACAGGCATAAAGCTGAGCAAGGCCCAGAGAGAATCTCAGAGCAGACAGGTAGAAGGAGCGGGTTAAGAAATCATCTGCGACGAGGAAATGTAGAGGCAGGCAGAGAAGAGAGACTGGAGGAGAGTATTTCAGAATAGACAGGCATAAAGCTGAGCAAGGCCCAGAGAGAATCTCAGAGCAGACAGGTAGAAGGAGCAGGTTAAGAAATCATCTGCGACGAGGAAATGTAGAGGCAGGCAGAGAAGAGAGACTGAGGAGCAAGGCCCAGAGAGAATCAGAGCAGACAGGTAGAAGGAGCAGGATCTGCGAGAATAGACAGGCATAAAGCTAGACAGGCATGCCCAGAGAGAATCTCAGAGCAGACAGGTAGAAGGGGAGCAGGTTAAGAAATCATCTGCGAAGAGGAAATGTGAGGCAGGCAGAGAAGAGAGACTGGAGGAGAGTATTTCAGAAATAGACAGGCATAAAGCTGAGCAAGGCCCAGAGAGAATCAGAGCAGACAGGTAGAAGGGAGCAGGTTAAGAAATCATCTGCGAAGAGGAAATGTAGAGACAGGCAGAGAAGAGAGACTGGAGAGAGTATTCCAGAATAGACAGGCATAAAAGCTGAGCAAGGCCCAGAGAGATCTGAGCAGACAGGTAGAAGGAGCAGGTTAAGAGGAGAAGAGGAAATCAGGCAGAGCAGACAGAATAGACAGGCATAAAGCTGAGCAAGGCCCCAGAGAGAATCTCAGAGCAGACAGGTGAAGGAGCGAAATCATCTCTGCGAAGAGGAAATGTAGAGGCAGGCAGAGAAGAGAGACTGGAGGAGAGTATTTTCAGAATAGACAGGCATAAAGCTGAGCCCAGAAGGCCAGGTAGAGAATCTCATCAGAGCAAACAGGTAGAGGCAGCAGAGAAGGAGCAGGGTTAAGAAATCATCTGCGACAGGAAATGTGAGGCAGAGCAGAGAGAGAGAGACTGGAGGAGAGTATTCCAGAATAGACAGGCATAAAGCTGAGCAAGGCCCAGAGAGAATCTCAGAGCAGACAGGTAGAAGGGAGCAGGTTAAGAAATCATCTGCGACGAGGAAATGTAGAGGCAGGCAGAGAAGAGAGACTGGAGAGAGAGTATTTCAGAATAGACAGGCATAAAAAATCTGCTGAGGAGAGAAGAGAGACTGGAGGAGAGTATTTCCAGAGAGAATCAGGTAGAAGGATCAGGTCTCTGCGAGGTGACAGAGTAGAAGGGCAGGCATAAGCTGAAATCATCTGCGACAGAGAAGGGAATTACGAAAATAACGAGGGCAGGCAGAGAAGAAGAGACTGGAGGAGAGTATTTCAGAATAGACAGGCATAAAGCTGAGCAAGGCCCAGAGAGAATCTCAGAGAATCTCAGAGCAGACAGGTAGAAGAGAGGAGCAGGTTAAGAAATCATCTGCGAAGAGGAAATGTAGAGGCAGGCAGAGAAGAGAGAGACTGGAGGAGAGTAATTCCAGAATAGACAGGCATAAAGCTGAGCAAAGGCCCAGAGAGAATCTCAGAGCAGACAGGTAGAAGGAGCAGGTTAAGAAATCATCTGCGACGAGGAAATGTAGAGGCAGGCAGAGAAGAGAGACTGGAGGAGAGTATTTCCAGAATAGACAGGCATAAAAAAGCTGAGCAAGGCCCAGAGAGAATCTCAGAGCAGACAGGTAGAAGGAGCGGGTTAAGAAATCATCTGCGAAGAGGAAATGTAGAGGCAGGCAGAGAGGCAGAGAAGAGAGACTGGAGGGCCCAGAGTATTTCCAGAATAGACAGGCATAGCTGGGAGCAAGGCCAAGAGAGAATCTCAGAGCAGACAGGTAGAAGGGAGCAGGTTAAGAAATCATCTGCGACGAGGAAATGTAGAGGGCAGGCAGGAGAAGAGAGACTGGAGGAGAGGGAGCAGGTTTCCAGAATAGACAGGCATAAAGCTGAGCAAGGCCCAGAGAGAATCTCAGAGCAGACAGGTAGAAGGAGCAGGTTAAGAAATCATCTGCGACGAGGAAATGTAGAGGCAGGCAGAGAAGAGAGACTGGAGGAGAGTATTCCAGAATAGACAGGCATAAAGCTGAGCAAGGCCCAGAGAGAATCTCAGAGCAGACAGGTAGAAGGAGCAGGTTAAGAAATCATCTGCGAAGAGGAAATGTAGAGGCAGGCAGAGAAGAGAGAGACTGGAGGAGAGTATTCCAGAATAGACGGGCATAAAAAGCTGAGCAAGGCCCAGAGAATCCAGAGCAGACAGGTAGAAGGGAGCAGGTTAAAAATCATCTGCGAAGAGGAAATGTAGACAGAGAAGAGAGGAGAGTATTCCAGAATAGACAGGCATAAAATCATCTGCGAATCTCAGAGCAACAGGTAGAAGGAGCAGGTTAAGAAATCATCTGCGCAGAAATGAAGAGGCAGAGACTGGAGGAGAGTATTTCCAGAATAGACAGGCATAAAGCTGAGCAAGGCCCAGAGAGAATCTCAGAGCAGACAGGTAGAAGGAGCAGGTTAAGAAATCATCTGCGACGAGGAAATGTGAGGCAGGCAGAGGAGAGTATTTCAGAAGAGAGACTGGAGGAGAGAGATATTCCAGAATAGACAGGCATAAAAAAGCAGAGGCAGCAAGAGCCAGAATAGACAGGCATAGAGCAGACAGGTAGAAAAGAGAGCAGGTTAAGAAATCATCTGCGACGAGGAAATGTAGAGGAGAAGGCAGGAGAGAAGAGAGACTGGAGGAGAGTATTTCCAGAATTAAGAACAGGCATAAAGAGGCAGAGCAAGGCCCAGAGAGAATCTCAGAGCAGACAGGTAGAAGGAGCAGGTTAAGAAATCATCTGGGTGTAAGGCAGGTTAAGGAAATTCTCAGAATAGACAGGCATGCGAGAGGAGAATCTCAGAGCAGACAGGTAGAAGGAGGGTTAAAATCATCTGCGGAGGAAATGTAGAGGCAGGCAGAGAAGAGAGACTGAGAGTATTCTAGAATAGACAGGCATCAAGGCCCAATAGAGCAGACAGGTAGAAGGAGCAAGAAATCATCTGGGAAGAGGAAAATGGCAGGCAGAGGCAGAGAGAATCTCCAGAACAGACAGGCAGCCCAGAGACTGACAGGTAGAAGGAGGTTAAAATCATCTGCGAAGAGGAAATGTAGAGGCAGGCAGAGAAGAGAGACTGGAGGAGAGTATTTCAGAATAGACAGGCATAAAGCTGAGCAAGGCCCAGAGAGAATCTCAGAGCAGACAGGTAGAAGGAGCAGGTTAAGAAATCATCTGCGACGAGGAAATGTAGAGGCAGGCAGAGAAGAGAGACTGGAGGAGAGTATTCCAGAATAGACAGGCATAAAGCTGAGCAAGGCCCAGAGAGAATCTCAGAGCAGACAGGTAGAAGGAGCAGGTTAGAAGGAGGAAATGTAGAGTGGAGGAGAGTATTCCAGAATAGACATCTGCGAGAGAGAATCTTCAGAAGACAGGTAGAAGGAGCAGGTTAGAAATCATCTGCGACAGAAATGTAGAGGCAGCAGAGAAGAGAGACTGGAGGAGAGTATTCCAGAATAGACAGGCATAAAGCTGGAGCAAGGCCCAGAGAATCTCAGAGCAGACAGGTAAAGGAGCAGGTTAAGAAATCATCTGCGACGAGGAAATGTGAGAGGCAGGCAGAGAAGAGAGACTGGAGGAGAGTATTCCAGAATAGACAGGCATAAAGCTGAGCAAGGCCCAGAGAGAATCTCTCAGAGCAGACAGGTAGAAGGAGCAGGTTAAGAAATCATCTGCGAAGAGGAAATGTAGAGGCAGGCAGAGAAGAGAGACTGGAGGAGAGTATTCCAGAATAGACAGGCATAAAGCTGAGCAAGGCCCAGAGAGAATCTCAGAGCAGACAGGTAGAAGGAGCAGGTTAAGAAATCATCTGCGACGAGGAAATGTATTCCAGAGGCAGGCAGAGAGAGAGAGACTGGAGGGAGCAGGTTATTCCGAAGAATAGACAGGCATAAAAGAGACTGGAGGAGAGTATTCAGAGGCCCAGAGAGAGAATCTCAGAGCAGACAGGTAGAAGGAGCAGGTTACATCTGCGACGAGGAAATGTAGAGGCAAGGAGAGAGACTGGAGGAGAGATTAAGAATAGACAGGCATAAAGCTGAGCAAGGCCCAGAGAGAATCTCAGAGCAGGGTAGAAGGAGCGAGTTACGAAATCATCTGTAGAGGCAGGCAGAGAAGAGAGACTGGAGGAGAGTATTCCAGAATAGACAGGCATAAAGCTGAGCAAGGCCCAGAGAGAATCTCAGAGCAGACAGGTAGAAGGAGCAGGTTAAGAAATCATCTGCGACGAGGAAATGTAGAGGCAGGCAGAGAAGGCAGAGACAGGCAAGAGAGACTGGAGGAGGAAATGTAGAGGCAGCAGAGAAGAGAGACTGGAGGAGAGTTTTCAGAATAGACAGGCATAAGCAAAGCTGAGCAGAGGCCCAGAGAGAATCTCAGAGCAGACAGGTAGAAGGAGCAGGTTAAGAAATCATCTGCGACGAGGAAATGTAGAGGCAGGCAGAGAAGAGACTGGAGGAGAGTATTCCAGAATAGACAGGCATAAAGCTGAGAAGGCCCAGAGACTGGACAGGTAGAAGGAGCATTTCATCTGCGAATAGAAATGTAGGCAGGCAGAAAGAGAGACTGGAGCAGGCCCAGAGAGAATCTCAGAGCAGACAGGTAGAAGGAGCAGGTTAAGAAATCATCTGCGACGAGGAAATGTAGAGGCAGGCAGAGAAGAGAGACTGGAGGAGAGTATTTCCAGAATAGACAGGCATAAAGCTGAGCAAGGCCCAGAGAGAATCTCAGAGCAGACAGGTAGAAGGAGAAGAAGGGGATCTGTGACGAGGAAATCATCTGCAGAGAGGAAATGTAGAGGCAGGCAGAGAGAGAGACAGGTGAAGAGGAGAGAAATTTCAAGAATAAATGACAGGCATAAAAGAGAGACTGAGCCAACAGGCCTGAGCAAGAGAGAAATCTCAGAGCAGACAGGTAGAAGGAGCAGGTTAAGAAATCATCTGCACGACGAGGAAATGTAGAGGCAGGCAGAGAAGAGACTGGAGGAGAGTATTTCAGAATAGACAGGCATAAAAGCTGAGCAAGGCCCAGAGAGAGAATCTCAGAGCAGACAGGTAGAAGGAGCAGAGGAAAATGTAGAGGCAGGCAGAGAAGAGAGACTGGAGGAGGAGTAAGAAACACAGGCTGAGCAAGGCCCAGAGAGAATCTCAGAGCAGACAGGTAGAAGGAGCAGGTTAAGAAATCATCTGCGAAGAGGAAATGTAGAGGCAGGCAGAGAAGAGAGACTGGAGGAGAGTATTTCAGAATAGACAGGCATAAAAAGCTGAGCAAGGCCCAGAGAATCTCAGAGCAGACAGGTAGAAGGAGCGGGTTAAGAAATCATCTGCGACGAGGAAATGTAGAGGCAGGCAGAGAAGAGAGACTGGAGGAGAGTATTCCAGAATAGACAGGCATAAGCTGAGCAAGGCCCAGAGAGAATCTCAGAGCAGACAGGTAGAAGGAGCAGGTTAAGAAATCATCTGGACGAAGAGGAAATGTAGAGGCAGGCAGAGAAGAGAGACTGAGGAGAGTATTCAGACAGGCATAAAGCTGAAGAGAGAATTTCAAAGCAGACAGGTAGACAGGTTAAAAATCATCTGCGACGAGGAAATGTAGAGGCAGGCAGAGAAGAGAGACTGGAGGAGCAGAATAGACAGGCATAAAGCTGAGCAAGGGCCCAGAGAGAATCTCAGAGCAGACAGGTAGAAGGGAGCAGGTTAAGAAATCATCTGCGACGAGGAAATGTAGAGGCAGGCAGAGAAGAGAGACTGGAGGAGAGTATTTCAGAATAGACAGGCATAAAGCTGAGCAAGGCCCAGAGAGAATCTCAGAGCAGACAGGTAGAAGGAGCGGTTAAGAAATCATCAGACGGAAATCATCTGCCCAGAGAGAACGAGACAGGTAAAGGGAGCAGGTTAAGAAATCATCTGAAGAGGAAATGTAGAGGCAGGCAGAGAAGAGAGACTGAGGAGAGTATTTCAGAATAGACAGGCATAAAGTTGAGCAAGGCCCAGAGAGAATCTGAGCAGGGTAGAAGGAGCGGGTTAAGAAATCATCGACAGAGGAAATGTAGAGGCAGGAAGAGAGACAGAGTATTTTTAGAATAGACAGGCATAAAGCTGGAGCGAGGCCCAGAGAGAATCTCAGAGCAGACAGGTAGAAGGAGCAGGTTAAGAAATCATCTGCGACGAGGAAATGTAGAGGCAGGCAGAGAAGAGAGACTGGAGGAGAGTATTCCAGAATAGACAGGCATAAAAGCTGAGCAAGGCCCAGAGAATCTCAGAGCAGACAGGTAGAAGGAGCAGGTTAAGAAATCATCTGCGACGAGGAAATGTAGAGGCAGGCAGAGAAGAGAGACTGGAGAGAGTATTTCAGAATAGACAGGCATAAAGCTGAGCAAGGCCCAGAGAGAATCAGAGCAGACAGGTAGAAGGAGCAGGTGAAGAAATCATCTGCGACGAGGAAATGTAGAGGCAGGCAGAGAGAAGAGAGACTGGAGGAGAGTATTTCAGAATAGACAGGCATAAAGCTGAGCAGGCCCAGAGAGAATCTCAGAGCAGACAGGTAGAAGGAGCGGGTGACGAAATCATCTGCGAAGAGGAAATGTAGGAGGCAGGCAGGCAGAGAAGAGAGACTGGAGGAGAGTATTTCAGAATAGACAGGCATAGAGCTGAGCAAGGCCCAGAGAGAATCTCAGAGCAGACAGGTAGAGAAGGAGCGGGTGACGAAATCATCTGCGACGAGGAAATGTAGAGGCAGGCAGAGAAGAGAGACTGGAGGAGAGTTTCAGAATAGACAGGCATAAAGCTGAGCAAGGCCCAGAGAGAATCTCAGAGCAGACAGGTAGAAGGAGCGGGTGACGAAATCATCTGCGACGAGGAAATGTAGAGGCAGGCAGAGAAGAGAGACTGGAGGAGAGTATTTCAGAATAGACAGGCATAAAGCTGAGCGAGGCCCAGAGAGAATCTCTCAGAGCAGACAGGTAGAAGGAGCGGGTGACGATATCATCTGCGAAGAGGAAATGTAGAGGCAGGCAGAGAAGAGAGACTGAGGAGAGTATTTCAGAATAGAATAGAGCAAGGCCCAGAGAGAATCTCAGAGCAGACAGGTAGAAGGAGCGGGTGACGAAATCATCTGCGACAGAAATGTAGAGGCAGGCAGAGAAGAGAGACTGGAGGAGAGTAATTCCAGAATAGACAGGCATAGAAAGCTGAGCAAGGCCCAGAAGAATCTCAGAGCAGACAGGTAGAAGGAGCAGGTAGAAGAGAAATCATCTGCGACGAAAATGAGGCAGGCAGAGAAGAGAGACTGAGAGAGACTGGAGGAGAGAGAATAGACAGGCATAAAGAGAGCTGAGCAAGGCCCAGAGAGAATCTCAGAGCAGACAGGTAGAAGGGAGCGGGTGACGAAATCATCTGCGATGAAGAGGAAATGTAGAGGCAGAGAAGACTGGAGGAGTATCTAGAATAGACAGGCATAGAGTTGAGCAAGGCCCAGAGAGACTGGAGACAGGTAGAAGGAGTATGACGAAATGATTCGAGAATGTAGACAGGCAGGAGAGTATTTCAGAATAGACAGGCATAGAGCAAGGCCCAGAGAGAATCTCAGAGCAGACAGGTAGAAGGAGCGGGTGACGAAATCATCTGCGACGAGGAAATGTAGAGGCAGGCAGAGAAGAGAGACTGGAGGAGAGTATTTCAGAATAGACAGGCATAAGCTGAGCAAGGCCCAGAGAGAATCTCAGAGCAGACAGGTAGAAGGAGCGGGTGACGAAATCATCTGCGACGAGAAATGTAGAGGCAGGCAGAGAAGAGAGACTGGAGGAGAGTATTTCAGAATAGACAGGCATAAACTGAGCAAGGCCCAGAGAGAATCTCAGAGCAGACAGGTAGAAGGAGCGGGGTTAGCATCTGCGAAGAGGAAATGTAGAGGCAGGCAGAGAAGAGAGACTGAGTAGAGAGTATTTAGAATAGACAGGCATAAAGCTGAGCAAGTCCCAGAGAGAATGAGAGCAGACAGATAGAAGGAGCGGTTACGAAATCATCTCAAGAGGAAATGTAGAGGCAGGCAGAGAAGAGAGACTGAGGAGAGTATTTCAGAATAGACAGGCATAAAGCTGAGAGCAAGGCCCAGAGAGAATCTCAGAGCAGACAGGTAGAAGGAGTGGTGACGAAAAATCATCTGCGACGAGGAAATGTAGAGGCAGGCAGAGAAGAGAGACTGGAGGAGAGTATTTCAGAATAGACAGGCATAGAGCTGAGCAAGGCCCAGAGAGAATCTCAGAGCAGACAGGTAGAAGGAGCGGGTGACGAAATCATCTGCGACGAGGAAATGTAGAGGCAGGCAGAGAAGAGAGACTGGAGGAGAGTATTTCAGAATAGACAGGCATAAAGCTGAGCAAGGCCCAGAGAGAATCTCAGAGCAGACAGGTAGAAGGTGGGGGTGACGAAATCATCTGCGAAGAGGAAATGTAGAGGCAGGCAGAGAAGAGAGACTGGAGGAGAGTATTTCAGAATAGACAGGCATAGAGCTGAGCAAGGCCCAGAGAGAATCTCAGAGCAGACAGGTAGAAGGAGCGGGTGACGAAATCATCTGCGACGAGGAAATGTAGAGGCAGGCAGAGAAGAGAGACTGGAGGAGAGTATTTCAGAATAGACAGGCATAGAGCTGAGCAAGGCCCAGAGAGAATCTCAGAGCAGACAGGTAGAAGGAGCGGGTGACGAAATCATCTGCGACGAGGAAATGTAGAGGCAGGCAGAGAAGAGAGAGACTGAGGAGAGTATTTCAGAATAGACAGGCATAAAGCTGAGCAAGGCCCAGAGAGAATCTCAGAGCAGACAGGTAGAAGTAGCAGGGTTAAGAAATCATCTGCGAAGAGGAAATGTAGAGGCAGGCAGAGAAGAGAGACTGGAGGAGAGTATTTCAGAATAGACAGGCATAAAGCTGAGCAAGGCCCAGAGAGAATCAGAGCAGACAGGTAGAAGGAGCGGGTTACGAAATCATCGGTTCTGTCTCCATGAACAGCGCAGTGTGTGAGGAGGGAGATTTAGAAGCATGTAGAGGAGAAAGTTGTGAAGAAATGTTCCAGAATGAAGAGATGTAAAGCTGAACGATGCTCTGAGATAATTTCATGATAAAGGCTGATGGTGGGGGTTAATTGCCAAGTTATCTTTGTCGACACCATGGTCTATCGGACTAAGATGATGGTACTTAAAAAAAAAAGTCAGCTTATTTTATCGCCACCAATTGATCATTTTATCAATGAAATTGGGATTAACCAGTACGTGTTGGCAAAGTTCTCCGTGTATGCTGATATAAACACGAGGAATATATCGTATGAATTTATGGATATCCACCTTTATAAAAATTAATGCCACTAAAGGACTTCGTCAAGAATTTAGTAACGGAGTGAAAGATCAAAGGACTATTATTATTTATTTTACATTCAGCTTCACCCTGTACAAGGCTCGTGAGCCACTCAAGGTAGAGGGTTACAGAGCAAGGGGGGGTGTTGTTTATGCGGATATGTGGGAAAGATAACGATCCAACCTAGACTTGAACAAGTTAGGATTGTAATGATCGGGGAAATATCCTCTTGGGAGTCGGTTCCACAGAACAGTGGCTCGCGGGAAGAAGCTGCTCGGATGGACCTTACTTCTCGCCAATGGAATACGGAGAGATAGAGGGTGGTTTACTACAATGTGCGTAGCATGGCGGGTCCTAACCGTGAAGGTTAGAATTGGTGGAACTAAGAAGTGTAGCTCGTCCGAGCACTTTTAGTGGAAGTATCGATAGAGCAGTGAGAGGTTTGCTATATCTGCGATGTGAGAAAGGAGTTGCAGGATGGAAAATAATAATCTATCACCCACAAGGATGCAGAGACGCTTGTGGACTCTATCGAAACTGGAGGTCTGGGAAGCTCCTGCTCCTATATGACAGCAGTACTTCATTTTAGGCCTGATCTGGCTCTCGTAAACGTAGAGAATATCACGAGGCGTTAGGTATTTACTGGAGCGATACAGGGGACTGACCATTTGTCCTACCTCGATGTATCGTATGTAAGAGTTTCACTTGAGGTTTTGCTTTGAGTTTGAGGCCCAATAGTCGCTCAAGACACGGGGCCTCCTCCCTGCGGGAGCGTTAATTCATCGTGACTAGTGATTGCATGCACGTCAGCAAAAGAATTACCCAATATATAAGCTATGTACTGAAAACATCATAATCATGTTAGATACAGAGTTAAGCCGTAATAAACGACGGAAGATGTGATACAGATATCTGAATTACCGAAGTTAAGCAACGTCGAGCCTGTTTAGTACCTAGATGGGTGACCGCCTGGGTATACCAGGTGCTTCGCATCAATCACGTTTTACCTACCACCGATACGACAGATAGAAGTTTACAAGAAATTCCAATTCCAATCGCGTTCGTTATATTCACTTACACGCCAATAGCCTTGGGCAAGGCATGAATCCACCTCTTCCCTACCCAGCAATGTATTGATTTGTAGGACTTGCATTAGTAAATCATTATTAACTCCCCAAATTCTTACAATCTAAAAATATATTCTGGCTTTAAATAACCTGCAAAAGGTTGATAATCTGTAAAAAATAAAAAAAAATAAATCAGTCAATTACTCCAGAAACAAAGTTAAGTATTAAAGCAGAAACTTATCGTTAGAAGCAAAGAAAAGAGTGTATAACTCATGTAATGTCTAATCTCCAATATTGACAGTGAATACTGGACAACCTTTTTAAAGATAAAGAAGAGACTCGAAACGTGGTTCTTTCGAGGAATTCGAAGAATACAACGCGCAGAACATGTGAGCAATCAGAAAGTCTCAAGGAAAATAGGAACAACAAAGAAAACTTACAATCAGAAAAAAAAATCATTTGAAATCGTTAGGACACATAACGAAGAAAATGGCTCTGGAGAATTTAATACTCACAGAAGATACAGAAGACAAGAAAAGCATGTGGAAACAGTTAGCAATTTACTTAACGTGTTTGCGTGTGTGGATAGCAGAACTTGGAAAAAATAAGGATCTTAAAGTGACAAAAGTTACTTAGAACAACAAAAGGGGAACATGGTCATGGACGTCCTGAAAGTATTTGGTACGTAAAAGAAGAGATATACTACACATAATTTTTTCGACAGGAATCTAACTTACTGTGGTGAAGTGATTTCACAGTGGAGGCTTGTATTTGTACTAAGTCGGTCCTAAAATAGGTTCGACGTACAAAACCTTAGGAACTTGATATAATAGGTAATGACGCAGTAATCTAGTTGTGGTGGCTGATACTTTAGAATCCGACTAACTGTCGTACGGCATCGACTGACTGACCAACTCACTGAGCGACTCCCTCGTTACTCTTACTACTCCTACTTATTATAGGTGGGAGAGTCTATTAACTATAGAATAGGTGTGTTCCACTATAACACTTACATATTTATAAATTTACTATGTATCCTTGCATTGAATATCTCCATCATATCTGGTCTGATGCGCTCTCAATACACCTCGAGATTCTCGACAAAATCCAAAGAAAGGTCTGTGATGTTACTACTCTTAACCTGCCATTTTGATATCAGTCAGCTCTCAACCGCATGTAAATGGTTTCCCCCTGTCTTTTCTATAAATATTTTCATGGCAGTTGTTTTAATGAAGTTTCCTCTTTGGTAGCTCGGCTGCAAGAATTTAAGTGCACGACTAGATTAGCAACTAGGTCCCATCGTTTTAATGCTGAATTATCTAAATGTAGCCATTAATTTTATTCTAATAATTTCTTTTTTACGCACTTGACACTTGTGGAAATCTTTTCTAGTTTCTTGCTTCCTGAAATCTGTTCTTTTATTGTCCTCTTTTCTCATTAAATTTTCTTCATTTTCTTTCACTCCCAGTAACCCCACTTCTGCGTCTTAGTGACATTATAGCCTTGCTTGGGGTGAAATGATTACAGGAAAACATCTTCAAAATTTTACTTCCTCGTCATTTTTCGTACTTATTATCCTTTCAATTTTTCTCAAATGTCTTTTTGGTTAGATTTTTTAAAAATGTAACCAAAAAGACATTCGAGACAAACTTTTTTAAAGGATTTTATCTTGTTTTATCGTAGCAGAACTTTCAATTTTTTTTCTCTTCAACTCTTCCATTTCTAAAATTTCGTTCCTTTCACTTAATAACTTTACAATATATTGTTTTTCTTTTGGGCTTATATCTTCCTCACAATCTAAGGTAATCTTTATTCAGAAATTCAAAGAAATATCAATAACACTCATATATATATATATATATATATATATATATATATATATATACACATATATACACACACACACATATATATATATATATATATATACACACATACACACACACACACACACACATATATATATATATATATATATATATATATATATATATATACACTAATAATAAATATGCAACTTTGTTACTCGCCTTCCCGATCACTATAATCTTAACCTCTTCTATTCTAGGGTTAATCATGATCTTTGCAATATATCCTAACAATCTGCACTTCTTACCTCATCCTCTTACATTCATACAAAAACTTCATTCAGTAACTCTCTATCTTGAGTGGTTCTTAGGCCTTCGATGAGAGCAACAATTGGTAAACAAACGTATACACACGCGTGCATACACACACACATAACTCGCTGTTAACTGTAAACATATCTAAAAATTTAACTTACTATAGGAGTAGTAATAATTTTGAGGTAAAGGAAAGGCTACTGTAAGTTTCTACTGTAGTTTCTCTTTTATTATCTACTAATGCTCCTATCCATGTACATAATATGTAGGTATACGTTTATTATGCTACTTGTGTCTGCACATGTGTGTATATTTTTATAGATAGATGTATATATGAGTATGTGAATATTTACAAATATATACATATATATGTGTGTGTATATATATATATATATATATATATATATATATATATATATATATATATGTATTTGCATGTACTTGTATGTATGTATATGTTCATGTGTATGTAAGTATATATATGTGTGTGTGGATGTGTGTGTTTACGTGTATGTATGTATATATGAATATATTTGTACTTATTATATGTTTGTGTATATATATATATATATATATATGTTTGTATTAATGGCTGTTATATAAGGTTTATATATTTATGCGCTTGTATATGTGTGGGTGTGTAAGCGTATGTACGTATGTGCGTATATATGTGTGTATATATATATATATATATATATATATATATATATGTATATGTTGAATGTATTATCTATGCTAACTATAATCTACTTTTGTTTGATACCGGTTTTAAAATTGCTTGTGGACTTAATAATCAACAATCAAATTGTGTTTTGTTACATTTTATTATTATATGGACTTTATTTCCTTTATAGTCATTTGGATAATATTGTTATATATATATATATATATATATATATATATATATATATATATATATATATATATATATATATATATATATATATACATTATTAATTGATTTAAAATATGGTTTTTTCGATACGCAGTTTTAACCATGTTTCAAAAATGGAAGCTAAAAGCCCCGAATTTAATTTTTTTAATTAAATTAAAGACATTAGTTCCATTTCATCCTCAAGCGAAATTAGCTTGAGGATGAAATTGAACTAATATTTAATATTTTAAATCAATTAATTTATAATATTAATGCTCTGTAAATTTACATTGAGCACTATTTTGTAAAAATAAAAATATCTATAAGAACACCGGATTATATATCTTACTGTTCTTTATATATATATATATATATATATATATATATATATATATATATATATTTTTTTTTTTTTTTTTTTTACTTACTGTAGATTGATATTTTATATTTTTTCTATGTGTATATATATGCATATGCGTACATGTATATGTGCATGTATGTATGCATATGTGTGTATATAGGTATATATATGTGTGTATATGTGTATGTGTATGCATGTGCGTAGGTGTATTTATGTTTTTATTTTTTTTTGATGATTGTTTGTACACATACGTATGTATATATATTTTTTTACATCTTGTACTCATACGTATATAAGTACATATGAGATATTTATATATATTTGTGTGCTTATGTGTTTTTTTTTTATATATTAGCTGGTTTTATTTTAAGTGTTACGTTTTTTAGCGGTGTGTATGCCTATATATTTATTTTTCTATTCATTTCTATATATTTTAGTGTCTCTTTTCTTTGCGTTATTCATTGACGATTATTTTTTTTATTCTACCCCTCATAAAGTTTATCTATTGAACCATTTTTATCTAAATATCTTTGCCCATGTAAGTTATATTTTAATAGTCTGTTTGAAATTGTTTACTTAAATTTTCAAATTTGAGTTTTTGTTGGTGTGTATATGTGTGTGTCTTTATTAATGTATGTGTGTATGATCGCTTATATATGCCTTTCATTGGATGTACATGTTATCTGTTTTTTAAGGGTCGTGGACGTCTATTTCCTGTTTCGTTCGTGTTTTTGCGTGTTTGCGTGTTTGTATATCTAAATATGTCTACGTGTTTGTGTATTATAATCTGATTGTGTATGTATTGCCTTTTGCAAGATTTTACTCTCTCCTGTCCATATCACTACTTCAAATGTATATAAGTTGTAACGAAGTTTAGCATCAACATTAGATTTTAACGTTTATTCTAACTGAATTTTTGCCTTTCAATTAAAACAAAATAAATAACAAAACATATGTATTTTTCCTCAGTTTCTTCTTAAATAAGTTTGTATTTTAAACTTAATACAGATTAAATTCAAAATTGGTATTCTTTAATTTTATAGTAACAAAATTAATATTAATTAGCTAGAATGATTTCTATTTTAGTCTAACCCTAATATTAAAGCATTAATTATTATAATCAAGGTTTGTTGTCAAGTTTTTTGAATTCTCGTATATTTGTATTTTGATTGGTCATTCCAGCTTATGTAACAGCGTTTCTAGCGAGGGGTGTTTGATTGATTTGAACCTTTTAAAACCCTTTATTCTATATCCAACACCATCACTTGATAAAACACCAAGTGTTGAAACAAATGCCTATATTTGTAGTGATTTTATAACATATTTATGTTAGAATTTTCGAATAAATTATATATATATATATATATATATATATATATATAATAATAATTTTTTTTTTAATATATAGTCATCGCAACACCGAAATTCCCATGTTTCAAAACTGAACCATCAATTTAAATTCAATCATACGAATTAAACTTAAAATACAAAGTTCCGTTCCATTATCAAGCGATGCTAAGAATAACTTTTTAAAAATTGATTCGCTGTCCAGACAAATTTGATATTTTAAGATGTTTGGGTTACGGAAAATTCCCATCTTTTTTATTTTAGCGGTATTAAGATTTAACATATTTAGAAAACTTATGTATATAATGTATTGTAGCTATCAAGTCAGTCAAGTCAAGGTAGGGGCTGGGGTATCTGTCTATGGATACAAACTTCCTTTTTTCAATTAGAAATTAGTATTAGTGCCTATATTCCAACATATCGTGGGGTTTCAGTAGCAATACATTCGGCATTTTTTTTTTTATTTTATTTAATTTTGATTTTTATAAATTTCAATTACGATGTTTTCAAAACGGACATTCAAACATTATTTAGTCACATTTTTAATATTTATGTTTTTATTAAACTTAAGACTTAAGATATTATACTTAATTTATTTACTAATTGAGTACATATATGGTAATGTTAAAATTAATATATTAGAATCTAATTATGTATTCATAAACTATTTTATTTATGATCGAATATAAATATGTTAGTTTAATTTTTTTCATTTAAATTTAAAAAAAATAGCTATGACTTAGGGAAAAAAATTCGGCAATGTCTACAAAAACTCGTTATTTCATTTCTTTGATTTAATAAATATTTATTTTTCAGAAACATAATAATGTTTAACTTTTCACGCATGCACAAAGGTCATGGCTCATTTAAAGATCTATAAGTTCTTGTTTTTTTCATTTTATTGTTGGTGTTTTATTGGTTTCTTTTAAATGCCTGAAATATTTAGATCAGGATGTCTGGCTGCGGTATCAAGTATTATAGAATGAACTTTGCTGTTGGTTCCCCTTTAATGTAAATTCATTCTTTGTACATCCTACATAAACTCTCAAACATCATTAGGATTCTCAATAGATGAGATATTGCATTGACGGATTTTATATGACATTTATTATTCAGAGGACAATTATCAAGATTTCAACAGTTACGTAATTTTTTTTTTTTTTTTTTTTATTCCTGTTTCAAGATCTATATTTATTTGATTTTGGTATAAGTATTTATTCATGATTTTGACATTATGTTCCTTGATAATCGTTTCTAAGTTCTCAGTACAACTGTAACTTATTTTTAAGGTATTTTTATTAAAAGTTTTGCTGAGTTTACTATACCTAGGAAAATGTTTTTCGATTAATCCAAGGAAATTTTGTCCTAGTTTACTTATAACACTTTTGGTTGAATGGGGGTGTATACCAAATGATTATTTTGTTTCATTTTTTTTTGGTTCTATTATTATTTTTACATAATTAATCTTTTAAAAGCACTTATAGCCACTATCCTTTAGAGCTTTATCAGAGAAATTGGTATGTTCTTAAAATAGGTTTCATTTGCTGAATTAGTGCTTATTCTTTCTTCGATAGATGAAGGTTTATGTTTAATTATTGATGGAGGATGATTAGACTTAGGGTGTATATATAGAGAATTAGTTTTTTTTTTTAAGTAATATATATATATATATATATATATATATATATATATATATATATATATATATATATAGGGGGTGGCATTTAAGCTAAACTGCGGAAGGCTCTTGATTGGGCCTTCATCACAATAGGTAGGGAGGAGTAGATGCAATAGGCAACAATAAACTACATAAGCACTCAAAACTGATCCTTGCATTTAAGAATTGCATTTTTACTTAAGCTTACATTTTCAAAGTTCAACGATAATTCTTCTGTCGCCACTTACTTTAAAGACAGTTTGATGTACGTAGGTCCTTACTTTCTGTACAAACAATTATTTTTATTTCATGGCTGACTTTTGCAATTAATTTCGATTATTCCCAAATTTGTTTTTAAATTATAAAAATTGTTAGCGTACATTTTCGTCGCAAAAAATCACGTAAGAAATTGCTGAAACCAATCTCAGTAATGAAAATTTGGCAATCCAAAATTTCAGGATCCTGAGTCCGGTTCCGGCTCGGAATGTTTTTAATTTGCCCACGGAATCAGCCTGATTCCAAAATGGTATGATATGCTTAGATTCATTGTTCATTTTTCTGTATTTGTAGTAAGCCTTTATCTCTTTTTTTTTCAACTGTGAAACGAACAATGAAATATTAAAAGAACATAAGGAAATGTTATTCCTTTAAAATTGATTCCTTTAATTTGCCTGAAGAAGGTCACCGGACCAGAAACTCGTGTAGCAAAAATATAAAGAATAAAATATAATAAATACACTAAAACAAATTGGTATTATGACCAAAACGTTTGTGGTTTCTCTTTTTTTTAAATATACATTTTTCTCTCGTTGGAACGATTATAACACCTTTTCCACACACACACACACACACACACACACACACACACACACACACACACACACACACATATATATATATATATATATATATATATATATCGAAAACTACAGTAGTTGTAAATTTCATGGCACCCTGTAAGTTATTGTAATTTTTCTAATAGAACAAATATAAGCTGAATTTAATGATTCATCTATCATATACATGTAAGCTATCACTTGTTTAATGGCAATTTCCTTCTGTGGGCATTGACATAATAAACTCAAATATTTTGTATGCCTTCCATAATTTTGGTTTTTTTCGATTTTATAACAAACAAGCCTTTATATGATGTTCGAAAATCCTTGATTTTTTCGGTGTTTCTGCGTGTATTTTTAGGTCATTCATTATTATGATATTATAAGGATTGTACGGAAAATCACGCATCTAAATGATCTCCTACCATACGACGATACCAAACAAGCGGGCCTGCTTCTTAGACACGTGAATTCAAGTTTTACCGGTTGCCCACAATAGAATCAACCAATGGTGACCGAACATTGCTTAGTTATTTATTTGTATTTAATCAAACCCCCCACCACTACGAGGTCAGGAACAAAATTTCCCGAGCACCCGCAACCGTCCATTGCGCTGGCCTCGGTGCGTGCACTGATACCTCACTCTAGTGCAATGAGAGAGCGCGGACTCGGGTAGCTGTCCCTTAGGGCCGGCACCTCTTCAGTATAATTTTCCTCAATTGCGACTCTGTCCTTTGACGGTGTCGCCTCTGAGTGCACTCTGCCGAAACACAGAGACGCAACTGAGAGATGATAAATAGGGTGTTACAAACCCTTCGAGAAATAGTAATATTGTACACTTGGTTAGTTCTTTATTAAGACTTGTGAGTTCCAAGAAATAAATTTGTAAATTTGGCAGAGAAGAATAGTTACAACTCAATCATATTGCAGGATTTTGGGTCGCCTAGACGTGGTGTCATGGCTAGCAAACTTGTGTCGTTAGAAACGATTATGACTGATTAGTGTGTTCGGTCCCCACTGGATGTCTTATACTTGTGGTTTTGTACCACATCTAAGTTACGCTTAAAAATGACCATAATGCAGGTGTTCGGCTGAGCAAACTTTACGTCAATCACGTTTACAGGGATACATACCTACTGCCGCTACAACAGATAGAAGTTTACAAGAAATGATCATTATGTTATCAGTGTCGTATTTATTTATGAAACTTTTCTTGATTTTTTTTTTAAAGTCAGTTCCCATGAACACGCTGTCCAGTACACCACCGGTAAGTTTCTTTCATTCACAGCCTAAGCGCGCGATTTTAATTAAGTGGGTGTGAGTAACAATGAGTAAGAAAGAAAGACAGAGAGAGAGAGAGAGAGAAAGAGAGAGAAAGAGAGAGAGAGAGAGAGAGAGAGAGAGAGCGGGGAAAGAAAAATCGCCGAAAATACAGAATCAAACACAGAAACGACCAACAATTATAAAATGTTTAGAGCATTGTAGTTCACATGTTTTGGTTCTATACAGAAAGATTTACGACTATATCAGATTGCAACACTGGTTCTCGTACGACCACAGTTAAGTAAAGTCGAACCTGGTCAGTAGCTACAGGGTTGACCGCTTGGGAATACCAGATGCTGTAAGCATGGATGTGCTGGTCGTGAATTGTAAATCGGAGAGTCCAGTTTTCGTTGTATCCACTTACGCGCAAATGCCCTTGGGAAAGTCATGAATCCATCTCCTCCCCTTTCCTCTATAGCTTAATTAGTAAGACTTCTGTCAGTAAATCATTATTTTTTCCCTACCCAAATTCTTACAATCTAAAAATATTTTCTGGCTTTAAATAACCTGCAAAAGGTTGATAAGCCGTGAAAAAAGAAATCAATAAATCAATCTAGAGAGCAGTATTAGTGGTGGCTACTTCAGTTGGCCACCTCGAGGTGAGCTAATGGTTAGCAAGCTTGTCTCGCTAGAACAATTACGACTGATTAGTGAGTTCGATCCTAACTGGGTGTCCCTTACTTTCGGCCTTGTGCCACATCCAACCTGCGCTTGGAAAATCACTATACAGTTTAAGAGGAGGCACGGTGGAGTAATAGATAGCGGCTTGGATTGGGGAATCGGAGAGCCGAGTTCGAATTCCAAGTCGAATCCATTACATTCACTTACGTGCTAATATCCTTGGGAAGCGTATGAATCCTCTTCTTCTGCCATAAATAGTAGGACAGACTGGTCTACAGCAGAAAGAAATGGCAACCTGCTTCGGGGAAAAAAATCTGCCTCGTCATGTATTCCGCATGGCATATAACTGACTGTTTAATAAGAAAACTTCAATCGACAATTTCATTTTAAACTGATGATTATCTTTTTAAAAAAGCAACACAATATTAATGAAAGTTCACGGGATATACATTCAAACAGATAGGGTACCTCGAGGCGATGTAATGGCTAGCAAGCTTGTCTCGCTAGAACAATTACGACTGAGTAGTGAGTTCGATCCTCATTAAGTGCCTCCCTACTTTCAGCCTTGTGCCATATCTAAGATACTCTTGGAAAATCACTAAAATATTGGGTACCTCGGCGTGGTGTAATGGCTAGAAAGCTTTTCTTGCTAGATCAACTACGACTGAGTAGTGAGTTCGATCCTCACTAGGTGTCCCATACTTTCGGCCTTGTGCCTCATCTGTCTCTCGAGTGCTTAGGGCACATAATGATGCCACTCCTGCTCCAAGGAAGGAAACAAGGGGACGAAAGAAAAAGATTGATGATAGAACTGACAGAGTAATCAAGAGAGAAGTTGCGAAGAATAGGACTATAACTAGCCAAGAAATTTCAGCCAGTCTAAACGAAGAGCAAGGTGTTAGTCTTGCCTCTTCAACAGTCCGTCGGTGGCTGTTAGAACAAGGCTACAAATCTTGTACACGAAGGTTTTAGCCGCTAATAAGCAAAGCCAACAAAGCCAAAGGACTTGAATGGGCTCGCTATTTCACCGTAGAAGACAGGAAGAATTTTCTCTTCTCCGATGAAACGAAAGTTGAGCTAAATTCAAAGGATAAGGGGAGTTACTTTTATCGAACAGCACTATATATATATATATATATATATATATATATATATATATATATATATAATAAACTTTTCTGTTTTATAAAAACTTTGCACAAAATTGCCCTAAATTTTATCTCTTATTTATTTATTTCGTAAAAGTGAACATGCTGGGCATAAGAAATCAGAGTTAGTTAATTCTGGATTTGAAAAGATACAGGATCGGCTATCGTCCGGTCCACTCTCCTCTTTGGTCTTTTGAACAGGAGTAGAGGTCTATCCCTTGTTTCCTGCACAGTATTGGGTTTCCGGTTCCTTCCAATGGCTACTTCAACTGTATACTTCTAGCGTCTCCACCTGAACGCTGAAATTTTACTTATTAATTATTTTATTTATTCTCAATAGCAGTAGATAGGTACGCCTATCGTCCCGTCCCCCCCCCCCTTTGAACAAGAGTAGAGGTTTATTATTTGTTTCCTGTTTAAGATTGGGTTTCCGGTTCCTTCTAAAGTTTTCACATCTTCTTTCACCCCAGCAGCCCCTTGCATCTTAGTGGAATCATCGCCTTACTTGGGTTAACTTGATTAATATATATATATATATATATATATATATATATATATGGACAGATAATATTAGTGGTAAATATACATACATATGCAAAATATATAAATACCCATACATGTATATTTTTTAATAAAAATTCCAAGAGGATAGAATCCAGGTAGAACTCAATGTCCAGGACAGAGTAGGTATAATAAAAGGCTTAAACACTAATATGGAATATTAGTGTTTAAGCCTTTATATATATATATAAATATATATATATATATATATATATATATATATATATATATATATATATAGTGGAGTAGTAGATATCGGCTCGGATTGAGAAATCAGAAAGGCGAATCCATTACATTCGCTTACATGCTAATACCCTTGGGAAATTTATTAATCCTCTTCTCCCTCTAGCAGGACTGGGTTCTATAGTCATGGATGGCAACTGGTCTAGAAGAACAACAACTCTGAATACAAAATTTGCAGAGGGTTGTTTGGGAACCTTGTGGCACGTAGTGAACCAGGTCTCTGTATTTGGCCCTTCAAAAAGTATGGTTGGTTCTGCACAAAACCTTCACCCCTATAATCAAATCATATGTGCTTGTGTCTGGCTGTCGGTTCCTAGGAACTGAACTGCTTGACCCTCATACTTGACCCTATACATATATATGGTGAACTCTCCCGTCGAATATGTTGGGAGAGTCCACCATATATATATATATATATATATATATATATAGCTTCGGATATAGGAGTGGTTTCTTTGATAGAAAAGTGGGATAAGTTTTAATTTCTATCGGGAGGCACATTCTTCTTTAGTAGAACTTCTCGATCTAGGCCAGTTGATATTAATTTAACTTTTTAAGAATATATATACTTGGGATAATCCATTAAGGAAATTAAGACAAAAATTTAAACTCCTATAGTAGGTTTTGATGCTACTGGCATATTACGATTAATCCAACACTTGTATTAAAAAATGCTTCTCGGAATAGAACAAAATTTGACCTACTGCATGTGAATTATTTAAAGAGGTCAGTTACCTCTGCCCTGCAATTTACCCTCCATCATAGCACCATGTCCTGCACTGGTGCACTGTATTTCACATATCACATGATACTACGATCTCAGGCTGATTTGGATAGGAGTTTTTTCCATCTCCAAGCTGCATGCAGGCCGTTTGCTCCATCCGCCCTTTACATATCTTCTGCAGGCCGGTTTAGATTAAGAATTTTCCTTCTCCTAGACTCGTTTCCAAACAAGGTTATAGGGTCCAGTTTGTCCTGCTATTTATCCCTAGCTAGAGAGAGAGAGAGAAAAGATTTCCCAAGAGTATGCGCGTGTAAGGAACTCCGTTAGAATTCGAAATCTGCTCTCTGAATTCTCATTCGAGTAGTTATCCATACATCCAAACTTGTATTCCCCAGCTGTCACCGATCTAGATACTGGCCAAGGTCAACGTTACTTAACTTCGGTAATAAGATGAGAACATATATATATATATATATATATATATATGTACAATCCGAGCCGATAACAATTACTCCACTGATCCTCCTATGCCAGCTATGGGTTAAATAGCAGGACAGACTGGGTTTTATAGCCTTTGATGGCAACTGGTCTAGGAGAAGGACAACTCTGAATTCAAAACCTGAGTGGGGTTGTTTGGGGACCTTGTGGCACGTAGTGCACCAGGTCTCTGTATTCGGCCCTTCAAAAAGTGTGGATGGTCCTGCACGAAACCTTCACCACTATAATCGAATCTCATGTGCCGGTGTCGGGCTATCAGTTTCCAGGAAACTGATCTGCTTGACCCTCATACGTCGAACCCGACGGGAGAATCGATTTTATATATATATATATATATATACATATATATATATATATATATATATATATATATATATATATATATATATATATATATATATATATATATATAACATTGAATATGAAACAAGGCAAATATTATAAGTAACTTTATTTTAGTAGTATTTTTTATAAGGTTTTATGAGGTTTTTCTAATTTTAAGAGGACTAATCGAGTGGAGAAACTGTCCGGAATTAAGCGGTTTCGGCAAATTCATTAACCATTTTCAATGTGTCCATTGTTAATATGTTTTCAGTGGTCAATTGTTAATGTTTTCCAATGGACACAATTTAGCAATGGACGCCTATATATATATATATATATATATATATATATATATAAAATATATATGGAATAGAATATTTATTATTTATATATATATATATATATATATAAAATAAAAGTTGCATACATAGATATATTTATATATACACCTTTCACATATATATATTTATGATATAATAAATTGCATATATATATATATTTATATATATATATATATATTTATATAGATACACATTTCACACACACACATATATATATATTATATAATAAATTTCATATATACATATTTATATTTATATACATACACATTTCACACACACATATACATACATACACACACACATATATATATATATATTTATTTATATATATGTATGTATATGGCATCTCAAAACACATATACACACTAACTATAACTATGCAACAGCCTGTCATGCCAATAATTAGAAAAGTTTTAGATGATAAAGAAAGGAATATTTTCAGTAAGATTGAACGTCAACACACTATCTGTTCATAAACCTGAAAGGGTTGTGAATTGAACGATAGGCGAATATACTCCTATATATATATATATATATATATATATATATATATATATATACGCGAATAGAATAGCGTTATCGAAGTAATATCATGTATTTTATGATGTTGGTCCATGACGTTGGACGTGGATATTGGTGACATGACAACAAAGAAAGAACCTCCAATATTCTACGTTTTTTTTGCCTTGTTACAAAATGGTGTCTAATAGGAAAGTGCATACGAAGCAAGGGTATATCACTGCGGAATAAATTGCGTCCATCTGCAGTCATCAACACTTTCCGACCGTTTATGGAAACGAAACACTGGATCTGAGAATAGTAATGTATTTCAGTAGTGACGATAGCAGCGCGTCTGTGTGTGTGTGTGTGTCTGACAAGCCATATTTTGGGGTGGCCCTGTAAGACTGTCAAGACACGAAAGAAAGAACGTCTCAAAAAGGTATAGGCAATGGCAAAATGGTTTTATAGATGAGGAAAGCGTTTTTTTTTTTTTTTGAAATAACGTTGACGATTGTGGATCGCTGTGTTAGATTCTGTATATTCCTGAATTAAATTATGGTTGTGAATTCTGATATATTATCCAAAATAGTTCGCGCTTATTTTACACTAAGCATCACCTGATTTCATTAGACCTAAATGATAGCTTCAATATTTAATAGAACGATTTCATTAGCGAGATATCATTTTATTCAAAAAGATATATAAAGTTATAAATCTTCTTAAGATTTATCTGCTGCCGAATAAGAGTAAAATATACTCAAGCAACTTTGCCAGTCATGAATTTAATCCCAACGAACTGTCCCACCTTTGTGGTCCCGAATGCCTATTATAGTTAAGTTTGTCATCATTTCCAAGCCTCAAAGGTTTCTAATTCTTTTTATTATGAGTTTTATATTAAAGTGTTTTCATGACCATATAAGTTTGTTGGCTGATAGCTTAATATCACTGGGACAGACTCCTTTCCCTGAACCGATACAGTCTGGAAAAACCTCGGCATATTGTAGGTCTAAGTTTAATAAATAATTATACCATGAGGAGCTTGCCATCAAACCGTTATACCCCTAAGCTTTAAATAGACATTCTTATTCTAACCAACTCTTTTATTAAATATTCAAATAAAACGCTTTGTTCTAAATTGCCCACAGCCTAAACCAAGAGGTGGGAGTAAATTTACTGAATACTTAATAAAAGCGGCAGTTGCAATAAGGACCCCGATGATGGATTTTTCTCTAAAATGAATAATCGATCCTGGCCAAAATATTCGAAATTGAAAGGTAGCAAACTAGAGTCACAGGCAGCTACTCGTCCTGATTTCAGTTGCTACTAATTAGCCTCGTTCTGTGCGAAATAATCTCTATCATACCGTAGAGCAGTGGTTTCCAAACTTTTTTCCTCTGTGTCGCATTTTCGGAATGAAAATTTGCTCGCGCCTCAACAAATGTTACGTGATAAAAAGTATGTTTAAAATAAAAAAAAAGAGTGAGGGTCAAAGGGAGATAACCGTGGATTAGAAATCTGAACCTTATTAATGATAACTCTCTCCTCCAATTTGCAGACCCTAATTACTATATTCTTAATACTTGATATAATGCAAAAATATCACAATAATAAAATCGGTCAATAATTATTTACAAGAATATAATGGGACTCGTGCATGAAATTACATGTAATCCATAATAATATTTTAAATTTTGAAATCATATTTATTTTTGGCATATGAATTTTTGGAAACTGTTTCTAAGTCTTTGATTGTCTGTCAATCATTCCGCCTCACCTGCTACCCTCTTCCACTACACTTATGTAGCGCGTCGCACCGTTTGGGAACCACTGCCGTAGAGGAATGATGAACAAACCAGTTTTGCAGGGCAATTTTTAATTTAATTGCCACGGGGTACCCCACTTTGAACTCTTGGAACAGATTATGCTCAGTAAACATTTATAAAATAGTCATTTAAATACTGTCTCTTTGGGGTACTTCGACATGGTGCAATGGTTAGCAAATCTTTTCTTGCGAGATCAACTACAATTAAGTAGTAAGTTCGATTCTCACTGGGTGCTCCATATTTTCGGCCTTCTACCACATCTAAGCTACGCTTAGAAAATTATTTTGAGCACCTCGACGTGATGTAATGGTTGGCAAGCTTGTCTCGCTAGAACAATTACGATTGAGTGGTGGGTTCGATCCTCACTAGGTGTCCTATACATTCGGCCTTGTACCACATCTAAGTTATACTTAGGAAATCACCATAAATACTGACTATAATAGTTTACCAAGAAATCATTGCCTCTGGCACAAAATGGCAGCTAGTTGTACGCTATAAAAATTAAGCACTAATTTTAATAAGTAAAAAGAATTGGGCTTTTTCATTCTGGCAAAACATCAAAGATGAAATAGTATTTGTAAATTTGCAAATCGATTTTGTTGATTTATTATTTTATTTTGATTGTTTCTGTTTAATTATTGGGTGCTTTATGTGTTTTGTTTTTCTTTCGGATAACATCAGTAAAATTATATTTGGCGGTTCTTCTTTTTTACATACTTCCTTGAAACAGGGGTAAATATATTTAACTATTTTCCTCTTCTCTGCTTGTGTGTTCCCTCACCTTCCGAATGAAAGTTTTCCTTGCAGTGCACTTGGATTGGATAGAAAAGAAATTGATACTGTTTTCCAGATTATAATGATGATTTTGTTTTTCAGAAAACAATTCAGAAAGATTATTCAAATTATAGAAATTAAGCAACTCTAGTTTTAGAATTGAAAAATATAGAAAAAAAATTAGTAATATGAAATATTTTAAACGTTCTTATTTGCACCGTTATGTGATTTGATTTATTTACTATTTAATAAGCTAGAAACCAAATTATTTACAAAAAAAAAAAAAAAAGATTAACAAAGATTAAAATACACGCTCAAACAAAAAATTACTTTAATATTTAAATTATTTCGTTGATAACTACAGATTAGTTTGGAAAGAAAGTAACATAATCCCTTGATTTGGTAAAACTTTTGAAAATTTTAAGCCGTTCTTTGACGCAAGGAAACACTCCATATCATTTTTAACTGCTTCAAAATTAATAAAGTATATTCCTTCCAAAAATATTGCCATGATCTGAAAAGATAATAGTCAGATGAAGCAAAGTGGGGAGGGTAAGAAGGATGAGGCAAAACTTCCATATTTAGTGCCATAATCTTTTACTTGGTAACTCGGGCAATGTGTGTGTTTGTTTTTATCCTGTAAAAGCACCATGTCATTACGATTAACCAACGATAAGCACTTATGTATATTTTTGTCCAATGGTTCCAATTTATAACAGTCATTCTCGCATTAACCGTTTTGCTTTGTTTACCATTTCATAATAGACGACACGCTTTTATTCCACTAAACTGGTCTGGAGATAAAGACTTTTTTTTTTTTTAGTTGGTGTTTAATCATTGTCGATCTCGTTGGATATGATTATAAAGAATTCATTGGTGATGATTCTAACCAGGAAGAATTCGGTACTAAGTGTAATCTTCAATGACGAGCAGATTTTGATTAAGCGGAGAAACCAGATGATCAGAGATCCATTGACCAAATTTAGACAATTCTTCCGGGTTCATGAGGGCATTTTTTTGATCGATGTGTGACTTGTATTGAACTGTTTTGCTTCTTTCGTGCAGTTTATGAACATTTTGTGGTTTTAGAATCCCAATATCAACAAAACTTGGTTGTCTAGAGTTTCGTAATTCTCGACGTGTGTCTTTAGGCCTACAAGTGGTGCCTAAGACATTTTTAAAATAGACCTGGAGTTGGCCCAAGGAAAATAGGTGAGCTTTAAAAAATTTTGTCACTGGTCTAAAATTAGAAAAAAACACAAACTGCTAAGAGAAGGGTTGATTGGATGGCGAAAAAGCAAAATCCTTACATCCCTTAATCTTTGACAACTTTGTTCCATTCTTACTTGATTTTCCCTGCCACCTGGTTGGCTGAAGCGGTTATTTCTGCAGCAAATGATATAATTACGCCTGAAATCTAAACCAAGGCTTGGAATTTAAACTTGACAAGCTGATAGATAGAACCCAGCAGAAGTAGAGTCATTAGTCAGGATTTATATTTTCCCACTACACTTTCTATTTGTGCTTATGCGAGACTGGAGTTCTTTTGATACCAGAAATGGGCCACAAAGAAGAGTTAAACAAATGCAGGTGTCATCCCATGGGAAACTTCAATAAAAATTTCCGATCGAAACTGGCTAAACGATCGTTGACGTGTTAAAACACTTAACCCTTCATTTATATCGACAGAACAAACCTTTCTTTTCGCCTCCGTTGCGGAAGACACCTTTTTTAAAAAAAAATCCTACAACATACAGTATCTGTAATGGGGTCTAATATAAACTTCTTTTAAAAAGGTTAAACGGATACAACATTTATCCACGGTGATAATGAGTAGTCTACAAAAGGAAAACATTAAAACGTAAAACAATGGTTATTTTTTTTCCGTAAGTGTTTAAAAATTATCTTTAAAGTTTATGTAAAAAGAAAAAAAAATGCATCTGAATTTTCTTCATAATCTATCACAAGATGATAATGAAAAAGATGGCGAAAACCATTGTATAAGACGGTGTTGAAAAGTTTTCCCCAAAATATGTAAAATTACGAGATTTTTCTTTTAAAATGTTATCTTCATCAAGCGGAAATCTTTTCAGCATCTCACATAAGATATAAAATATTTTCTAAATAATGACCGAAATAGAAGAATAGTCTTTCATGCAACTCCAATGGTTGAATGTTTTTTGTTTTCCGGCAAAAAAATTAAAGATGAATTACTGGCAATGAATTTCATTAAATACAAAGAATTCGTAAAAGGAGGAATAAGTGTTTTGGAGAACAAGGGTAGAAGCACTATTTTTTTTTTTTTTTTTTTTTTTGCATTTTGTTTGGTTTTCTCATCTGAAAATTGTCATTTTTCTTGGATATTTTTTTACATAGTTTTTCTGTTATCCAATTTTTGTAATTTAATTCGCAAAGCTCAAGTCGTTTTGCATTCTGTAATCGATAAGCAAATAATCTCATCACAGGGTCCTTTTTCAAAAAAGCAATTTGGCTTTCGTTTCTCCAGATCAAATGCTGATAATTGCGGAAAGAATCTGTGAAGGCCTAGATAAAAATGTTAAAGCCCCGGGATGTAGCTTTGAACATCTCGAAAGCTTTTGACAAGCTGAAAAAGTTACGGTGTTACCGGACATTTTTTTTAAATGATCCAGTATTTCCTATCAAATCGTGAAATAAAAGTTATCCTGAATGGCCATTCCTACTAATGCCGGTGCCCCACCATAGGACTTCATCCTTGATCTTACTTTTTACCATTAACGACCTTCCCGTGGTATCAGCTCTCAACTTGGTATCTACGATGACACAACCATTTACTTCTGTCTTGATAGTAAATTTGGTCAGTTCGATAAAGTCAAAAGGCAGTCGATATCGAATACGACCATTAGTCAATTGTTAACGAGGGCAAGTATGGCTTGTTAATTTTAACGCCCCCAAAACCTCTCTCTTAATCATCTAAGAGACACCTCTGCTCTCCATCAGCATGGCTGATGCTAGCCTGTTGGAATGTGACTTATTACGCCTTCTCGGACTAAAGTTCTCAGGTTACATGAAATAGAAAGACTATATCGAATCCATTGCTAAGTCAGCTGCTAAGAAAGTTGATTCACTGTGTCGTGTAAGACATCTTTTTTCTTCGGAATATATCCTACATATCTACCATTCTTCCATGCTTAGAATATTGCTGATGCATATGACCTGGTGCTCCTGCTATTTATCTAGAGCTCTTTGATAAAATCCAAAGAAGAATCAACTATATTGTCGGTCCTGATTTGGTCTCTCGCCTTCAGTCACTTTTCCCACCAGCGTAAAGTTGTCTCTCTATGCCATTTCCTTAAATATTTTCATGGTAATTGTTCGGAAGAACTCTTCACTATGGTACCTAGACTTTATTAATTTAAGCGCAGTACTAGACTGGCGCTGAGATCTCATCAATTTACACTTGAGCTGGTTAGATGTAACCGGAAGTTCTATGCTAACAGTTTTTTTGTCTCGCACTTCTCGCTTCCGGTTCCATGTTTTCCAGTCAACTTTTATTTTCAAAAATTTAAATGCAATGTCTATCTACTGTCCTCCTGATTACTCTTTTTTTTTGTCTTCGCTCATTAGTAATGTTTCTGTTTTTAATTCTTCCACGCCCAGTAATCCATTGTGTCTAAGTGGGTTTATTGCCTTGCTTGGGGAGAACATGATTAAAAAAAAAAAAAAAATTACAGGCTTCCGATGAAATTCGAACTCACTTTCCTTATCCTTGTAAGCCTGTTTGACCGGGGCATGTAAACCATGAAAAGTAACCGGCAGAGGGTGTTCAAATTTAGGCATATCGTTTACTATCATATCTTTACACCAAACCACATTGTTTAGATTAAACCTATTGATGTAGTAGTTTTGTCAAAATATCCTGGTTGCGTTTTCACTCTTGTCGGAAACATTATTCTTTTTAATGATCCATTAAGCTTGATTAACATTGATACAATGCAAATAAAAAATAAATACGATCTGCAGGTTGCGATAAAATGTAAAAAAAATAATATGAAAGAAAAACTACTGAAAAATAATAATAACAAAAAGTTATGAAAGAGCATTACAGTATGGAGTAAGGGTTAGTAAGCTTGTCAGATCAATTACAACAGAGTGGTGAATTCGATCCTCACTGGTCGCCCCCTACTTTCGAATTTGCGTCACGTCTAAATTACGCTTAGTAAATCGCTATCCTACTGTTATTAACATTTGTCTTGCGGCCTCAGCCGAGATTGAACTCACCAATACTTGTAGTGTAGTTCATAATCTTGTCAAATAGCTGAATTCTTGATGCTTCGCTAGGGCTATCAAGGGTGTTTTTTTATCGTGACACCATCACTAAATGGATTGCCAACCAAGGCTCAGAGAGACTCCATTCACCCTCATCTAAGAGCAGGTTTGAATTCAGAGTTTTCCTTCTCCTAGACTAGTTGCCATCCAAGGCTATAGAACCCAGTCTGTCCTGCTATTTACCCATAGCTAGGAGGGAGAAGAAAGAGGATTCATGTTTGATGGATGTCAGTTATCAGTTATCTTCTGTTAATTTCCCTCTGAAAGTTCTCCACTGCCTTAACCGGGTATTGAACTCACTCTTTGGGTTCTGTCACTGGATCTAACTAACGCCTTTATCCACTGTGCCATGTGACCTTGACACATGGCACGTGGAACTAGAACAGTCTACCCCAGTGAGCGAAATAAAGGGTTCGGTTCGGCCGAAACGTTGTGATAAATATGGCGACAAAGATGAGGACAATAGTCCGAATAATGTAAATAATGTACATAAGACCTCATCTCAGAAATATAGACAGACACTTCTGTAGTATACTATACTTCCATTTACATACAAATTTCATACTCCAAGTGTATGAAATTTATGAGGAAGAACCAGTGTTTAATACATTTTCCGATACAAAAAACAATCATCTTGGGTTACTTTAGTTTTAACAGTTTCTAATTAAGTCAAATAATATTTACCCGGAGTATAATCCGTTTATGTTAACTTTGTCACTCAATACCGTTAAATAAATTTTCTTACAGCTGAATGAAATCATTAATAGTAAGATAATTTATGGGATTAGTTTGAATAGGTTTTAGGAGAGTAGAAAGCGTTACACAATCCCAGTGTAGGTAGGTAGGTAGGTAAAGAGATTCAAAAGTGAATTGATACGTAAACTTTATTTAATATGACCGTAGATATCCAAAGAACATCACTTGCTTAAGCCAGATTTTTTTTTGTGTATATGATTAAACGTAATCGGATTTTTATTATTATATTTCTATAATGCTGCAAATAAAAACACAACAGAAAAATCACCAGTACACGAGAAACACCCACAATCTCCACCTGCGATTGGAGAATTTATTGGATACCGAAATACAATTTTTGATATAAAATATTTGATTTTAATTTTTTCTTTTTCATAAGATTTATGGTATCCATGTTTGTTAAAAAAAAAACTGCATTTATTGAATATTACTCTGGAGTTTTGTTCGTTTGTACAATTACAGAGAAATATATATATATATATATATTTCAAACACTCTTGCGGTATGTGGGTAGAGTTCTCATTGATATTTATTCCTGGTATCACTGGAGGTTTCGGCCTCTGAAAACATCAGAGGTGACCTAGCCATGAGCGATCACGTCCTGGTCGGCTCCTCACACTCTTCTTTCACGAGTAAGCAATTCAGTATGAAGTGCGGATAAAACTGACCAGGTATAGAGGTTTACTTGACCCCACCTCCGTCATAGAATCAACGTGGGCCGCTGGTCGAAGCTAGTCATAGCTGGCCAGAGCCGGTCCAAGCTAGTCATAGCTGTGATACTACCGGCGCAGGGACGGATCCCTGTGACCGGTAAGTGTATTTATTTGACTCCCCCACTGAGTCAGATTGTGACACAAGGTCGGTTTTTAACGTGGGGACTCGAGTGTTTTCACTCGGGCCGCTGGTCCAAGCTGGTCTTAGCTGGTCATAGCTTGTCCAAGCTGGTCATAGCTAGTCTAAGCTAGTCATAGGTGGTCTTGGCTTGTCATAGCTGGTCCAGGCCGGTGCCGGTCCAAGCTAGTCGTAGCCGTGATACCACCAGCACAGGGACGGAGCCCTGTGACCGGTAAGTATCCGAATGTGTATACCACTCGAAAGAGAGGAATTTACACGCTAAAAAAAAAAAAAACGAAAAAAACTTTTTGACTTTGTTTATGACCAAAACTGTTACGTATTTTTCAAACTTGCCAATGAATGTTCAACCATATACAAAAGCACGCGTAATTCGAATACTGATTTTCACAGTGGGAAGGCCTTCTTCATTTGGCACTGCACTATAACATAGCCGTCTTACGGCAAAAGGGCCATAGTTAACTTTTTCATTTTCCTTGCCGCGTAGTTGAGATAGTTACGTATTCCGCATTAGTCGGTGTTCGAATCGATCTAAGATCCAACCAAGACCAACAATCTCCTCTTGAAAGACAAGTGCTCTTGTATCGTACTTAACTTACTTAAATAAAAAAACTACATTAACTGCTAACTTACTTGGTGGCTGAAATAGTTGAGCATTTTCCTCTGGTGCAAGTAAGCGTTTCGAAGCCGTGATAAAAACGAATGTTGATTTATTTTTTTTCTTTTTAATTCAGCTTTCATTTTGAGGATTGACGTAACACGATCTTCTCCACTCATCTTGCCATCTACTAAAGTAAAGTAAACTTAGAAAATAAACGATGTTTTTAAAAGCAATTTGTTTATAAGCAACTTTACTCAAATTTGACTAAATCTTAATCGACTCCCAGACTGACGTCAGTGTGTCTTAAGCAGCTCAGTAAATGAATAACGTAAAATTAAATATTTGCGAGACCTTGACCTTTGCTTCGAATAATCTGAAATTCGTATAATTGATGTTTAAATAACTAATATAGCATTGAACATTTAAAACAAAAAGCAACTCGTTTATAAGAAACTGTACTTAAATTTAACTAAATCTAAAAACAACACAGCTGCTGACGTCAGTGTGAATGACAGAAAAATGGATAATTAAACGAAATGCGATTTCTGAATGGGTAACGATATTCATAAATTCTAATAATTTGAATTTTAATAGTTTTTTAGTTAGATTCAATTAGTTCTTTATATTTATTAGAGGTAAGCATAATAAAAGAAACAATCATCTAAGAAATTTAAGTTGTAATTCTCAAACAATCCGTGTACTCGTTAAAATCCTAAGTCGTTTATAAAGAAAATGTGTATTCCTCTTAAATAACACATAATATTAACCTAGCGAAATTTAGATATTTTAGAATTTACATATTTTTTGATTCACTTGAATTAAACAAAAGGAACTTATTTTTTTCTATCTACAATCACTGTCTCCCGTTTTACAATGCTTGTATTTCTCTTGTCTGTTGAAGTTCGAAGCTTAATGTAACTATGTCGACCTTTGGACACGTATTCGATTTTCCGTTTGCAATATTTACGTTATTATCTCAAGTTTGTCCTCGTCTGGATTTACGCCCAAACTATACTCAATTAAATAAACATAAGCATCAACATACTGTAGTGTAATGTAATGGAAAATTCCGTATAAATACGAGAAATCACTGGAGTCCTTCAAATTTATATAGAAATGGGAGATGCAATGTTACAATGACTCCAACACCTTAATATTTCGTTAGCTCTTCCAGGTACTGTAGTATTTTAATATTTTCATCATCATCGAAAAATCAATATTTACTTCACTACAAAAATTCAGAAAACCCGCAAAAAAGATAAAAATAAAAAGATATCTCGCCACCCATTTTAGAAAAATCAACTGCCTTCATTTTTTTTTAAATGCCTTCAAAACTAAAGTGATCATGGCTCTCCACGCATTCTTTTTCATTCTTACTTGTGAATTCCCCTGATCTGGGAAAGATAGTGAAGCCATTTTCTGTTGCTTTCTCCAAGATGTGGAATTCATAATTTTCCTTCTGTTTGCCACTCAGATTTATAGAACACAATCTATCCTGCTATTTCACCCACAGCAAGACATGGAATTTTGCTTTCTTAAAGGGTATTTGTGTGAAAATGAGCGCAACAGACCGGGCTGGAATTTGAATTCTCTTCGCCAATTCTACTTTGAGTGTCGATAAGCCTAACACTACACTCTTCGTTGTCATATACGAATTATCTTGGATCCCCTAAACGATACATTGCTACAGATTAACATAATGTAAAACAAATATATATATATATATATATATATATATATATATATATATATATATATATATATATATATATATATTTTATTTATGGGTTGCGAGCGTTCAAAAATAAACATGCAGCCATTTTTTAAGAAATCGGTGTTGAGAAACAAGGAGTTAATGGTAAAATAAATAAAATTACACACACACACACACACACACACACACACACACATATATATATATATATATATATCAGTTGTATGGATATTATTATAGCTCTATCAATATTGAGCGCTTTCCACTAAGTACCGCGCATATAAAAATTTATATATATATATATATATATATATATATATATATATATATATACGTCCTGGGTATAAAGATAAACCACATCCAACATCAAGACCTCTCATCAGGAGGCTTTGAGGAGTGTAGAACCGCTTCTTAGTTGGCGTTGTTCCCAGGTTCACCCTGACCCGGGGTAGTAACACCTGTTAGGGTCTCAGCTATGGGCAAAGAGTTAACCTCCAAACTGAGGTCAAAACACTACGAAAGTGTAAAAATAGGTTTTAATACCAGAAATACGTTTTTGTAAAAAAACAAAAACAAAAAAAAACAGCAAAAAATTTTTGAATAAAAAATTATTACCAGCAATACATTTTTACAAAAAAAAAAAAAAAAATGTTACCGGCAATTGTTGGCATTAAATAACCCATTGTAGTTGATATACCGTAAAACAAACTAAAACCAAACTAAACCATATATATATTCGAATTCCAGTCGAATCCATTACATTCACGTGCTAATACCCTTGGGAGAGGTGTTAATCCTCTTCTTCTCTACCCCCCCAGCTATGGGTAAATAGCAGGACAGACTGGGTGCTATAGCCTTGGATGGCAACTGGTCTAGGAGAAGGACAACTCTGAATGCAAAACCTGCGCAGGGCCGTTTGGGGAGTTTGTGGCACGTAGTGCACCAGATCTCTGTATTCGGCCCTTCAAAAAGTGTGGATGGTCCTGCACGAAACCTTCACCACTATAATCGAATCTCATGTGCTGTTGTCAGGCTGTCGGTTTCCTGGGAACTGATCTGCTTGACCCATATACGTCGTATTCGACGGTAGAGTCGACTTATATATATATATATATATATATATATATATATATATATATATATATATATATATATATATATACATGAAGTGCACATTGAAGACAGCATTTTATTTTATCCGACCAAACTGTACAAAATCCCGTTACAAAATTAAAAGCCGATAAACCGTGCGTACGTTTTATGTAATGTAGGTAATTGTTGCATAACATATAAATTCATTTTTGTTTATGATCCTATTATTTATTAAGGGACTGTTTAAATTTGCCAAAGGTTCTATTAACAAACTATTTACACCTTCTTTTCGAAATATCTTGTCCGAAGGTCACAGAGCGATTTCTACCCTTTCAGACTTTTCTTCTTCCATTTTTCCTTGGTATGTGTTCCTTTTTTATTTCTCCGTGTCGACGTCTTCATCACTGAAGCTTGTGCATTGATGTGCGGAGTTTGCATGGAAACTTTTCATAACTCTCTAATTTTGCATGAATGAGCAGTTGCTAAAATTTCTCAGTCTGACTAAGAAAGATTCCAAAAGATCTTTAATATTTTATAAAAATGTCTCAGGTCATTTTTTTTTTATTAGTTTTCAGGTACATATGCATCAAAAGAAGATTTAACTATATTTAAAGAATGTATGTTTTATGTCTTCTGTTAAAATGTCTGCCTTTGGATTTCTTAATAAATAATGATAAGGGAAAGTTCCCCAGAGTTATTTCCCTTTGCCTATTGCAGAGTTTTGTTTTGATATGTGAAAATGGTTGATTTTTTTTTGTTACGTTTTTATTTTTATTTTTTAATGCATCCTGTTTGCAGGTAACATTATTTTTTTACCATTCTTTAAACGTACCTTACTTCCAGCAGCATTTCACAATTTCGAATATTTACCCCCCCACCCTCGCTTCTCATTTTTCAACATGAATATTTAGCATAATTTAAATTAACTAACTTTTTTTGTACTATTTAGTTCTTTCTATTTAATGCTGCAGTCCGGAAATCATTATTCAACGACTGCACCGGACATTTTATCTTTAGGTACCATGACTAAATGGTTTTAAAGTTTTTCAGTTAAAATATCCCTCCTTCTCTCTTTCTCTCCCTCCCTCCCTCCCTCTCCTTTCCCTATCCTGCCTCCCTCTCTCCCTTTCCCCCATATCTCCCCCTCCCTCCATCTCCCTATATCTCTCTCCCCCTCCCTATATCTCTCTCCCTCCCTCCACCCTTCCCTCTCTTTCTCCCTCCCTCTCACTCCCTCCACCCTTCCCTCTCTTTCTCCCTCCCTCCTCCTCCTCCTCTCTCTCCTACCCCCTTTCTCCATCCTTCCCAACTCTCTTCCTCCCTCTCTCCCTCACTCTTTCCTTCCCGCTCTCCCTCTCTTTCCTCTCTCTCTGTGTCTAAAACAAACATAAGCGCATCTATAGTAGCGACTTGCAAAAAAGAGTAATAAGCAGTAAGTGATACAAAAGTACCATTTTACAAAGGACCCTTTAAAAGGGAGCCTAAGAAAAAGGTGTTGTTTTTTTTTTAACTGCAGTCACGAACAACTGAAATGTATATACACATGTGTAATAAATATATTTGGAGGCACAGTGGCGTAATAGCGGCTCGGATTGAATTCAAGTCGAGCTCGTTACCTTGGGAAAGGTATAACTACATCTCTTCTCCCTCAGCTATGGGTAAAATAGCAGAAAAGATTGGTTCCTATAGAGGAAGGAAATTCTAAATTCAAACCACCTGCTGCCTTGTAGGGCCTGTCTTTTTTTACCTAAAAGACGGTAACTTTTAAAAAGAAATCAACCTCTGAGAGCAGGGATGGGGTAACCTCAACATCCGCGGTTCAAAAGGACAAGCCATTGCACTATTCTGCCTTGAATGTCACCCATGAACCACAACTGTGAAGTTGAGGGCAGTGGTGACCACATGCATTGGTAAAAAAAAAATGTGCGTACATGAATTGCCTTCTACCGTGTGTATGATAAAAATGTATCTGACTTTGTACCCGTATAAACAAATATACGTGATTAGGAAATGTCTGTTTGATATGCGACAGAAAACAAAAAAAAAAGTGTTGTTGAAAAATATACTTGATCAAAGCGGAAACTGTCAAATCATGTACGTTCTGTTGTATCGGATGGACTCCTTCAGCAAGCACCTCAACCTTCGTTGTATTACGGCCACATCAAATTTGAAACATCGATTCCCCTACGATCACCGAAGATCATCGAACAACGTCGAGCCTGGTCAGTACCTAGATAGGTGACTTCTTGGGAATACCAGGTGCTGTAAGCCTGAATGTGCGGGTGGTGTAATGGATAATGGCTCGGAATTGGGTAATCGCAGAGTCGAGTTCCAATTCCAATTGGGTTCGTTATATTCACTTACGCGCAAATACCCTTGGGAAAGGTATTAATTCACCTCTTCTCCCCAACCTAAGGGTTAATTAGTAAGACTATATCACTAAGGCAACTCCCCCACAAAAAATTCTTACAATCCAAAAAATATTAAATAACCTGTAAAAGGTTGACTAGATGTGGAAAATCAATCGATTAATCAAACATTGATTAGCTACATTGGCTTTTAGATTTATTTACATTCTCTGGAATATAAATGTACAAAAACTGCCACGGCCAAAAAGAGAGTGATCACTTTATATAATGATTGTATTATGGAATTGATCCCCAACTTTATATTCACATGATAATTTCTTGTTTATTTAGCAAATTCTCTCCAGAATGGAGTTAATTAGTAATACTTTACTAGTATCGTAAAACTATAATTATTTCCGCCCCCAACCGCCACAAATAATTCTTACAATCTAAGAATATTTTCTGACTTTAAATAACCTGCAAAAGTTTGATAAGCCGTAAAAAAAAAAACAATCAATCACTCAATCTTTGTTAACAAGTGACTTTTCTTTCCAGATTGAAGTTTAACAATTCTCTTTTAATAACCGCTTGAAATTCTATCATAAAATTGTACTATTTGTCTTTTTTTTTTTGTTTTTTTTTTTTTTGTTCAGTATTTTATTTTATTTTTCTGAAGGATATCGTCCGAGGCTATGACTACTGTTGATTCTCCACCAAGAAGATCGATTCTCAGGGATTGTTGGGTGTTGACTTGTTCATGTCTAAGGCCTCGTAAATGAAGACCATCAAGGATGTGACTGTTCTCCACATGACTACGGCCATTTTGTTACTCGTTTTTTTTTTTTTTTTTTTTTTACTCTAACAAACAAAACTAGTGAGCAAAGGAAAAAATATTATTAATAATGTCGTCATTGTTTTCATTCCGTTTCTTACATCTTCTAATGTTTTCAGTATTCCGTTTGCGCTACAGTTTGAGAACGTGGCTGGAACTAAAAGTTTTTTTTTTTTTTGTATTATTAAATGTTTTCTTCTATGAACTTAAAAATTAAAATATTAATCGTTTGATTCTAAAAATGTAAACACATTTTTCTTCATGTTTACATTTTTTTTTCTATTAAAAAATAATTGTTATCAAAGTTATTAAAATTCGCAAAAAATCTTTTAGAACATTAATTTTTCAAATTTGGAATAAATTCAATCAGACGTCTTTTTTTTTTTTTAAAAAAAAAATTCGATCAATTCATATTAAATAGAAAGAATAATAATTGCATATATTTCTAAGCTGTTCATTTTGAAACTAATATTTTAAGAAAAAAAAAGACCTCACCTCTAAATTGATTTTTTTTGTATTAAAAACTATTTTTACAATAATCAGTAGCAATTAATTTGATACAACATCTTACAATTATACATACATCCACACATACATGTATATATTTATACGTGTGTGTGTGTATGAATGTGTGTGTATATATATGGAGAAATACGTAAATGTGAGCTTTGAATTTATTTCGTTGTACGTCCGTGCGTTGTGACTTTTGTTCGGGCAGAACATTGAAAATGTGCCCATTTGTCATCTTGCAAATGTTTCGGATAAATTCTTTAAACTTTTAAAAGTGCTTTTGTTATTTCTTCTTACAATTGTAATTAAACGAATTAAGATGTGGAATGCAGCCTCGCCATTTATAATTTCATCAGAATTAAATATGATAGGATGACAATAATCACATTGTAATTCCGTTTGTTCCCGAGTTCGTTAATTAGCGTGTATGTCAGGCACTGCTCCTACCTCAGAATGGAATATTCTGTTTTGACTGCGAAGGAAGACGGAAGAAAAAAAAACGACCTTCTACTACCTCAGATAAATAATGAAATATTCTGTTTTGATTGTGAAAGAAGGCGGAAGCAAAAAAAAAAAAAGAAAAAAAGAAGTATGCTGTATTTTATGGGTAAAAGTGGTCATTATCTGGAATAATAGAATAAAGCGTGTGTCTTTTTCCTGTTTTTACACACACACATGTTCTAAAACAGTGTATAATAAATATTTATTGCACTACTCTTGTATCGAGCCCTGTTTTAAATTAATGTTTTGAAACGTTTTAATTTTATTCTTTGTTCTTTTATATTTGGTTGAGAGAGAGAGAGAGAGAGAGAGAGAGGAGAAGCTACCCTATAAAATTAAATATTTAACTTATCTTTCCTGACAGGAAGCTTAGACAGGGGATTTTATAGTAACATTCTTTGTACAGTGTAACCCGGATATAAGAGACCCTGATATAAGAGAAACCCGGATATAAGAGAGATTTTCTCAGGTCCCAAAGTCCTCCCATACTTACCTAAACAAAGTAGACCAAACCCGGATATAAGAGAAACCCGGATATAAGAGACTTCTTCTCCGGTCCCGACAACTCTTTTATATCCAGGTTACACTGTATTTACAGAAATCGTATTATTTACGTACACTTATTTATTTACAGAAATCAGAGAAAGCCAACTACGTCCTTATCTACCAGGCCGCACTTTTTTTATTTATTTGCGAAGAATCATATATATATATATATATATATATATATATATATATATATATATATATATATATATGGACACTGGGTTCATTACTGAGAGGCGACAGTTTATTTCATGCTTGAATCCATTCTTCGGGGTTGAAGATTTCATTCAAACATGAAACAGACTGTTATTCGTCTATGTAGAACACTGTGCATTTTTTTTTACATACACATTATCCCAGATATTAAGCACTTTTACCCGTAAATATAGCATACCTTAAAACTATATTTTTATCATATACAAATGAGTTTGATTAAAAAGAACCAAGAAGGTCTCTCTGTTGATTTTTTATTGTATTTTTCCAGTATTCAAAAAGGTGATGAGTACTATACACGAAATTGTGAAATTCATAATGTGTTATTAATTTGTTCAAGTATTTTCGACCATTCTAAAAACAATATCGTATCTGTGCGGTTGTTAGAATTCCTTTGTCTACATCCTGATATATATATATATATATATATATATATATATATATATATATATATATATATATATATATATATATATATATAGAGAGAGAGAGAGATAGTTAGATAGATAGGGAGATATATATATATATATAGAGAGAGAAAGATAAATATAAAGAAAGACAGAAGCGTGATGTGGATACATATATATGTATGTGCGTATGTGTGTGTGTGTGGGTGCGTAATTTTTATATACATTATTTATATATTATATATGCGCAGTACTTATTGGAAAGCGCTCAATATCAGTGATAGAGCTAACATATTTAGTTGGATTGATGTGAGTTTGTGATATTAGGTTTCACGCCCTTGCGATCGTCAGACAATATATATATATATATATATATATATATATATATATATATATATATATACAGAGATAGATAGATAGATAGATAGATAGATAGATAGAAGAATGATGGGTAGGGAGAAACTATTTTTCTGACAATCTTGATCTAATAATGTATTTTCAAAAGCAGCCACTCTGTTGTTTCGTATTTTTCCTGATAGAAACAAGAAAGAAAATCAGACCACATATGGTTCAAGAAGTTTTTAATTTCTTTTAAGGCGATAAGGAAATCCCACTTGTTAAATACGCGGGATTCGTTTATGCACAGAAGAATCAAGTCAGTCGCACACGTCAGCAAACGAAACGAGTTTCGCCAGGGAATTTACAAGTTGGACAACTTCGTACGTTTAGCTCGACTGCTGTTCGGCGTTTAGTCTTTGTTTTCTAGTAACTTACCTCCCCGATTTTGGAAAAAAATATTGGCACCAAAGTGTGTAATTAACGGTAATAATAAGGTAGAAGAAAGATTATTTAACAATGCTGCGCCACAGAAATGTTCCAGACGAGAAAAATATGATCACCCTTCAAGAGGTAAGAAAATATGAATAACTTTGGATTGCTTCGAAAACTGTTGCTAGAAAATTTATTGAAAAATATACCCTTTTTTGGTTCGTTTGAAGTTTTATGAGGATAAGATAAAGAGAAAATTCTTTTAACATATTTAAAATAATCTATCTATCTAAATATTTTCATTATTTATCTATCTGAATATTTTCCTATCTATCTATCTGAATATTTTCCTATCTATCTATCTGAATATTTTCATATCTATCTGTCTATCTGAATATTTTCACATCTGTCTATAATCTATCTATCTATCTGAATATTTTCATATCTATCTATATATTTATATGAATAATTCATATCTATCTATATGTTTATATGAATATTTTCATATCTATCTATATATTTATATGAATAATTCATATCTATCTATCTATTTATATGAATATTTTCATATCTATCTATATATCTATCTATCTATCTATGTTTACTGACCTATTAAATCATACATATCGCTTTTTATTCTCATCTACTGCTAAATGAAAACTTATTATAGTGCACTGATTTTCAAGCTCGCTCTGCAGGCCGATTCGCTAGTGCAGTAGGTGTTTCATTACTCTGCCCATGTGTTCGACTCTGCTAAGTAAATAGGTTATTTACAAGTACATGAGTTCCGGTTCAGATTCACAAACAGCACTTCAAAAGGAAATGTCAAGGTTGGAAGAATATAAATGCTAAACATACAAACTGTATTCAAGGCCACCTGGCATAGAATGATAATGACTGAACCTGTTGCAAGCCAACAAGAGTGAACAAGAATCTCCTTACGGAGCTATTCGATTCGTCTCTGTTGCAGGCGAGGCGAATCATGCTAAATATTCCATGTGCCTGACTATCGACAACAATATGTGCCCGTGTATATATATATATATATATATATATATATATATATATATATATATTTATTTAAAATATAGTTCCAACACGCTACATAAGAGTTCTCATGTTTCAAAACAAGATGATGGATCAGAGCTTAGTACTTTAATTCCATTTAATTAAAAATAATTATATTGAAGTTTTCGGCTCTTGTTTTGAAAAATGAGAACTCTTATGTAGCGTGTTGGAATCATATTTTTAAATAAATAATTATATTTATGCTCTATTTTTTTTATCGAGCTCTATTTTTTAAAAATAATAACAAAAATATTAAATATTTTGGATTATTTACCTAACGAGTTCTTTCCTATTTTCTATATTTTTCACACACACACACACATATATATATATATATATATTAGCAACAAGAATTCAGAATTCTCTTTAAAAAGTTTTGTCAGATTCTACTCAGTTATGTGATACACGCGTAGGCGATCATGTATGTATCTTTGGATACATGACTGACGAGGCAGATTTTTTTTTCCCGCGGTAGGTTGTCGTTTCCTTCTGCGATAAACCAGTTGCCATCCAAGGCTATAGAACTTAGTCTGTCCTGCTATTTACTCTTAGCTGAGGGGAGGAGAAAAGGATTCATACTTTTCCCAAGGGTATTAGCAGGAAAGTGAATGTAAAGGATTCGACTGGAATTCGAACTCGGCTCTCCGATTCCTGAATCCTCCGTTCTATATATTAGCGTGTTTCTCACTCTCATATCATAGAAGATCATTCTTTTGACTTGTTTCTTCTCAGTCAGTCAGTTTTGTGCCATGCGTGATACACGCTTAGGTGATCATGTATCATTCGATACATGACTGACGAGGCAGATTTTTTCCCCATAGTAGGTTGCCATTTCTTTCTGTGGTAGACCAGTTGCCATCCAAGTCTATAGAACCCGGTCTACCCTGCTATTTACCCATAGCTGGGATGGGGGAGAAAAAGAGGATTCATACTTTTCCCAAGGGTATTAGCACGTAAATGAACCTAATGGATTCGACTGGAATTCGAACTCGGCTCTCCGATTCCTCAATCCGAGCGGCTATCCATTACTTGACCGTAATGAACCTTTTCGGTCTAGTGTTTCCAACTGATATGAATACGAACGATTATATCGTGTCAGTTGATAAGCCTACTGCTAAAAATGTTGTTTTCACCGCGCAGTGCTATACAATCTTTCTCGTTCGAACGTTCGTTAAGCATTTATAAGTGCGGGTATGGAATATAATTGTTGTCACATCTCGTCTGGGCCTCCTGCTAGGCCTGCCTCATTAATGCTTTCCGGTGTTTTTCAGCTTTCAAAAAGATGTGCTTTGCATAGCTTATCCAAAATTTAAATTCAAATGTATAATATTTTTTTCAAAACTGATAAAAAACGCTATACAAAAAATGAAGGACACAGACCACGTTGTCGGTTGAACTTAACAAAACATGCTTTTATATATATATATATATATATATTGAATATATATATATATATATATATATATATATATATATATATGTTGAAACTTGACTAATGCATGGAATAATAATACAGCACAAAATGTACTTAGAACAAAATGTATGGAAACAAGAAAGTGTACAAAATATTTACATATAGTCTTTTGTATATTCCTGGGAAGACCGTTCCTGGAGAATGTGTTGACTTAGTCGCAGTCGGGCAGAGTCTCTGGATTGAATCTCTTGATTCCTCTACTCTCTTCCCGGTACCAACC
>CAHIKZ030003402.1:1955000-2132500 GCA_903632075.3 Acanthosepion pharaonis | reverse complement strand
AAAACAGAGGTAACGATGAGAGGGGAGGTAATTTGCAAAGAGTCCTGGCTGACACTTGCATTTACCCTTTCGCAACATTAAGTTTTAAGTTTTAGTATAAGTCCCATTGTCTATTCTAAAAGGAAATTGAAGAAAATAAGGTTATCCGTATTTATTGCCAAGTCATAATAAATGCCCCAACATACGTGGCAGCGAGTGTTAGTCTGCTTTCTTCCTTATGATAACAAGTGAATGTACAGTTTACCTTAAGTCCAAGCATCGACCTGGTTGGGGGGGATAAAACAATTCCATTTCATTATGTATGCAATGGATGATACGTTGGGTAAATAATACTGCATCATGGTCAGCAATATATGGCGAGAAAAGTGAGATCACCGCTCCTGTGGTTGAAATAATAAACGGAGAACGTCACTGGAAAGATACGAAAACTTAAGGAATCAGCACATATGCTTAGTCACAAAAATCTCCTAAAGCCAAATAAAAAAAATGAATACAATATGTGAACCAGTAACACGGGGTAATAGAGAAAAACAATAATAACAAAATTGTAATATGAGCTCTGGTAAAATTTTTTACTGAGACATTAGGTTTAAATGTCACAAAAATTCATACACTGATGTCCTCAAGGAGTGGATAAAAGGTGGTTGGATCCAGTGACTTGACTCAAAGAGTGGTGGACAAAAACTTGGGGAGTTGTGTTAAAGGGAGATAACTGATGTTGAGATATGGCACGGAAGAGGAATAGAGATTATATATAGATATGTGTGTGTGTGCGTATTTTAGTTACAATTGCGTTTTCCTTTTTAAATACTTTCTTGATTTATAGGGTTCATTCATTTTAATCATTGATCCAAGAAAAGGATCTGAACCACATTAAAATCGAGAACTGATAAAACTATTTGAGAATAAGACACTGATTTTCTGGTAAATGTTTTGCTTTTGTAACATCATAAAATGTTGGATAAATAAGCCGTAGCACAAACTTTCCTGTGCTTATCTCCCTTTAAATTAATTCTAAATGACCCTTACACCGAGGTCTTTGAAATGTTTAGTATTTATTAATTCCATATGCTGAAGTTTATAACATGGACAAATTCTTAGTGTCTTGTTTATAGATTTTGTGACGCCAAAAACATAATCTGACGAATAGCCTAGCGGATAAATCCTTTGTTGATTTGTGAATTTGTTGACATAACGGTTGTGAGTTCAATTCTTAGGTCGGACAGTATGTACCTTTATGCAGCGGAAAGCAATAACTGAACAGTACTAAATAGAAATAAATACTAGACTATATCCCTAGATATGAGCAGTGTCACGAGAACAGTCTACTCCGTTGATTAAATAAAGGGCTCAGTTCAGAATTCTTACCCGGATCGATACAAACCTGAGGAAGGCCGAAACGTTCTTATAACAACAACACAGATGAGGACAATAGTCTGAATTTAAATAATAATAACTCCTAATCTTAGAAATTCAGGCAGAAAATAATAGTAATCTTTGAAGATATTCAAAAAGTTGTCAAAGTACAAGGACCTTGAAATAGAAATCGCGAAAATGTGGTATATGGGAACATCAACAATCCCTGTTGTAGTTGGAGCCCTAGGACTGGTTGGAAAAGATTCCAGTAGACTAATTGAAGGGATTCCTGGAAGTCCATGCCTCAAGGAGATACAGAAAATTGTTCTGACAAGTACAGCCCACACCTTACGAAGGGCTTTATCTATGTAATCATTTTTTTTTTTTTTGTCAGTGGAAAGTGTCATGACGCCATTTCTAACCTTAGGTCCCTAGGCGGGACCCGGAAAGAAATGTGTAAACGCCAGAAATCAAAGAAAATAATAATAATAATAATAGGCATTATAATAATGAAACTATTCAAGAATGATGATATACACTCCAAAATGAATATAATGGTTACTTACGTTCTTACTAATGACAATGGTCTTCTGAATAGATATGCACAATTATCATTGAACACAAACGACACCAAAGTGACTTAGCGAAATAAGTCAGAACTGAAGTAATGAATGGAAAAAGTCAAGAGGGTTTACTTTGATTACCGTAGTTGACTACGGTAATCAAAGTAATCAGAAAGAGTCTATTAAAAAGGTAAATATAATAAGCACAACTAGAATGTAATCGAAAACAGTTGACAACAAAGGTAATCACAAAATGTCAACCAAAATAGTGGCCCCAAACAGTACACCGAGAAGATAATTCCAAACAGTCAACCCAAAAAGTTTAAACAGTCCACCCTAATTTAGCAGAGTAATTTCACCACCAGGTAAATTATGTAGGATAATCTTTTTTTTTTCACCCTCCCCATATATATATATATATATAAATATATATAGCTGAAGTCGATTCTGAAGTTTCGCGCCCCTCGCGAAGAGTGTGAAAACTTGAGTAACTGCAGGGTTTACGCTGTGAAGCGTTTTTTGGTCTGTCTGGATAACCTGGGACTTGAACACTGTTATTTACTGTTTATATATGTGTTTGACTTGGTCTTTTCTTCTTCCTTAGTTGCAAGTTTTTTCTTCGTTTTTTGCTTTTATTATTCTTCCTGAGTTTGCCTCTTTTTTGCTTGAGGCAGGTTGCACCAACTTAACCGGGTATTGATCTCACACTCTTTGGGTCCTGTCACTGGATCTAACCAACGCCTTTATCCACTGTGCCGTGTGTCCTTGAGAACATCTGGTATGAATTTCTGGGTATTATAAACCTAATGTCTTCAGCAATCATTTTTACCAGTGCTCATATTGTAATTTTGCTGTTATCATTGCATGTTTTTTTTTACCAGAGCTCATATTGCAACTTTGTTATCATTACTTTTCTCTGGCACTCCTTATTACTGGTTCCCATATTGTATTTATTTCTATGCTTGGTCGGCTCAGGAGATTTTTGTGGCCTAGCGTATGTGCTGATTACTTAAGTTTACGAATTTTCCAATGGTGTTCCTTGTCTATGATCTCAACATGATCCCACAGAGTTAAGGCAGTGGAGAACTTTCAGAGGGAAATTAGCAGGATATAACTGATAACTGACATCCATCAAACATGGCACGTGGAACTAGAACAGTCTACCCCAGTGAGCGAAATAAAGGGTTCAGTTCGACATTCCAACCACCTGAAGAAGGCCGGAGCGTACAACGGCCGAAACATTGAGATAAATATGGCGACAAGGATTTGAACGAGTGGTTTTCGATTATCAATAGATTCCTTCCCGACAATGCGTTAGCTTATGAACGTTTATTGCTTTCTTGCGATTCCTTTTCTTTTTAATCTTTCTTTTTCTTGACTGCATGATCCCCCCCTTTTATCGACTCTTTCAAAAAGCATCACATCCTAAATTAACAATAACCTTCTCTTTTCGGATTGCTGTTTAGAGTTTTTTTTTTTTTTTTTTTTTTCATAATAGCATGATTTTCTTTCGTCTCTTTGAAGAAAACTATTTTCCTCCTCATTGAACTCTTTCTATGTTTGGTTCTATATATATTTTTTTTGTTTTTGTTCTGAAGGAAGCCGCCCGACGCTTCAACTACTCCCGATATGCCACCAAGAAGACGGTGGCCCAAGGCTTGTTGGACGTTGCCTTGCTCATGTCTAACGCGTCCCAACTGAAGGCCATCATGGACGTGGGCACCAGTCATACCTACTACCATGTTGTGTTTGGGATCATCCTTTTCTCCATTGTTCTGCAGATTATCACCGCCATTTTATTACTTACTCTTGGTACCATGAAAGACGAAACGGAAACACAGAGAAAGAAAATGAATATTATCAATAATGTCGTCGTTATTTTAATTCTGCTTATTACTGTTTCTAATGTCTTCATTACTGCCTTTGGTGTACAGTTTGAGACCTCAAAGAAAGTCGTTTGATGAAAATTACAACTTCTATACGATTTGAAAAGAAAAATTGATTTTCTTTCTCTTGAGAACACGGAAATATTAAAAGAAAATACTAATCATCTGATACTAAAAAAAAAATTATTTTGTTAATTTCTTTCTGTTCAAAAATCGAAAAGGAATGTTGTTATCAAACTCATCAAAATCTTTTCGGACATAGATCGAATGAAGTTTTGAAATTTAAAATTAAGTCTATCAGACTTACTTTTTTTTTTTCTATTTTAGATCAATTCATGATAAACAGAAATAATTTCATAAAATTCAAAAATTTTCACTTTTAGACCAATTTTCTAAGGAAAAAAGATTAGAGTCCTCATTAAAATGATATTTTATAATAAACAATAAATAATTAAATAGATTTAATATATATATATATATATATATATATATATATATATATATATATATATATATATATATATATATCTCCTACAATTAATTAATTGACAGGTAAACATTTCCATATACCTGATTCTTTGAAGAGTTCAATCTTTTTGCCTACTCTTCTACTTCTTCTTCTTTTTCTTCTTCTTCTTCTTCTTTTCATTTCAAATATCGAATAAGCACCAAGAGAAGAACTCTTATTTTGCCAAATCTGAGACTTTCGTTTTAGAAATGAATAAACGTTATTTTTGTAGAGCTGATGAAAATAGTTGTTTTTTTTTTGTTCAGCTGGCAACTTTGGTTTCACAATTAAAAGTCGTTTTTTTTTTGTTTTTTTTAATATTTTTGTCGCTTTCTAATTTTTTGTCGAGACAAAGTCAGATTTGCTGCTTCTTCTGTCTCTGAATTTATTTCCTTGTACATCCGTTCGTTGTGATTTTTGTTTCATGTTCCTCGTGCGGAACATTGGAAATGCACCTGTCATTGGCTGCATCTTGCAAATTTTTCGTATAAATTCTTTAAACTATCAAAAACGTTTTTGTTGTTTCTTCTTTGCTAATTGCATTTGTAATTAAACGAGATCGAAAGTAAAGTCCAGTGTCATCCATCATAGTTACAGAAGAATGAAATAGGATAGAAAGTCAAGTTAGAGACTTAGCGCGTACGTTACGCCCTGTCATTACCTCAGATAAATAATGGACTATTCCGTTTTGACTGCGAAGAAAGACGGAAGAAAAAGATAAATCAAAGAGTCTATTTGGTTTGAGAGAGAGAGAGAGAGAGAGAGAGAGAGAGAGAGAGAGAGAGACGGTATAAACTCATGTGTTTAACGTCAGCGTTAGTGAAATGGAAAAGCTTGTCAATTATGAATCCTTTCATTTGTACCCTCTTACTTCCTAAATAATGACCTGCATTCTTATCATATGTTAGTTATTGCAATATTCTGTTAATGTTGTTAAGATCAATTGTTTAATGATGTAATAAAAGAATTTCCATAGGTATTGCTGTATCCTGGAATTTGTAAGGAGATTATTCCATCACCAAAGCAAGAATTATAATTCCTCATAAAATTCACTTAGAAAATAATAATAATAATAATAATAATAATAATAATAATAATAATAATAATTAACTAATGCCAGGTGCCAGGGAATCCATTCCATAGGGTAATGTCATGGCCATTTTCTAATGTCTATAGCAATAGGCGAGGAAAAAGTGGAAGTAATGGACTACTAATTATGCTTCCGTAAGTTATATTAAAAAAAATCCTGATGATGGGCATGTTGATCGAAACTAGTCGAGGAATAATAAAACTGAGAAAATATTACTATACAACTCAGTGTGTCTGACGATTTTAATTTTAAATATTTTATTCAATATATATATATATATATATATATATATATATATATATATATATATATATATATATATATGTGTGTGTGTGTTATTTATATTATACATATATGTTATTTATATATTATATATCCGCGGTACTTATTGATTGGAAAGCGTTCAATATCGGTGACAGAACTAACATAGTTGTATCGATGTGAATTTTTGACTCTGGGTTTCACGTCACTTGCGAACGTCACACAAACACACACACACACACACACACACACACACACACACACACACACACATATATATATATATATATATATTACTGAAAAATCTTGACAACAGTTACAAAAATGTTCGTTTTATGAAACTCTGTAGTTGAGACAGTGAATATAACATCAATCAGCTAAGTAACACGTTTTATTTGTATTAATCATGTATATATTACACATACAATTACTTAATATTTTTACATTAAAAGTCGTGTTAAGCAGCATGTATTTTTAAAATGTTCAAGAAATTATTATATTAATAGGAGAACTATTACTTTCTGAAACAAACTCCCGCGGGAATGCTTTCCTGACAACTACAATCTTGGTCACTTTATGTTCAGGGCCAACAGATATCTATCCTAATCGTTTTCATAATCCTCGGTTATTTACCCCACTCCCTTGCTTACAATCTCACTCAGTAATTCTCTACTTTGAGTGGCCCTTGGGTCTTGTATTGTTTGAACTATCCATAAATAAATATACCCTGTTATTTTCAACTTAGAATATCTGGTTTGTTAGAAATATTGGCAATAAATTATTTGTGATATTTATGCAATTCACGGGTTATGCTTCCTGTTGTAATCACATAGTAGTATTAACAGTCATTGATATCTTTCTAAATTTCAGTGATATAACGAGTTATATAACTTGTAGAGAAAGTTGTAATCTCAAGAGAGTAAACAAGTTATTCTGATGTTATTGAGTGATGAGGATAAATCATTAGAAATTACAAATGTGTTGACCAGAGAGTAGAAAAGAATCACAAATAAATTGAAAACATTGGCAAACGTAGAACAAGGAATGACAACTGGTTTTAAGTATGTTACAAAAGAAATTTGAGAAGAAAAAAAAAAGGTATTAAGCGATAAAAAAAAAATTGACTAGCAAGAAAATATTTGAAGAAGATGATGCAAACATTGAGTCAGTATATATATATATATATATATATATATATGTATATATATATGTATATATATAAATATGTATATATATATGTATATATATATATATATATATATATATATATATATATATATATATATATATATATATATATATGTATATATATATATATATATATATATATATATATATATATATATATATATATATATATATATATATATATATATATATATATACGTATATATATATATATATATATATATATATATATATATATATATATATATATATATATATAAAATGCTAAAGACATGAAAGCAACCAAACTACTACCTTTAAGTAAACATCACAGAAAGAAACGTGTAATTTGGATGAAGAAACAGATAAAAAGCTTGTAGTTCATCATCAAAGAAGACGTAAATAAGAATGGAAAAAATATGGAAGCAAGAACTATCCTTAGAAAGCAATAAAACAGTCGAAATATTAAAGATTATAATTAAAGATTAACAAAATCCATGATTTAAAGGGCGATTAAGCTTTTAGAATATAAAGGAACTCATATCAGCATGTAAAATAATGAAAGGTTTATTCATTTAGGGGAAAATCAAATATATATTTATGTGGTTTTTAGATTTATTTGTACATTATTTTTTTTTTCTTTGTTTGCATAATAAAACAATAATTATTATCAATATTTTAATAATTATCATGTATTATAAGGTAGGCTTAACACAATGCATGTATCATGAACAATCTCTCTCTCTCTCTCTCTCTCTCTCTCTCTCTCTCTCTCTATATATATATATATATATATATATATATATATATATATATATATATATTTATTTTCCATTATAATAATTTATTAACAGAGCCCTTTTAAAGGACGTCGGATCATCAGATACCACTTCCAAAAATGATTTTTTTTCGTTTCATTTTTTGGAAGTGCTATCTGATGATCCTGTCGTCCTTTAAAAGGGCTCTGGTGAAATAAATTATTATAATGGAACCTTAAAGTGGTCTGTCTTTCTTTAAAATATTAACTCTGGGTTTACATTGAGCTCTCAGGATTTCATCCTCCTTGGGAATGCCCATACAGATTACCAAGTTTTTCATAACTTATATATATATATATATATATATATATATATATATATATATATATATATATATGGGTAGTAGTCCGTTGGTAATAATCCAGGCGAGTCCTATTAACGCAACATAAAATTTAAAATATGTCAAAACTGACTCACAAAAGAGATATGTGTGTGTGTGTATGAGAGAGAGAGAGAGAGAGAGAGAGAGAGAGAGAGAGAGAGAGAGAGAGAGAGAGAGAGAAATATAATAATAAAAAGCAATACTCAAATATTGCTGCCTTTCTGCGACTTAAAGTTTCGTGTGGACTTAGTTTGCTATACTGTTATCACACAGTCTTCAGGTGATTCAAGGGACTAGATACTCAATTCTGTATTAGAATATAGAGTTCAGAGTTACTCTAATTAAAAGAGAAAATGATTGACTAAGACGAAAATATCTAGAAAGTTCTTTAATTGCCACAGTAAATTTTCGTCCAGGTTCTTATAACTTTTCACAATTCATAGCAGATTTTCTGTTGTCACAATGTGGGATATTTACAATAAAGATGGTGGAAAGAAAAAAATATAGATGAATTTGGCTAGATTGCAAAAAAAAAAAATAAAATAAAATAAAATAAAAATTATTTAAAAATATTATTTAAAAAATATTATTTAAAAAATATTATTTAAAAACTTTTGAAATTACCAGCGTCTGTCGTCCATGCGCATGTGTAGTCATAGTAACGTCAACAAACTCAGTCTGATGAAGTCCTAACGGATGAAACGCGTCACAAGTAAAGTTTTCCATTTTGTCTTACGATTTTCTCAATACTATTCTTTCATAAAATATATATATATATATATATATATATATATATATATCGTTATCTCATAAGGAAGGTTTTTTTTTTAATACATTGTTTCTTATTGCTATAAGGGTTAAATTTATCGGGTTCATGTTTTTGAGTTACTATCACTGTTTTGTTTTTTTTTGGGGAGGGGGTGTTGTTTTCTTAAACATTGAAATTAATGACAACTGGCCAAGAACGAGATGTCCTACTAAAGACAAATTATGCCTCCCGGCAGGAATCGAACCTGTGTCCCTTTAAATCACTAGAAATAACACTTATAGTAATAAAAATATATAGGACAAAATAAATAATCAACATTAAATAAAATATCATTCACTAAAGGAAATAGCATACTGAAGTGCATATGACATAATTAATTTGCACACACACGCACATATATATTAATAAAAAACTAAAATAAATAATTACATCGCATTCTTTACACACACACACACACACATATATATATATAATATATATATATATATATATATATATATATATATAAACTAAAATAAATAATTACATCGCATTCTTTTGTGAGGCCCAAGCTCCAATTGCCATTAGACTTTACGTCACGCAAAAACTATTTCAAATGTCCAGCTTCCCAAAGAATCCTACAATGCAGACAAGGGAATTCTGACTACTACGCAGACATCACATTAATTCTTGACAACTACGAAAGTCGAAAAAAAGTACTTGAACAAAATAAAATATGAACTTTGGACAGTTTATCCACAACTTTTGAATGAAACATGTTTGGAAGACTTCCCCCCATATATATATATATATATATATATATATATATATATATATGTATATATACACACTCACACACACGCACACACACACATATATATATATATATATATATTATTATTATTAGTAGTAGTAGTAATAATCTTATAAGTATAAGAAATTATGCTCGTTCGTAAAACCTTCAGTATTTTGATTTGAAAATAATCAAACCAATACCAAAGGGGAAAAAAGGTATAAGAAAAGAAAGAAGCAAGAATATGTACGTTAGCCGAAAATAATCGTTTAGCATGCAAGTCCAAAGCCCAAAGAAAAAAAAACCGATACGTCTGGCTCTCTAGGTTTAACTATATTTAATATATATATATATATATATATATATATATATATATATATATATATATATATTGCTAAATTCAAACATTAAGTTCTTCCTGTTTCATTTTTTTTATTGTATTAAACCATTTTTTTTTTCAATTTTCTTTTTATATGCATTGAAATAAAACTTTTCGACCAACTTTCCAACGTTCAATTACTTTTAACAAGATTCTTTTGAATTAAACGGCCAATACGTAGTCAGTCAAATTTAAAACATGTTTGGATGAATTTTCGTATATATAAAATGAAATGAATTTTTGTATATCAATAAATTCACAACATAATGATAAAAGAAGCACTTATTTATAAAACATTTCTTTTTTTTCCAATATAATCATCTGATTTAAAAACGAAATCAATTTAAATAAGGACAAATAAGGAAAAATGACTTAAAATGACAAAAACGGAAATTATGGAGAGTTACAGTCACCAAGGTACAGAAAAAATGTGTCATATACAAGATGGTTTAAATTTTTATATTCTTAAACTATTTTTTTTCAATGAAATATAAAATTTCGATCAGCTAAAGGGAAGCAACTAATTAATTTTTCGTTTGAATGATCTCCCTTTAAACACCAGATGCGTTCCCTAAAAAAAGGCATCTATCGTCATGTTTGTAATATTTTATAAATTCAGTGCAATTACAAAATAGCAAGATTATAATTACTACTTGCTAATCAAAGCAACCTATGAGCTGAAGATAGTTAATTTAAATTCTGGCATTTTACTGGTCAAATGAAAAATAAAAGAACCGATTTCTATTACGTCATGCGAAGAGGTTAATATAGACGAATAGAAAATTCGCAGATCTCCATGTAAACTCTTCTGAATATATAGAAAAATGTGATATGCATATATATATATATATATATATATATATATATATATATATATATATATATATATATATATATATATATATATATATATATATATATATATATCAAGCCGACGATTGCGTCTAGCATGAAAACAGCCTGTCGCCTCTGAGTGTTGACTTCAATGATCACTTTTATATTTATATTTACATACACTCTATCTCTGATATTGAGCACTTTGTCCTGTAAATATAGCACACCTTAATACTATATTTCTTCATATATATATATATATATATATATATATATATATATATTGGTGTGTATGTGTGTGTGTCCGTGCGTCGTATTGATTGATTGATTTGTCCAACACCTGCTGAGTTATTTAATATCAAATTTTTGTAATGTTCGGATTGTACAAAGTCGCTCATATTGCAAGCACAACTGATACAAGCGATCATGTGTCTTTCAATATATGACTAACGAAGAAGAATTTTTTCCCCCGCAGTAGGTTGCCATTTCTTTCTGCGGTAGACCAGTTGCCATCCAAGGCTATAGAACCAGGTCTGTCCTGCTATTTACCCATAGCTGGGGGGAGAAGAGGATTCATACCTATCCCAAGGGTATTAGCACGTAGATTCATTTCTTTATCAACCGTAAATTGACATGTATTCTCGAGAAAAATAATAGAATGATTTCCCGTCACTTTATCCACAGTTGAGAATTCTGAGTTTTTTTTTTTTTCTTAAACAAGTCGAGACCCAAAGTAAGAGTGCCCAGTAATGTATAATAATGAACATAAATAAAAATAAAGATTGTTTTTTTCTTATTTCTTTTTGTGATGTGAAAAGCAGCTCGCTCACATATTTCCACGAGACGCACCGGAAATATAGTGCCGGAAACGTGATTTGGGCGCCATTGGAATATACTGGTAATAAGAACTATTTAAGCAGTGTTCAGTTGAAATATATAACATAGTCTTACTCGCATTTAAACTGTTTTCTTTGCCAAGTAAATTAATAGCTTTTATCTATCATTATCTCAGCGATATTTTAATTACTTTTTTTTTAACACGATGGGAATTTATTTCAGAGAACTGAAGAATTCAAAGAGTACTTTTTTTGAAGAATTCAAAGAGTGCTTTTTGATGATGTCATAATTACGTAATATTTCACTCATAACGGATTTGTAAAACTTATTTTATAAATTTACTGAGTTTTAAAGGCACAGAAAATTCATAATTCACTGTTTCCAGGGATACAGAAAGATGAATTATGAATTTTCTGTGCTTTTAAAACTCAGTAAATTTAAAAAAAGTTACTCAAAATTCGCTTGAGGATGAAATGGAAGTAATGTTTTTAATTTAATTACAAAATTAAATTTGAAGCTTTTAGCTTCCTTTTTTGAAACGTGGTTATTACTGCGTAGCGAAAAATATTTCTAAATCAGTTAATTTATAATATATATATATATATATATATATATATATATATATATATATACACACACACACACACACACATATATATATATATATATATATATATACATAATAACCTTAGATATAAGAGACCCGGATATAAGAGAAACCCGGATATAAGAGATTTTCTCTGGTCCCAAATTAGAGCCTGTGTTAATGTATATAAAATAGACCAAACCCGGATATAAGAGAAACCCGGATATAAGAGACTTCTCCGGTCCCAACAACTCTCTTATATCCGGGTTACACTATATATATATATATATATATATATATATACGTGTACACATGCTGAGGCAAGTATTAAGACAAAATTCGAACAATCAAGTAGGAAAAAATAAACTAAAATTCGGAAATAGGATGGCATAGAAAAGTGAAAAGAGCAAAAAACAAGTAACAAAAATAAAATACAAGAAAATTACCAAAGGTAACAGTTAAAAGTCCAACCATTCTTAACCAATCGTGTAATGAATATGATACTGAACGGCCAATGCTTCTAGATCTTGTCACATCAATGTGCGGGACCACTATCATTACACCTACGTTGTTTCTTGTATTCATTAATAATTTTCCCGATGTCATCAGTTCTCAACTAGATATTTATACTGATGTACAACTATTTACCCTTGTCTTAATAGTAAACCCGAAATGTTCGACGGGAGCTGCTCTCGAAAATGACCTGAAATCAGTTGTTAACCGGGGCAAGAATCAACTTGCAAAATTTAACGCCTCCAAAATGAACCTGATTTTTTAAAAAATTTTTCTTTTTAATTATTTTTTAATCGGCATAAAGTTTTTATCTTTTGAAAGCGTCTTTTTCGTTTTGGATGAAAACCTGTTACGATAAGACGTAATAAAACAGAGGAAATAAAAGAATTCTAATCGAGAAAATACAGCACCTTGAAATTTCAATACAATTAAATCTGTTGCCAATACACTACTACCATATTGCAAATACAACGGAGAAAGATACATACAGCTATATTTGATGCCTGACGACCGGCGAACCATTCTCCAAGCAGCACCTCCCATTTTACACAAAGCGCTAATATTATCAGTACATTATGATATCTGCTAAAATGACCGAAATATTCAGTTCATATTTTAGATTCGCCCCATCTAGCTCGACCATGAATCGCGTGCCCTATCAAATGGTTATAGGGATTCGCCAACACTTAAACTAGACCATGTGTCACATTTTGCTTTCCTGGGTATCAAATTAATAATGTCTCTTAGCAAAGAGATCAACTATCCGATTCAAATAATTTTCAATATTTCTTACTTAGTATTAAGAGAATCTATTTTTTTATGAAAGAAACTTCTCCGAGTTCTGGGTCATTTAGATAAGAGACTTCAAAAGACTCTCTGATGTGGTTGATCTTATAAGTGGAGGTCTTTCATCCGGGTATTCGTATTTGTTGGTTGGCACCAAAATTAAGCGAGTTGGCTGGCGAAGTCAGTTGTTGTAGAAATATGTTTCAGAGCAGTCCGTTTACTACCATTCGCTAACCTGACACGTAAACTATACCGCAAAACGCAGCAACTCTTGACTGAAGTTATTTTGATGTGTTTCTAACTTCTTGCCGGTAAGCCTTTATGTTACTTACGTTTTTAGCCTCTGACCATAATCACTAAAATTAAAATAAAATCTTTTTGTTTGTTTACTATAAAACTTAGTGGGTCTTCTTGTCGTCTCCTTTACTTCTTTTTACATTTTATTTCTTTTGTTGTACACGTAACACTTAGACCGACAATAAAATTAGAAGCCGTTTAATATTTTTGGTTTTTCCATATTTCATATTTTGCAGAGTTCTCCTCCAAAAACATTCAACTATTATCGGTATGCAACAAAGAAAACAATGGCCCAGGGCTTGCTGGACGTAGCACTGTTGATGTCGAATGCATCCCAACTGAAGTCAGTCATGGACGTTGGAACTGAACATCGTTACTTTCATATACTCTTCGCAACCATCATTATCTCGATTGTCCTGCAAATCATAACCGCCATTCTGTTACTGGTGCTGGGGACCATAAAAGATCACACGGAGAAGCACACCAAACAAGCCAATATCATTAACAACGTTGTCATTGTCTTTATTCTTTTTATTACTGTCGCTAATGTGTTCATCACTGCCTTCGGGGTTCAGTTTGGACCAGCAAAAAACTACCCAACCGAAATTTGATATAACAAAGATATTTTGATTTTTAATAAAAAGTGCTTTTTAAAATTTATAAATAAATATTGATGAAAATATATACGGAATTTTCTTTTCGATATGAAAATAAAAACATGCTTTTTAATTCTGCAGTATCTGTTCTGTTGATAAAGTGTCGTTTGTCTGTCTACCCTTTTATTCTGTTCCTATCTATCTATCTATCTATCTATCTATCTATCTATCTATCTATTTATTCTGTCTCCTATCTATCTATCTCATCTGTTTATGATCTATCTATCTATCTATCTATTTATCCATCTATCTATCTATCTATCTCAATCATTATCTATCTATCTCAATCTGTTTTATCTGTTATCTATCTCAATCTGATCTATCTATCTATCTATCTATCTATCTATCTATCTATCTAATCTGTTTATATCTATCTATCTCAATCTGTTTATGATCTATTCTATCTATCATTCTATTATCATCTATCTATCTATCTATCTATCTATCTATCTATCTATCTATCTATCTTCATCTGAATCTGTTTATGATCTATCTATCTATCTATCCATTCTCTTATGATCTGTTTATCTATCTATCTATCTTATCTATGGTTTATGAGAATAATCTATAATATTCATCTATCATCTGTCTTCATCTATCTTCATCTATCTTCATCTAATCTATTTATCCATCAATCTTGCAAAAATCTAGAATTATCTCAATCTGTTTGATCTAGTTCAAATGATCTATATATCTTCATTCATCTATCTATCTATCTATCTATCTCATCCATCCATCCATCCATCCTATCTAATCTGCTATGATCTATCCATCCATCTATCATCCATCTAATCTATCTATCTATCTATCTATCTATCTATCCATATTCTGTTTATGATCATCTATCTATCTATCTATCTATCTATCTATCTATCTATCATCCATCTCAATCTGGTCTTATCTATTGAATCTAATCTATGATCCTATCTATCATCATCCATCTATCTATCCATCCATCCTATCCCCAATCCGTTTAATCCATCTATCCATCTATCCATCCATCTATCCATCTATCTATCTATCCATCTATCAATCTATCTATCTATCTATCTCAATCTTTGTGATCCATCTATCTATCCATCAATCTATCTATCTATCTATCTATCTATCTATCTATCTGGTATCTATCTATCTCAATCATTTGATTATAATCTATCTATCTAATCTAATCTATCTCAATCTGTTTATGATCTATCTATCTAAAAGAATTATTCTATCTCACAGTTCAAAATATATATTTATCTATCTCAATCTTTGAATAATCTATTTATGATCCATTTTTACAATCTATCATCTATCTATCTATCTATCTATCTGTTTATCTCTATATCTATCTATCTTCATCTATCTGTTTATGATCTATCTATCTATCTATCTATCTATCTATGGATTTGGTATTATGGAATATTCATTCATCTATCTGTTTGTCCAATCTAATCTAATCTATTCATTTATCAGATCTATCTATCTATTCATCTGTCAAAATCTATCTAGAATTATTCTTTATCCATCTATTCAAAAATATATATTTCTATCTATCTTTGAATAATCTATCAAATCCATCCATCATATCTATCTATCTATCTATCTATCATATCTGTTTATTATCTATCATCTCCATCTATCTATCTATTCATCTATCTATCTATCTCAATCTGTTTATGATCTATCTTTATCTATCTATATCTATCTATCTATCTATCTCAATCTGTTTATGATCTATCTATCTATCATCCTATCTGCTATCTGATCTATCCATCCATCCTATCCATCTATCTATCTCAATCTGTTTATGATCCATCTATCCATCCATCCATCATCTATCCATCTAATCTATCCATCCATCCATCTGTCATGAAAATCTATCTCATCTGTTTATGATCCATCTGTCATCCATCCATCTATCTGATGATCCATTCTTCTGTTTATGATCAGTTCTATCTATCTCCAATTCATCTATCTATCTATCCTCAATCTGTTTATGATCTATCTATCTATCTATCTATCTATCTATCTATCTATCTATCTATTATCTCTATCTATCTTCTATCTATCTATCTATCTCATTCTCAACTGTTTATCTATCTATCTATCTATCTATCTATCTATCTATCATCTCATCTATCTCAATCTGTTTATGATCTATCTATCTATCTATCTATCTATCTATCTATCTATCTATCTATCTATCTATCTATCTATTTATGATCCTATCTCATCTATTTATCTATCTATCTATCTATCTATCTATCTCAATCTGTTTATCTATCTATCTATCTATCTATCTCTATCTATCTATTCTATCTATCTATCTATCATTCATCTATCTATCTATCTATCTCAATCTGTTTATCTATCTATCTATCTTCATCTAATCTGTCTATGATCTATCTATCTATCTATCATCTATCTATCTATCTATCTATCTATCTGTCTATCTATCATTCATATCTATTCTCTATCTATCTATCTGTTTGGTATCTATCTGTTTATCTATCTATCTCTATCTATCTATCTATCTATCTATCTATTCATCTATCTATCTATCTATCTATCTATCTATCTATCTATCTATCTATCTATCTATCTATCTATCTATCTATTCTATCCATATCAAAAAAAATCTATCTATCTATCTATCTATCTATCTATCTGGTATTAAATGTTTCAGTTGCAAAAAAAGAATTATTCTTACAGTTCAAAAATATTTAGATTTGAATATCCAAAGGCATTCTATCTATCTATCTATCTATCTATCTATCTATTCATCATCTTCTATCGATTTTGGTTTGAATAAAAAATTCTTACAGTTCAAAAATATATATTTAGGCTTTGAATAATCTACAAAGGCATATCTATCTATCTATCTATCTATCTATCTATCTATCTATTTGAATAATCTATCTATCTATCTGGTATTATCTATTGAATAATTATCTATCTATCTATCTAAAAGAATTATCTCATTTTATGATTCATCTATTCTCTATCTATCTATCTTCAAAATCTATCTATTTATTATCTATCTATCTATCTAATCTATCCATTCATCTATCTAATCTATCTATCTCTTTTGAATATCTATCTATCATCATCTATCTATCTATCTATCTATCTCCAATCTGTTTATGATCTATCTATCTATCTATCTCATTCATCTATCTATCTATCTATCTATCTATCTCAATCTGTTTATATCTATCTATCTATCTATCTCTCTGTTTATCTATCTATCTATCTATCTATCTATCTATCTATCTATCAATCTGTTTATGATTATCTATCTATCTATCTATCTATCTATCTATCTATCTATCTATCTATTCATTTGTTTGGTATTATGGTGGAATAATATTCAATCTTATTCACAGTCACTTTGAAAAAAAATTATTCTTATCTATCTATCTATCTCAAAATCTGGTATATATATTTAGGAATTATTCTTTCATCCATCCATCTATCTATCTATCTATCTATCTATCTATCTATCGATTTGGTATTATCAGGTCATCCATCTATCTATCTATCTATCTATCTATCTATCATTCATCTATCATCTATCCCATCCATTTTATGATCTATCTATCCATCTATTATTCTATCTATCCCAATCTGTTTTGATCCATCATATCATTCTATCTATTCATCTATCTATCAAAAATAATATCTTAGTCATTTCATCTATCATCCATCCATCTGTTCATCCATCTATCCATATCTATCTAGTCTTCTATCTATCTATCTATCATCAATCTGTTTATGATCTATCTATCTATCTATCTATCTATCTATCTATCTATCTATCTATCTATCTATCTATCTATCTATCTATCTATCTATCTATGTGGTACTATGGTGTAATAGTTAATATTCTGTCACAAAAAAGAATTATTCTTACAGTTCAAAAATATATATTTAGGCCTTAAATAATCTACAAATATCTATCTATCTATCTATCTATCTATCTATCTATCTATCTATCTATCTATCTGGTATTATGGTTGAATAATTAATATTCAGTCGCAAAAAAAGAATTATATCAAAATATCTATCTATCTATCTATCTATCTATCTATCTATCTATCTATCTATCTATCGATTTGGTATTATGGTGGAATAATTAATATTCAGTCGCAAAAAAAGAATTATTCTTACAGTTCAAAAATATATATTTAGGCTTTCAATAATCAGTTCAAATCTATATATATTTTTAGGCATTCATAAAAGAATTATTCTTTGGTTCAAAATATATATTTAGGGCTTTGAATAATTCTATCTATCACATCTATCTATTCATCTATCTATCTATCTATCTTCATCTGTGGTACTATGGTGCAATAGTTAATATTCTGTCATTCTATCTATCTATCTATCTATCTATCTATCTATCTATCTATCTATCTATCTATGTATCGATTTGGTATTATAGAATATGTAATATTCAGTCAAAAAAAAGAATTATTACAGTTCAAATATATATATTTAGGTTTTCAATAATCTACAACATTCTATCATCTATCTATATATATCTATCTATCCATGATCTATCTATCTATGTATGTAGATATGTACTTAGCTAAATCCCCCCTTGTCTAGATACAATTCCATGAAGGAGAACATTACTTCTGATAAAGCCTTTTTAAAAATACAACACGTAATGCATTCTTTTTCCATTCTTTTCATTACTCAACATTAGAAAGGTTGTCCAGTCCCAACTCGAGAAGTTGAAGCTGAAAATTGATCTTCGTCCTCCACTCCACGGCTATGAACCTATGACAAAAAAGCTCAAGCCAAGACACAGGTTTATACACTCAGCCGAACCACTGAACGACATAGCTCCTAGTCAGCGTATGTCAATGTGGTGCCGCCATTTTAACAACGTGGAACACAGGCTCTCTTTCAGCTTTACAGAATTCCTCCCCTGGTTTCAGTGATGCCTGGCCCGTCTGATCATGCCTAATCGCCACTGATCAGCTGTTGGTCGCTCTAGAGCCGACCTTCAGAAATGGGGATATACTATCGATGTTTATCCCAACTGCCAATGCGGGTAATAACAAACTATGGAAAACCTAGTTTGCCCCAATCTTGAAGATCCATGTACACTTAACGACCTTGAAACCTTAACTCCCGAGTCAAGGGTTTGTGTGCAACACTGGACAGGTGCAGTCTAGTGAATCGATAAGAAGGAGATTACTCAACATTGTTCTGATATATAGAAATATATGTATTATATTCTCCCTTATCTATCTATCTATCTATCTATCTATCTATCTATCTATCTATCTATCTCAGTCTGTTCATACCTGTCTGTCTGAAAATATTATCACTCATTTCCTGTTTTCGATTGTTTTGTTCACCGAGCAACGTCGGATATTAAATGTTTGAGGTTTTATTGTTTGAGAATCCAAAGTCTAATTTCTTCATCCCTCAGCAGGTAAGTTGTCAATTTTAAATTATTGGGAAGTTTCATGATAATGTTTAGTTGCTTCTATATTAAAGAAAAAAAAAGAAACGAAATTTAAATATATTTATGCTAGCTATTATTGTAATCATTTCACCCCAAGCTAAGCGATAAACCCACTAAGATGCAAGAGTGTTACTGAATATGAAAGAATCCGAAAAAAAAAAAAAAATAAGGAGAAAGATCAATAAAAGAACAGAAATTAAAAACGACACCTGACGTTCGACACTGACCTTTAAAAATGTAGAAGTTTGGAATCCTTTAGTTTCTTGGAATTTCGAATGGGCGCATCGTCATTCCTTGAATTCAGAACGCCATAAATTATATTAACGTTTTTTTTAACAAGGTGAATGCACGTTAAACATGATTAACCAACGAAAATCAATTAACACAAAGTAAAAACACGAGAACGTCTGTCTTCTTTTTCTCCATATTTCATTCACTGATAAAAGTGAAACAAGTTAGATTGATAAACGTTTCCTATTTGTTCTCCATCCGGGCAAAAAAATTAAATGTAAAGTTGAATAGAAAGCAAGAAGCCAGAAAAATCTATCTATCTATCTATCATGAGAGGAAAAAATATCTATCTTGACGGAAAATAAACTTATAATATCCTAATAAAAGATGCTATTTAGTACAGTATGTTTATGTTAGGGTTAGTAGTTGATGTTTATTCTTCGGTCACCTTTTAACGTAGTAACACTTAAACCAGTGAACCGTCAGTGTAAAACGCAATAAAACTAAGACATTATTTAATTAGAGAAGCTTTTAATTGCTTTTATGAATATTACATATTAAGGACAAAAAATCGATAAAAATGAATTCTTACAAGATTTGTTTTCATTTAAAAAAATTAATTAGAATAATTTTTAATATTTCTAAATCTTTTAAAATTCACTGGTGTAATTTTTAGGAAAGATTGTAAAACTATATTTGTTAATCAAATATTGTAAAACTTATTATAGCCTTAAAAGAAAAATACGTTGAAAACAGATCGATATTTTATTTTTAATAATTTATGTAAATTAGAGTTTCATTTTAAAAATGTGAATGTTATATTTTTTTGTAAAAAAAAAAGTGATTTTTTAGTAACGATTATTTGCTGTTACTATCTGGTTATGTCATCCTCTGATTGGTTAGATTTGAATGTTACTTGCTTTTTTGACTGCGCAGACGCCCCTTGGCTGTCTGGGGAAATAAGCGCGTTTTTAGACACAAAGGATTGAGCCTCTTGGGAGCTGCATTTTGAAAGACGTATATCTTCTACTCCAATAGCTTCATGTCTCGCACCTCTCGCCTGTGGAACTCCCTTCCCTATTCCAGTTTCCCTGAGAGCTATAATCTCCAGCTATTCAAATGTAATGTCAATCGACATCTCCAGTTGCCTTGATCTATCCACTAACCTTCTCCTCATCTTTTCCTCTATCACTCCTATCTGATCTTGCTCTAAATTTTCTGTAACCCCTTGCGTCCTAGTGGCTTCTCGCCTTGCTTGGGGTGAAAGGCTTAAAAAAAAAAAAAAAAAAAAAAAAACAGGGCATCAGATTCAACACAGGGGCCTACATCAACTGCTTTGAGGGTGGCTGCTAGAAGACCCTATGCCTGGCAACAGGACTCTGCACCATGTCACACAAGCAGGATAACCCAGTCATGACTGTCACACAATTTCTGCGACCACATCACCCCTTCCATCTGGCCACCTAACTCCTAAGACTGCACCTCTTTGTTTATTATGTGTTGGGCTCAGTTGAGGGAGAGACCAAGAAAACAGCTTGTAACACGAAAGATGAAGTGAAGGCAAAGATTATGGCAACATTAGGGAGTTACACATTATTTGAGCTACAAGCTGCATTTTTCAGGCATCGTTTGTATGGTTGTAAAAAAGAAAATAGGGAAAAATTTCAGACTATTTCAGGCCCATTTTCCCTGCAGAATTGCGATCGACTTCTTATCAACTTTTACACTACACCAAAAAATAAAAAAAAAGGTGTTATTTATTGTTTGCCAAATTAATAAACTGTACATCGGTGATATCAGTTTAATACCCGTATTGTTTAAGAGGTACATCATATTAAAATATTACAAGTTAATAGTGAAATCTTTTTTTCCGCTGAACCTGGACATCATGTCTCTAGACAATAAACTTTGCCTAATATATCCATTACTTGCTTTGTATCCCGTCACTTCAGTGCAAGCTTCAGCCATCAATTTTATCCCTCTTCCGACTACCTGAGTACTGTTTGGTCACTTAGGCACTAATAATGGTGTCTCAAGAATGTCATTAACCAGTTGATCTGATAGAGAAGCATTGTAAAGAGGCTTAGACTTTAGTTCATTCATCTGGGTAAGTGTGGAATGATAGTTTTTTTGCTTGCCTCTTTAGCTTGGGAGTTACTAGTTTTCTCATGTTGACTACAAGAAGCACATCCTCATTCCCATCTCCATCTTCAATGTCCTCATCATCATCATCAGTGTAGTTTAACAAATTCTTATCAACAACAGCAGCAGAATTTTCTTCCTCCTAATCAGATATGTTAGTGCATTCTTCCATCTACTGATTCTCCTCACTAATTTTTCTTATTGAGACAGCTTTTTCTATAATAGCCAGGCCCTCATCTGCACACATACCAAAAACTTGATCTGTGTGGGCGATCTCTGGACAGTCTTATTCATTAATGTCTTTTTACTATTCAGGTTTTTCGTATATAGCAGGGGTTAGAATACGTTCCTTGAGCCGTGTGTTACACAAGTGTGCATCTTCATGTCGAACCACATTGGAGCACTGAACTTTATAACAGTAAGGACGATTCTTTTCGGCTCGTGGCTGGGTCTTGATGTTGCTACATACATACATACATAGAGGATTCTACTCCATAAAGTATTCCCCCACTTGACACGCAGAGAAAAATCTGTCTCAATAGCAGCCAAGTTATCAACAACAACACCTGTAATAACTCCTTTACAAATCCTATACAGGTATTTCTGATCCCAGGACAGATCTTTCTCCACTTCTTCATTCAGGACAGGGGAATCAATAAAACTGGAAGGCAACAACTTGCAGCTCAGACCAAGGCAACTTGATCTGCTTTCCAATGTGACCATGCCAATGCTCAGGATCATTTAGTTTACCACCATAGTGATAGAAAATAGCGCGGAAAGAAAGCTTATTTCCATGAAGCTGACAGATGTAATAACTGAGCGGGTGACCAAGTAATATTTCAGAATGATGAATGGATCCATTTTGTTTATTCTACATTTACACTGGTTCCATCACTACCAACACGTACAATGGGCTGCAGGGTTTGATTTTCTCCACCAGAAACTCGATAATAGTTTTGACATTCTGCTGCCTTGGGAGTCACATGTGTGAGATATTCATTGCCAGGCCCAACCATGATAACATAATGATCTTGCGCCATTATCTACATTCATTCGTTTTCTTATTCTTTATTAGAACACGAATGACGGTTTTCTTACCATCAAAATATAGTGACGTCTTGTTTTCAAAACTAGCCATCTAAATTTGTTTCCTCTTCAATCGTTTTTTTGTCTCCTATCTCGTAGCTTATGTTGTCCAATAACTTGACTCTTGTCATCTTCTGTGATAATGTCATAGTCAGTTAAAGCAGCAATAGCAATAGCAGATCCATCATAATCCCTAATCAAGTATCAGTCCTAAGCGGCAACTAGTATGAGAGTCTTATCCTGTTCCGTGAGTTGGTGTCTGTCAGAGCTTTTGGGTAGTAAAAAATCAGCATCTGGAGGGATATCTCTTGAATCATCCGAATTATCCTCAACATAAGGAATATACCCAGCATCCAGATCTCTGTGTTTCTGATCAATCTGTCTGCTGTCTCTGTTTGCATCATGCTTCTCTCTTAGCGTCACTCTCTTCACACGTCATCGTCACTTTCATGTCAATATCAGCAATTTTCATCTTCCCAACATATCTCTAGTCAAGGAGGAACTGGGAACTTTTATATCACAATTACAGGCCAGGTGGTATCCGTTATACTTAACCTTGTATTTCACATCCTGACAGGAGACAGTAACATCTTCAGATATCAAACAACTCCTTCATGTCTTGCAGTTTTTGCCCACATTCTTGTTCTTGTTAATTATTGCTCTACTGTACAATTTTCTCAACTTTTCCTCAATATTTTTCTAGCCAAGAAGAGGAAGAGTCTGTCTATCTGTAATTGCTTTTTGCCATATTTTTTTAACAATCCTGGGCAGCCATCTTGATAATCATTGATAAAATTGCAAGCTTTCCTTCATCACATTTATATAGCCTGCATTTCTGTAACATCTCACCTTTCGAGGGAAGTTTGTCCACTGGAAGAACACTTGCAGAGATAAACAATGCATGATTTGTGGTTACCCTCGTTAATACAGAAACCATCTCAATAACAAATTGATCAATAAACCTGATAATAAAAAAGAAAGAGTGAATAAAAAAATTGACTATAAATATTGTACATTTGTATAATGTATCTTACACTGCATCAATACAACATAAATGGATTTTTAAATTTCAGTTGCAAATGCTGCAGATTGAACCTCGACCTATCCGCTTCAAATCTGGTAAGGAGTCTTAGATACGTATAAGGAACAATCCATGAAGAGTGCAGTTTTGAGGAAAATTTCACTGCAGTATTCACCAACTTAAACAAGGAGACCGGCCAGTAGAGGCGCAGGAGATTCCGAAGTCGTATGAAGGCCGGTGTTGAAGCCAATGGCAATTTTATTGAATAAATTTACTCTTTATTATTTCAAGATATTTTTGTGTAATTTTGGTAAATATATCTGTTAAAATGAGATTTCAGTATTATTTCCATTTTTTCGTAATTTAGACGACAATTTATATAGCGCATCTTATATATATATATATATATATATATATATATATATATATATATATATATATATATGTATTATGAAAAGGACAAAGTCCGACAATTATTTTTAAGACATTTTTTTATGTTTATACCTTTTTTTTATAGATTCAAAGATTTAAGTAAATTGTCTCTTTATAATAAACTTTATTAACAACATTTACTGGTTTGAATGTCATATATATATATATATATATATATATATATATATATATATATTTGACGGGAGAGTGTCGACTATATATATATATATATATATATATATATATATATATATATATATATATATATATATTATTGCGTGTGTGTGTGTTTGCGTAAAACGAGGTTGCTGAAAATTTCTCAGCTTCCGCTTCAAATAATTCTGATGGTCGATCGTTTTGGTCAGAATTTTAGAAGCGGTTAGTACACGCACACGCATACATCTAATCTATATATCCATTTATCTTCCTAGCTATATACGTGTATGTGTGTGGGCGGGTTCTAGTGAGTCACTGTGACAAAAAACAATTCTCATTCATAACAACCGCTTCCTTTTCAATTCTTCAACATTCGACCTGTAACTATGCAAAAATACAACAACTGGGAATGAGTAAGCTTAAAAGAAACTTACTCATTATCCTGTTGTTAGAATTTTGTTGTTCGTTTCCGTTTGTTTATTACGAGAACATTCGATGAATCATTTCACTAAAAAGCGTTTCTGTTTTCAAACCTTCTCATAAGGCTAAAAAAAGAATTGCTAAATATAACAATATTTCAAAACAAAGCCATTCATTAATCTGAAACATTATAATGACAAAGCTGAGATTAACCATTTCCATAAAGAAAACATTAGAAATCCATTGACGGGAAAATTAACGATATTTTCAGTTGAAATTTATAGAATCCTTTTTTTTTTTTTTTCAAGAAATTAGTAATTCTCAGTTCTAATAACTACAATATTTAACTATCCTCCCACGTGGGATTGAATGTAGCATAAGGCCGAGTTTATTGTGGGTCATCCGAGCCCGTAGGCCCGGCCCAAAATATAGCCTTCGAACCCGCCTAGACGGGTTCAAGAACTGTCTACCTCCCTGAACGAAACCTAGCCCTTCGGTAAAGCTTCGTCTGGGTTCCTCTCTGCCAAAAGCAGAGAGTTACACAGACTGTAACTTAATACAGCTACAAAAAAATAACTAGTTCTAATAACTACTATCGCCCTTTCTAGTATTATTTTCATTGCAAACCTTTTCTTTAAGGCAGTGTGGAAAGCTTGACTTCTCTTCTACATGTGCTAACCCATTTCTGTTATTTCTACGTTTGGAAATATTCAAGTGTTGTGGTATTTGTCTATATTTCTGAGATGAGGTATTATGTACATTATTTACATTATTCGGACTATTGTCCTCATCTTTGTCGCCATATTTATTACAACGTTTCGGCCGTTGTACGCTCCGACCTTCTTCAGGTGGTTGGAATGTCGAACTAAACCCTTTATTTCGCTCACAGGGGTAGACTGTTCTAGTTCCACATGCCATGTTTAATGGATGTCAGTTATCAGTTATCTCCTGTTAATTTCCCTCTGAAAGTTCTCCACTGCCTTAACCGGGTATTGAACTCACACTCTTTGGGTCCTGTCACTGGATCTAACCAGTGACAGGACTGAATAATGTAAATAATGTTGTGGTATTTATTATTTGACAAAGTTCTTTCATTGTGCTTTCATAGCGTCAATCTATTCTGGAGATCCAACCATGGAGCAAGAAGGGTTAATCACCCAACAACTACCTACATTGGCCATCTATCTTATGATACAGAACGTCGCCCTAATGACCACTCGACCTTGAAGCAGGATTGTGATAGTTGGCGTAATAGACTCATGAATGCTCGAGCTAGCTTGACCGAATATAACAGTGTCTGATGAAGGATTGTCTTCAATAAGAATATTAGTATTAAGAATCTTTTAAAAATATTAATAATAATAATCTGCCATCTTCGAAATCACTTAAGCTGCTTGTCGAATTTTCGTTTCTTTCTTCTTCATTATTATTATTATTATTATTATTATTGTTATCATTTGTAGTAGTAGCATTCATTTGGCCCTTAAACACGTCTACCCAGTATTATTGGTAAGTTTGGAATAGTCTTTAAGAATATTGCAAAGAGGTTGGAAGAAAGGGAAATCCATTTTAGAACCAGGTGACATTCACTAGAGATCAAATGCGGAAAAGTCCTTTCATTTCTTCAATAATCGTTTCGGTATTCTCACTGGTTTTAACAATGCCGTCACCTGCTTTTTGGTTATAACATCGACTTCCATTTCTTCCAGTGTTCTTCGAGGCCATCCCAAGCGTTCTAATAATTTTGGGTAGAATTTTCCCTTTTTCATTTCACATTTTCTTTCAAGGATTATTACTTTAACCCGTATTTGTCTCAATTTCAGTTTCTTCTCATCACAGCTTCTCGGACTGTCACTAAACAGCGAGAATAGGTAATAAAAATACATTTTAGCATCGATATTGGCTGAATTAGTAATTCGGGAAATAGTTGGGGGTCTGCAACCACCTAACGGGCGTATGATTCTACGACTGTTAGGTGGGACTGCTACAATATCATAAAAGGTGTTGGAGAGTTGAGGAGATTTGCCGTCAAACCAATCGCTGTCATTAACCACTAGTCTGCTCTAGTGTGGACATGGAAATGGATGAAATGATAACTTTGATCGAGAATGGCAATTGACAAACATGATGAAATAAGTTAACTACAACACTGAATAAAAATACTGACACAAAGAAACAAGTAAGCAAAAAGAAAAATAAACAAAAATCAAGATAAAAAAGAAGCATTTATAATCAAAGTCTTTGCCCACAAATATCAAGGTCTTACATCTTTATAATGGCTAAACGAATAGCCGAAAGGGCACAATACAAAATCTTTTGAGTTAGTTTTATTCCTTTAAAATACGCTATCATATGCAATATAAAACAAAATCATTACCAAAATCAAATGGCAAATTATAAAAAAGTAGCTCCATACAATAGCAATAGCAGAAACTGTAAATTGTGTCTGGAGGAAAAATTAGCAATCATCACCTTTAACATGTTACTAAACAAGAAGAATGAAATAATTGGGAAATGCAGGGAATTAAACAAGTATCTACTTTGCCATCTAAATACTAATATAAATGAACAAAATAATAAAAAACAAAATAATAACAAAAAAATATAATACCCAACCATACAAAATACACGCAAACCCAACATACACCAATCACCATAATTATACACCTTACAAAACGCAAAAACACATACATGCACTTTACAACACCTACAGTACCAACAAAATAATAACCAACAATACTCAACCACACAAAATACACGCACACCCAACACATACAAATTACCACAACTATACTCTTTACAAAACGCAAGCATACAGGCATGCTAAATATAAAAAAACAAAAACAGAAAATTAAAAAAAGCAACAAAGAAATATAGAAAAATATAGAATATACAATTACTTTCTCTCAAGCCAACGTTCACAACTGTATCGAGAAATCAAAAGAAGATGGTCGAATAAATCAACATAACAATAAAAACAATTTTTCCACACGTGATAGTACTTGATGGAATTTTCATTTGACAATATGAATACAATAGCGTTTTCTAAATTCTTTTAGTTTCTAAGGACATTTTGTTTTGTTCTTAATAGTTACTTTGTTTTTAATAAATTCATTTCGTTTTTGCCTTGAAAAAGTCCACATTGGAAGAAACGCGTCGACTAATGATACAGTCTTTTACCTTTATACATATATAATGTCTTTTTCTACAGGTTAACTCAGAAATTTTTCATATATATATATATATATATATATAATTTCAATCACGATGCTCAAAGCCTTATTCGAGAACTAGTAAAAATACAATAAAAACGTTGTTATTGCATTTTTACAAGTTTTCGAATAAGGCTTTGAGTATCGTGATTGAAATAAAACAGACTGATATTGTCGCTTCTTTTCATCAAACTTGTTTGGAAACACACACACACAGACATACACACACGCACGCGCACGCGTTGATTTAAAAATACTTACAGTTAGACAATACGAACTAATATAAAAGGAAAGGAAGTTCACTAAACGAGTTGTAACTGTGCTAATACCCCTGGGAGAAGTATGAATCCTCTTCTTCCTCCAGCTATGGATAAACAGGCTGGATTCTATAGCCTTGGATGGCAACTAGTCTAGGAGAAGGACAACTGAATTCAAAACATGTGGGGGTTGTTTGGGGATCTTGTGGCACGTATTGCACCAGGTCTCTGTATTCGGCCCTGCAAAAAGTGTGGTTGGTTCTGCACAAAGCCATCACTACTATAATCAAATCATATGAGCAGGTGTCTGGCTGTCGGTTCCTAAGAACTGAGCTGTTTGACCCTCATACGTCGAATACGACGGAGAGTCCACTATATATATATATATATATATATATATATATATATATATATATATTAATAAATATAATGAAATGTAGTTTTATTATATTATATTTATATTATTATTATTATTATTATTATTATTATTATTAATAATATACAGAGATGAAAATTACAACGATGATCTGTTTAGAATAACGAAATAACGATTGTCTGTTTTTAATAACGAAATAACGAAAGAATAATTCTTGAAATATTTTTTACGAAGTTACCTCCCTTGGATCATAGTTTAACGCCGTTGACAAATTCGGTTGTTAGAAAATCAATTAATTAAGCCATTGATGTTCGCCGTAATATCTCGTATTAATTATGAATAATTAAATAGGAAATAAAAACCCAGTATTAATCACAGGTTTAGAAAAAAATAGATACAGAAATTCGGTTTTGATTAATTAAATGGGTTAAATTCAAACTTTGATTAACTTTGATTAATTAATTTTCATTGCATTAAGTCAAATTTTAACGATTATAATGTACAAAGAAGAGGATTTGGGAAAGGCCTTTGTCCATCAATCGACTCATAATTACTATTCATGCTGATAATATTAATATGGATTTAATGTTGATGATATTTAATATGGATTTCTTTAATATAACATTAGAAAGAAACTGCTAATATAATTTTAAGACCTTTTGAAGGATGTCGGCCTCCCCTAGTTTCATGAGGAAGAACAAGCCATTACCCTACCGCCTGGGCCCAATGTATGCATGTGACGCGCACGCGCACACACACACACTAACATCACACACACACATACAAACACACACACTAACATCACACACACACTAACATCACACACACACACACACACTAACATCACACACACACACCAACATCTCACACACACACACACACACCCACATACACACACACTAACATCACACACACACCAACATCACACACACACACACACACACACCAACATACACACACACACACACACACACATTAACATCACACACACACACAACATCACACACACACAACATCACACACACACTAAACATCACACACAAACATCTCACACACACACACACACACACAACATCACACACAACATCACACACACACACACACTAACATCACACACACACATACACACACTAACATCACACACACACACACACTAACATCACAAGACAGAAACATTTGCTTGACCACTGTAAAAGAAACAACACTAACAAAACTAACATCACACACATACACACACACTAACATCACACACACACACATACACACACACACACACTAACATCACACACACACTAACATCACACACACACACACTAACATCACACACACACACTCTAACATCACACACACACACACACTAACATCACACACACGCACACACACTAACATCACACACACACATTAACATCACACACATACACTAACATCACACACACACAAACATCTCACACACACACTAACATCCCCCACACACACACTAACATCATATACACACACACAGACACACACTAACATCATACACACACACTAACATCACACACAGACACACACTAACATCACACACACACATACACACACACTAACATCACACACACACACTAACATCACAAGACAGAAACATTTGCTTGACCACTGTAAAAGAAACAACACAGAACTCAAAACTTTTTATGCCAACGCGTCTCATTCCTTCAGGAAATTTATGAAGGCATGAAAGGTGTTGGCATAAAAATATTTTCATCTTGTTATTTATCTAAATTGTAAATATATATATGAAGCCCTCGGCCACGATGACTTGCGGCTTCGTGCTAGCACAGATATCGACGGCCCTCAAGAGTTCCATCTACCCAATTTCACTCACAAGCCTTCGGTCAACCTGTGGTGCGGTTTTCAGACACTTTTCAAAGGTGATGCACGCTGGGATCGACCTCGATCCATTCCAATAACACGTTATCTCCCACAAACTGTAACTAAGGTCTGCTCAGCATAATTGCAGTATCGATCACAGGTGGACTCTGTGGGTGTCTAAATAAATGTGCCTGAGCGAGCGTCTGAATTAAGGATTGGCTAGCCCTCCTAGTAACCAGTTATTATTATTATTACACACACACACACACATATATATATGCACTATTTGTTCACCCAATACAAAGCCATAGAGCCACTCAAGGTAGAGGGCTACTGAATGAGGTTGTTGTAAGGGCATAAAGAGAAAAAGTAAAATGTGCATATTATAAGGATATGTAAGATTGATAAACGGTTGACCCTAGACCTGGAGAAGTTAAGATTGTTCTGAAGATGAAGCTGTCTGTGTGGATATAAAATTGGGTATTGAAACATTACTCGGTCCAGAATTCACTAATTCATTTAATTTAATATCTCTGATGTGCGGAAGTTTCAGTTTGATGAAAACAAATGCTGGATTTTTCTTTATCCATTGCTTAATATTTTTCATCAACCCAAAATTAATATAAAAACAACGAAACAAAAAATAAATGAGAATCAGCCAGAATTTTCGCAACAACATTACAAAAACCAGCTTGAAAGGCTTCTCTGAATGTCCATTCGTATAGTGTTTTTCGTTTCTTCATCAACCCAACAAGAGAACAATTATTTTAATCGAACCACTAGTATATTTATTACTGGAGGGAGGGAGGGAGGGAGGGAGGGAGGGAGAGAGTAATTGAGAGAGAGAGAGAGAGTAATTGAGAGAGAGAGAGAGAGAGAGAGAGAGAGAGAGAGAGAGAGAAATCAAACTTGCCCCACGCGTTTCGTCCTTCAAAAGCACTTCTTCAGATTAAATAATATTTTTATCGATGGAATTACATATATGTAGGGTCAAGGAAGATAATGCAACAAACGTTGGTTATAATTCTATATCAAGAGAACGTTGAAGATACGGGGGCTCTTTATTTTAAATATCTGCCATTAATTTCGACTTCAAGATTGTGACGTATCATGGGGAGGAATCGTAGTCCCAAGGCGTGTTTGTCGGAGCGGATATGATATTCGTCTGGAGCCTTTGACCAAACCTTTCCTTTGGATTAACTTAAGTATTCCAGTTTTAATTAAAAGAGTAAGTAATTTATTAAGGGGAAACTGTATAGAAAGTATTATTGGCGTTATTGACATAGAAAGAAAAATTGACGCTCGGGATTATACGGCGTATCACCTTCCAAATGAAACTACTGCCATCACAATGCAGGATATATATATATATATATATATATATATATATATATATATATATATATATATATATATATATAAAAAAAACAATAAAGAACAATAGCGATACCAAAAAGAAATGAATCAGGTCAGTTAGTTTTGCATATAGAAAACCCGGATGAGAAACATTTTCAATGTAAATTTAAAGTTAAGTATCCTGGTTGTACGATGTAAAAACAACGTATTAAAATAAATAAGAAAATATGGCTTCGATTGCTTTTCAGTGAACCTGGTCTTTAAAAGACAATTCATGTTAAACAATTTAATTGCGACCGAATTATTTGCCAGCAAATAGAGCGACCATTTCCACTGAATACAATATCTGCTGAGATTGCATTTCAGATGTAAATTGCCATTGTTACTGCCAAATAATGATTGAGAATCGATCGTTCTCGCTTGGCGCGATAATTTGATGTTTGATGCGAGTGCATTTGTAAGGTAGGCAGTTTTTTTGTTACCGGAGGTTGTGTTGATGAAAGTTTATATATATATATATATAAATATATATATATATATCCATTTCGGGGATAAGGTCATTAATGGCGGCAATATCCAGTTCCCGTGTGAAATAACGAGAAATAGAGGAAACGATTACAAGAACGCAGTCATGGGTTAATATTTCGTAAACATAACTTTAGATAAAAATTGATTCAAGATTTTTTATTTCGTTGTTTATTTCTTGGATTTGAAAAAATTCTGTTCGAATGATTCTTGGCGTTTCATTGTTGAAAATAAAATTCAAACAACAAGAGAAACTGGAAAATTTTTAATCAAGAATTGAGGGAAATTGTGGACACGATGAGAAATAGACCATTACAAACATTAAATAATGAAGTGGTGGGTGGAGACGTGAGAAAGAAAGGGGAAGGGGAGAAATACAAGAAAGCAAAGAGAAAGAAAAAAAGAGGAAGAAATGGTTGAGGAAAGATGCAGTAATGAAAGAAAAGGAGAAAGCAGAAGACGAAGAGAAGAACTGAGAGTTGGGAGAGAAAGAGGAAACGAATGAAATGAAAGAGAAAAAGAATGAAGAAAATTGACGTGGGGGAAGAGGATTTCGTAGAAGAAAAAATAAAAAAAGAAGAAAAACAACCGTGTAGAAAAAAAAAACAAACTATGAACGAAAGGAAAAGAGAGAATGAAGAATTTAACGATAAGAAAACGAAAAGGAAAAGAATGACGAAAAGAATAAAAAGGAAAGGGCGAAGAAGATGAAAAGAAGAAGAATGAGAAAAAGAATCAGAAGAGAAAGAACTAGGGGGAGGTGTAAAAACATATATTTGAGAAAAGGAGGAGGAAGAGAGCATAAAAAAGGAGAAACTCAAAACCGACGACGAAAAAAAAAAATGAAGAGGAAGAGAAAGAAAATAAGGAGACGAATAAGGAAGAGAAAAAGAAAAAATAGGAGAAGAAATGCGAATGAATTGGGAGGGAAAAAAGGAAAGAATAAGCCGAATGAAGGAAACGAAGAAAGGAAAAAAATAGAGGAAAAAAATAAAGAGACGAATAAAGAAGAGAAAAAGAACGAGAAAATGAACGAGAAAAAGAACGAGACAAAGAAACAGAAGAAGAGAAAGAAACGGCAAAAAGAATGAGAAAGAAGGAGGAAAAAAAATTAAGAAAGAATAGGAGAAGAAATGCGAAAGAATTGGGAGGGGAAAAAAAGGAAAAGAATAAGCCGAATGAAGGAAACGAAGAAAGAAAAAAAAAGAGAAAGAAAATAAAGAGACGAATAAAGAAGAGAAAAAGAACGAGAAAATGAACGAGAAAAAGAACGAGACAAAGAAACAGAAGAAGAGAAAGAAACGGCAAAAAGAATGAGAAAGAAGCGAGGAAAAAAATTAAGAAAGAATAGGAGAAGAAATGCGAAAGAATTGGGAGGGGAAAAAAAGAGGAAAGAATAAGCCGAATGAAGGAAACGAAGAAAGAAAAAAAATAGAGAAAGAAAATAAAGAGACGAATAAAGAAGAGAAAAAGAACGAGAAAATGAACGAGAAAAAGAACGAGGAATAGAAACAGAAGAAGAGAAAGAAACGGCAAAAAGAATGAGAAAGAAGCGAGGAAAAAAAATAATAATGAATACGAAGACGAATGCCAATGGAATCGGGAGGAGGACAAAGGAAAGAAGAAACCGAATGAAGGAAACGAAGAAAGGTTAAAAAATCTAGGGAAAAAATCAGGAGAAAACAATGAAAATGTGAAGAAGAAAGAGTAAAAAAAATGAGAAATAATATGAAAATAAAGGAGAAAAGAGGAAGGTAAATGAGAAGAGGAAATAAAAGGATATGGAAGAGAAGGAAACAAGATGTTGAAAGAAGAATAAAAGAAAAAGAAATAGAAGAAGAAGATTAGTTTCAATCTCATGTCAACTATCTTGTCGTGCCTACTCGAAAAACGCCCTAATCAAGTGATTCAGGACATTAATTGAAACCTGACGAATGCAAAATATGATGCAAGATTAGTTGGGGAAACTAGGGAATCTGAAGCCCATGTAATAAAGAACGGATTGCCAGATCGCTTAATCAAAAGGGGTTTTGAAATTATTAAAGATACGAGACACTTCAAGCAATCTGCACTCAACAGGAATGCTCTGATCTCTTCTAGTATTATGATAAAGTGTTTAAAGCTATGGCTACTGGTAATAACTTTTGAGAATGTTGATTTACCGTATTTGACGGTATATAAGACGCACGGATATATATGACGTACCCCAATTTCAGCAGAGCAAATCCAGAAAAAATTAGTAATTAATAAAACTAGTAAAATTAGTAGAGGGTACAGCTTAGGCTATATTTATGAGATATTATTTTGGTTAAACAAGCCATGATAACAAATAAATGAAAAATAATAGGAAAAAAAGAACACGAGCCTATAAAAACTTTATTATATCCAAAGGTAAGAAAAAATAAAAATCAAGCAATTATTACAATTGAGCAAAACAGTACAGTTACCATTAAAATTCAGTCAAAAATTTTCCTTCATATGATCTGTACAACCTACGTATTGTAAACATCTTAGTGAAATAATTAGGATATAAAAATTCTGATTGTATTTATACCAATGCAACCGGAAGTTATCGCAAGAAAAATATTAATGAAACAAATATATTTTACAAATATATCATTTGAATTTATTGCGTATAATTTTAGTGAAACAAAGTACTAATATTAAGCGTAATGAAATTAATATAATGAATATTATCAATGATAACACTTTTAATCTGCATAATAGACTTTTAAATAATGACGATAAGTATATGGAAGTTACTCTAAAGTCTAAGCTAATAGGAGTTGCCAGCTAGCTATTTTAAACCTACATATAACATATAAGACGCAGGGGAATTTTAAAAGATATTTTTAGTAAAAAATGTGCGCCTTATATGCTGTCAAATACGGTAGTTAAATGTCTATAAATAGTCGTTATTTAAATGCGGACTATTATGTTCATTTTTGTTGTTATTATCACAACGTTTCGGCCAAACTAATAATAACTTGTGGATTTTTTTACTTAAATTCTGACTGTAAATAATAAAAAAAAACAACTTAAAAATGCAGGCAGAAATTATAAAACTTTTAGATTCGACATTGCCGTTTGAATGCATGAGAAAATATTCATTACAAACAAAGTTTGTGTTATATTTATTGTTTTTTCCTTGTAATATTTCGAGATCTCCAGAACCTGAATTTTTATTAGACTCAATGAATTAATTATTAAATATGGTCTCATTAAATTCTACACACTTGAAAATTATACACAATGGAAATTCTTCAATCAATTTCCCTTAACGTAAAGGGGAAAATAAAATTAGAAGGCAAATGAATTTTCCTCCTTACTCCAAAATATTAAAATATTTTGCCGAATAGTTTTCACATTACCCCCCCCCCAACTGAAAACACACGAACAAATTGCTTTCCTTAACCAAATATTGATGATGAAGAAATAAGGAAACATCTCTCAAGATTTTTTTATATTTAATATTTTTTGATTTCCAAATTTCAGTCATTATTCCGAGAACATCTATGGTCGAATCTAATCTATATTTTGAAATAGAAAATAATATTATATAGGAGTAACAAGATTTTCGGAACACCCTGTATATAGCAAGGTATTTCGTTGTCTTATTTGATGGGTACTGATACTTTCCGACATTTTAAAACAATTATCACAAGTCCCTACAGGATAGTATTTAAAAGATACACATGCTTTGCAAATGTTTCAATATTTATAGCAAGGCATTTAGAAAGCAGGAGTTTCTAGTAATACGATATCCGTGCTTTTCAATTCTTTCAAACGTTACAACAAGAAACTTCGTGGTCGTATTTAATGGAAATTCGTGCTTTCTAATTGTTTCAATCTTTATAGTAAGGTTATACTTGTTGGTATTTAATGGATACTAATAATTTCCAATCATTTCATTCTTTATTGCAAAGTTATTCATGGTCGTATTTAATGGATACTCAGTCTTTTCAATTCTTTCAATCTTTATATCAACGTAAATCGTTGTCGAATTTAATGGATACTCATGATTGCCAACTCTTTCCATCTTTAGAGTAAGGTTATTCGTAGTCGTATTTAATGGATAGACATACCTAACAATATTTTCAATCTTTATAGAAATGTTATTCGTGGTTCTATTTAATGGATACTCATGTTTTCGAATTTCTCAATCATTATATTAAGGTTATTCGTGGGTGTATTTAATGGATACACGTGCTTTACAATTCTTTCAATGTTTATACCAAGGTTATTCGTCGTCATATTTAATGGTGTAGAATCAGATTCCTACATTTTTTTTAAATCTTAAATTTTGTGCAAGTTAAACACATAGAGGCCCCCAACCAGATATAACAACTGATGTATTTTGATTGGTTGTAAAATATTAATTAGGTGTCGTCAACTACGTCCGAAGGTACCGACCCAAATTTTGACCTCTAGTTGACGCCATGAAATGTAAACATGTTTACGAGCCTCCCCACGTGACCAAGAGAACTAATAAAAACGAAACTTCGACGCGACTTGGTCAGTGGGCACTTAAAATATTGAACCAATTCACTTGACTTCATTGGAAATCAACACAGCAAAGGAGGCGAACTTTATCTTCAATACAACAACAAACTTTGTCAACCATCTCCACGCTTAACGCTCACACCCACAAAATATTCCATTCCACAAGAAGAATCTCTGATTAATGAGCGATAACTCTATAACAATCAGTGAGTCAAGAAAATACTTTTTTCTATTTAATACACAAAAAAACATCTGTTTAATTTTCCTATAAAAACAAATATAGCTAACTAAACCTTGTCATTTTCACACATACAGTACAGTAGCTCAAATTCTTTCAGTAACACACACACCAAAGAACTCTATTGTGTTTATCAACTTTTGCACTATATATTATGTATTTGTTGTGTTTATAAAAAATATTTATTGTTGAACAAATTCATAATTTCTTCTACTTGATTATTTCTCTTGTTGTTGTCTTTGTTACATTTGATATTGTAAAAATTGTAGAGGGTCAGTTTTTATTTCTATTTATAACCAATACAAATTGGCTGACCCACTATAATGGACACTCAGACTTTCCAAATGATTCAATGTTTACAGTAAGCTTATTCGTAGTTCTATTTAATTGATATTCATGTTTTCGTTTTTTCTTTCAATGATTATATCAAAGTTATTCGTGGTGGTATTTAAAGGATACCCATGCTTTAAAATTCTTTCAATCATTATAGGAAGGTTATTTGTTGTATTTAATAGACACTCAACTTTCCAATTCTTTCAATCATTATAGCAATGTTATTCGTGGTCGCATTTAATGGATACTTAAGCTTTCGATGCCATCCAATCATTATAGCAAGATAATTAGTTTTCGTATTTAATGCTTTCCAATTATTTCAATCTTTATAGCAAGGTTATTCTTGGTCGCATTTAATGATAGTAAAGATTTCCATTTTCACAAACTTTATAGCAAGGTTATTCGTAGACGTGTTTAATGGATACTGAAGATTTCTATGTCTTCCAGTCTTTATAACAAGGTTGTTCGTGGTCGTATTAAATGGAAAGTCATGCTTTCCAATTTTTCCAATCTTTATAGCTAGATTATTCGTGGTCTTATTTAATAGATAGTTAAGCTTTACATGTTTTCACTCTATAGAAATGTTATTTGTGATCATATTTAATGGATACACATAATTTCCATTATTTCAACTATTATAGCAGTGATAAATGTTGTCGTATTTATCACTATACTCATGTTTTCTAAGTCTTTCAATCTTTATACCAAGGTAATTCCTGTTCTTATTTAATAGATACTAATGGTTTCAAATTATTTCAGTCTTTATAGCAAGGGTACTTCGCGGTCGTATTTAATGGATACACACACTTTCCAATTCTTTCAATATTTATAGCCACAATATTCGCAGTTGTATTTCACTGATACTCATGTTTTCCAATAATTTCAATCTATATGGCAAGGTTATTCGTGGTCATATTCAATGGACACTCATGCATTCGAATTCTTTCATTATTTATAGCAAGGTTATTCGCGGTCGTATATAATAGATAACCATATTTTCCATTCTTTCAACCATTATAGCAAGGTTAACCGTGGTCGTATTTAATGGATACTCAAACTTTCCAATTCTTTCAATCTTAATAGTACGTGTATTTTTGGTAGTATTTAATGGATATCCATGTATTAATATTTTTTCAAGCTTTCTAGCCAGGTTATCCGTTGCCATATTTAATGGGTACTTGGCCTTTCTAAGTTATTCAATCTGTATAGCAAGGTTATTCGTGGTTGTATTAATAGATACTCATGCTTTCCAATTCTTTCAGTCTTTATAACAAGGCAAATCGCGGTCGTATTAAATGGCTACTCATGCTTTATCGTTCTTTTTTCTATCTTTATAGCAAAGTATTTATAGCAAGTTTATTGCTGGTTATATGTAAGGGATACTTATGCTTTCTAATTGTTCCCACCTTTATCGAAAGTCTCTTTGCGGCCATATTAATTTGATACCCATGCTTTCCACTACTATAAATCTTTATATTAAGATACTAGCAGTAGAGCCCGGTGTTGCCCGGGGATGTAACAGTAAGAGATAGATCAAGTATCGACCATCATAAAGACTGAAAAATAAAATTGACAAAGATTATTGTTTAAGGTTGACAGACACGCATGTCTTAATTAGTTTTTTTTCTTTTGTTTTTTCTTTTTTACGAATTGGTCAAACCCATACTCAAACAAAAACATTGTTTTCAATCGTTACGATTGAACAGAATTTTATTATAAACAATTGTCTTGTAAATGGAATTTTTAAAGCATTCTGAATGTAAAAATAAAGAAAAAAAAGTGTGCAAGACAATAAGAAACACTACCTGTCAAAAAAAAAAGTGAAGTTTTGTTCAAATCAGTTGAAAAATGTAGGAAATCCGATCCCATATATAAACGAACACACACACACACACACACACACACACACACACACACACACACACACAACCTGGGTTTTATAATAAGTATAACTCGATATGAGTTGTCCCCCTTTCATTCTGGCGACTGAATCGTGTTTTATCGTGTTTTCAAATTGATTTCGTGCAAAAACAATTGTGTTTTTCCAATTTTTGGCGCTGTCAGAACCACCGCAAGGTAATTTTACGCAGTCCTGTGAAGTTTTGTTGAAATCAGTTGAAAAATGTAGGAAATCCGATCCAATATATAAACGTACAGAAACACACACACACACACACACACACACACACACACACACACACACACACACAATCTGCGTTTTATAATAAGTAAGATTTCATCGTTGTTTTTAATTGATACTGTTGCCTTTCATGTCTTTCCGTTCTTTGTCGGACTGAAGAGATATTCATACATATTCCTGTTTGTCTCGCACGTATCGGGTTTATGGAATATTCTTACTTTTCAATTATCCCATTCGTTATTTCGGGACTCTTCGGCCTTGTTAATAGATATTCATGCAAAAAGAATCCAAGTGATTATTATTGGAGTTGAGAGAAATTAGAACTCCTACAGGTTCCTTAATTTTCTCGGATATCACCACGACAGTGTGACACGCGCTCTATACTGGTATTAATCGCTTTTAAATATGGACTTTATTTCCAGTTCTCCTGTTTTAAATATGGCCTTTATTTCCAGATTGTTCTCTTGTTATTTCTCAATTTGTAAGGCAAGTCCCTGATATTAGCTTGGTTTATTAAGCAAAATTAAAAGTATTTAAAGGTTAATGAAAGACGTTTATCCAACTGGTAATACTGTATCACGCACATACATGACTCATCTTTTCTTTATAATAAAATGTTAATTTGCTTCTAAAACATACGTATATAAAGAGTGAGACTGAAGGAATCAGTGAGTAACTTACGTAAGGCGCTTGTGTAAATGCACATAGAAGAACAAGGAGACTGAACGGGATAACGAGTAAAACATTACTCACAGATACTAAGGGACATGAATTTGTGAAAAACATAATCGCCCACGTCCTGAACAGACAGATCTCGTAAAAGAAAATATATACTTATATATCAATATCAATATATATATATATTCGGCTCTCCCGTCGTATTCGACGTATGAAGGTCAAGCAGCTCAGTTCCAAGGAACCGACAGCCAGACACCAGAACTTGTGATTTGATTATAGTGTTGAAGGTTTTTATGCAGAACCATCCACACTTTTGAAGGGCCGAATACAGAGACCTGGTGCACTTCGTTCCTCAAGGTCACCGAACGACCCTCCGCAGATTTTGAATTCAGAGTTGTTCTTCTTATAGACCAATTGCCGTCAAAGGCTACAGAACTCAGACTGCCCTGATATTTACCCATAGCTGGGGTGGGGAGAAGAGGATTCATAACTTTCGCAGGGGTATTAGCAAGTGGGTGAATATAATGCATTCGACTGGAATTCGAACTAGGATATATATATATATATATATATATATATATATATATATATATATATATATATATATATATATATTTATACACACACACACACACACACACACACATACATATATATATATATTAATTCGTCGAGCCTAGAATCATCCTCAACAAAATGCAGAAAGCACTGGACGGTCGTTTCGTCCTATCTGGGACTCGCCAGAGTGAGGAGGGCGCTATATTGATCCTAGTTTGTGTCGTCACCGAGGTCCGTGGTACAGTTGGTATGATGTTTGCATCGTATCGATACGGTCCGGGTTCGATTCTCGTTAGTGGATGTGCACTGCTGATGAGTTCCAGGTAGGGCGAAACGGCTGTCCAGTGTATTCTGTTGAGGATTATTCTCGGCTCGACGAATTACTATATGATTAGCCTAAATTCACCCCCCCCCAAATCATTTGTATATATATATATATATATATATTGTGCTTAAAATTTATTTATATGTATTTCATAATATACAATGTATACTTAATTATATATTTCCTTCGTTTTGTATATTTCATATTGTTTTCTTAAGTGTATGCCTGGCTTTTATATGTTTTCTTTACTTCCTCCTCGTATATATGGTTGGTGTGTGAGTTAAAGTGAAAATATTGAATGTTGATTATCAAGGTAGTCAAACTGTAACGCTCTGATTGTGGCAGACACGTAGTTGGGAAAAGTTTAAAATTTTATCTCGATCACAAATGTTTCGTGTCTTATGGTGTGATGGCGGATAAATCTTTGAAGTCAGCTCTTCAAAGCGGCACCCATTTGACCGAAAGGCAACAAGCGAATAACTAAATAAATAAATTAAAGATTTGAGTGTCAAGTGAAAACAAGGCCGGACATCGAGGAATTCCGGCCCAATGCTTATATTAACAGCCATTGTTGGCATTGAAGTAGTCAGTTCTGGTCAGTTCTGGTCCGCCCATTGTAGGGTCGGGAGAAGGTTGTTCCTCGTGTAGTTCCGATGGTGCCCGTTCGTGTTTCCAGCCACGTGGTGTGATGTTGAGATGAGCAGGAGATTTCTAGTAGGAACAGTCGAAGGGAAGAGCTGAATTTTTAATCTGACAAGGTAAAAGTCACCTACCTACCCACCTAAACCGATCAAGTTAATCCGTTAATAAACACCTAAATATATTGAAAACAATATTGTGATTTGATACATTGATAACTTTATTTAAATAATATATTCTTAAATACATTAAGAACTTTTTTTTTGATAAATATGCTCTACTGATATGGTGCTATATTTTTTTATGGCGTCAAATACGATAATACTTTTAGAATTTTTTATTTTCTTGTTTTAACAAGTTTATTTTCAAGCAGGGAGGAGGCATGGTGGAATAATGGTTAGCAGCTCGGATTGAGGAATCGGAGAGCCGAGTTCGAATTCCAGTCGAATCCATTACATTCACTTACGTGCTAATACCCTTGAGTCCACCAGCTATGGGTAAATATGGCAACTGGTCTACCGCAGAAAGAAATGGCAACCTACTGCGGGAAAAATCTGTCTCGTCAGTCATGTATCGAAAGAAACATAATCGTCAGTCATGTATCAACAGATAGATGAAAGTCTAAGTGTGTATCACGCATAGCAAATAACTGACTGATATAATACTTTTGTGAAATGTGTGAATCCTCTTCTCCCCCAGCTATGGGTAAATAGCAGGACAGACCGGATTCTATAACCTTAGATGGCAACTAGTCTACCGCAGAAAGAAATGGCAACCTACTGCGGGGAAAAAAATCTGCCTCGATTGATCTTCTATATGAAGTGAGAAACACGCTAATATATAGCACGGTGGATTCAGGAATCGGAGAGCCGAGTTCGAATTCCAGTCGAATCCATTACATATTTAATAATATCCTTGAATCCTCTTCTATTCCCCGCTATGGGTAAATAGTAGGACAGATCGGCTTCTATAGCCTTGGATGGCAACTGGTCTACCGCAAAAAGAAATGGCAACCTACTGCGAGAAAAAAAAATCTGCCTCGTCACTCATGTATCGAAAGATACATGATCGCCTAAGCGTGAATCACGCATGGCACTTAACTGACTGATATTCACTTACGTGCTAACACCCATGGGAAAGGTATGAATACTCTTCTCTTCCCCTATAGGTAAATAGCGGGACAGACCGGGTTCTGTAGCCTTGGATGGTAACTGGTCTACCGCAGAAAAAATGGCAACATACTTCGGGAAAAAAAATCTGCCTCGCTAGTCATGTATCAAAAGATACATGATTTCCTAAGCGTGTATCACGCATGGCACATAACTGAGCAGATTTCCAAGCGCCCAAACTGGAATCTTTATAGAATTAGCCTCAAGTTCAAACGTCTTACCACAAAGCTACCACTCAGATAACTTTGGATTGTTATAATTTTGTTTCGTTTCGTTTAACTTGACTGTTTCCGTTTCGTGTTTTGATTTTGTTCTCTGTGAATTTGCCTTTGGGGACACGAAGAATACGATTTTATTTGAAAACTTTTCAGAGCGTTTCGCAAAAGAACATGAAATTCGCTCCTCGTATTTGCCATACTTGCATTCTCGTTTCGCCGAGGGATACAAAAAATAGAATATTGTTGTTGACTACTCTTCTCTTGAATCTCCCTTAAGATCTTTCAAGACAAAATCGCTTTTGAACAGCAAATAAATCAGGTCACTTTCCCGAACAAACAAAGGATAAAAAGATAAAAAAATTCTACCTTAGCTTAATGTGCCTCCCTTTGATCCAGCAGCTATTCACACGGCTCATCCCGTTGCAATAAGTAAGCTGGTCTTAAAGCTCATTGCAGCAGAGTAGCGAGTTCGATTCTCATTGGCCACTACTTGGTTGTAGCCCCGTGTCAAACTAAATGAATATAAAGAAATGTTAAAGGTATAAAAATAAAAGATAAAGGAATATAAATAAAAAGATAAAGGAATATGAAGAAATGATAAAGTAGCTAAGTTTCGTAGACAATTTTAGAAACACGCATACACGCACACATACATATGTATACATATATATGTATATATATATATATTAAACAAGTTTTCTTCAAAAATATCGACAGAGTCTGTCGAATTTTTTTATTAAGATTTTCCGGCTTGCGACTAAGGTGTTATTTACGCTTGGTAATCTTTCCAAAGGTCAGTTTTTTAAAGTCCGTTTTGTTTCAAAAGAGGAAAATGTATTTTGTAAAGTTTACCAATTGAATAAAACGATTGAGTCTGTCTGACAAAAAACTGAACAGACAGATCTTGTCGATATTGTTAAAAAAATCTGTTTAAAAAATGATTGGTACTGAAATACACCTTATATATATATATATATATATATATATATATATATATATATATATATATATATATATGTGTGTGTGTGTGTGTGTGTGTGTGTATTGTGAAAATAATAAGACAGTGGCAGGAATAGAGAAAAAAAAACAAGTGCGAGAAAAGTGTGCTGGAATATGAGGAAATGTTATACCAAAAATGCTACCAAATCTGGACTGCAGCTACACCTTCGTAACTCTCTCTCTCTCTATATATATATATATATATATATATATATATATAAACTTTTTTTGTTGAAAGTCACTTATTTCCTACTATTGTGCCTCCTCCCCCCGATGCAACATTGCAAGCAACTCTATCGCTATTTCTAATGCGAATGCTTCCCAGAAAAGATGTAGGGGAAATATCTGTGATACTAATGGGATTATAAATCGGCCACCCTTCCAGATCTTTTTACATTAATGTAGGTATCCATTTTTAAATTAATGTGGATGTCCTTTTTTTAACATTAATATGGGTGTCCTTCCTTTACATACATGGAATGCCTTTTTTATATTAAAGTTGATGTCCTTGCACCAAGTTTGTTCCTAATTGTTTACCAAAAACTTTCCCGGTGTCATCAGTATACCAGCAGACGTAATGGTAAGACTAAAAGGTTCGATATTGGCAGCAAACAGCATGCATGCGCATAGGGAACGAGTTCAGTGAATATACAAAAATAAAAAGGGGCGTAAGGCAAGGATGCGTCTTCTCACCTGACCTGTTCAACCTATACAGCGAGGTAATTCTGAGAGAATTGGAAACCCTACTGGGATTTAGCATTGGCGGCCACAATCTTAACAACATAAGATACGCAGATCACACGGTACTGATAGCAGACATGGAAAAGAAATTACAAAATCTCCCACAGAAGGTAGCGACGGAGAGTGAGAAGAAAGGACTAAGCATAAACTACAAGAAGACGGAGTGCTTGGTCATCAGTAAGAGGATGGGGCCTTAATGCGATCTGAATGTCGGGAAAACTAGAGTCAAGCAGACGCGGAAGTTTACATACCTGGAAAGCGTCTTGCCAGAGTACGGTGCGACGCTGAGATCCATAGGCGTATTAGGATGGTCAAGGACACATTCCAAAAGCTGGTCAGAGTACTGCCAGACAGGTGGGTTTCTTAAGTAACAAAGAAAAGAATACTGAACTGTGAGGTGACATCTTTCCTTCTTTACGGCAGCAAATGTTGGACGATTTCCTCAAAGATGAAAAAGAGACTCGAGACGATAGAGATGTGGTTCTACAGGAGGATGCTAAGGATATCATGGACCGAGCGTATGAGCAACGATGAGATCTTAGAGAGGTTGCAAACAAGGAGGAAGCTTATACTTAATATCAGGAAGAGGCAGCTAAAGTTTCTGGGACACATAATGAGGAAGGAGGGCCTGGAAAATCTGATACTCACCAGTCGAATAGAGGGAAAGAGGGATAAGGAAAAACAACGCATGACATACATATTGGACGTAAGCAAGTGGGTGACAGAACATGGTCTGGGGGAGGAAGCAGAGGGAAGGAACTTGTTGAGAGCTTCAAGGGATAGAGGGAGGTCGAGAGCGATGATCGTCTACGCCCTGAAAGGACATGGCGCATAAAAAGAAAAGAAGGTCAAATTGGCAGCTGATCTAAAAAAAAATTACTTTCAATCTGTTGTTAACTGGGGCAAGAAACGGCTTGTTAATTTTTCCGACTCCAAAACGTAACGGTTCTCTTTTGATCGTCTTAGAGGACACTTTTTGTCATGCTAAGCTACCAGAGTGATCCATAACGCCCACTCGGATTTTTGCATTCATATGAAGCGTATAGATTATATTGATTCAATTGCTGGGTCTACAGTTAGGAAAGTTGATTCACTGTGTCGTTCTGGACACTTTTTCTCGCCAGAATCTATCATGCACATTTATAATTCAACCATTGAATATTGCTGCCACATCCGGTCTGGTACTCCCTCTCTATATTTAGAGATTCTTGATTAAATTCAAAGAAGAATCTGCAGTATTATTGGTTCTGATCTGGCATGTCGGCTTCAGTCACTTTCTGATCGCCATAACGTAGCTTCCCTGTGTTTTTTCTATATGTATTTTCATGATGATTGTTCTGATTGGCGTACGTCATTGATACCTCGATTTTATAAATTTAAGCTCAGTACTAGATTGGTAGAGAGGTTTCACCATTTTACTGTTGAAATTGTTAGATGCGACCATAAGCTCTATTGCGCTTGTTGAAATCTATTGTGGATTTTTGATTTCCAGTCAATTTTGATCTTTAAAAAATAAATGAAATGCTAGATGTTATCTATTGTCTTTTAAATTCCTGTTCATTTATTGTTCTCTGATTTTAATGTTTTTCTTTCTCTCTTAGATTATATCATACTCAGTAACGGCTTAGCTGCTTTGTTAATCTTCTTGGAGTTAAACCTTTATTTAAAAAAAAACCCAAAAAAACAATGGCTAAAAGTCCAGTTTTGAACGACCATTTTTCGATGCTCTATTAATACGCGCATAGATAATCGTGCATAGATAATCGTGCATAGATAATCGTGCATATATAAAAAATAAACAAAAATCGTATATGCATGAAGATATATTTGGACCTTTAATTCAACCAAAGTTGTTTATACTTAGAAAAAAGAAGATATTAAGGAATGATAAAAGAATATAAAGTTATGATGAAGGAGTATAAAGAAATATAAAATAAATAATGGTAACTTCATTATCTATGGAATATAAAGCAGTGATAAAGAACTATAAAGTAATGAAAAAGGAATATAAAATGATAAAGAACTATAAAAGATTATAAAGGAATATAAAGCAATGAAAAAAGAATATAAAAATACTAAAAGAAAATAAAGGGATATAAAGCAATGATAAAGGAATATAAATAATTATATAGAAATATCAAGTAATATTAAGAAAGGATAAAGGAATGCAAAGGAATAAAAAAGGAATAAAAAGAAATGATAAAGGAATAAAAGCATATAGAGAGATGATAAGGCGATATAAAGAAAGATAAAGGCGTATAAAGGAATGATAAAGGAATATAAACGAATTATAATGGAATATAAATGAATTACAAAGGAATATAAGCGAATGATAAAGGAATATAAAGTAATATAAGGGAATATAAATGAAAATAATGGAATAGTGAGGAATGATAAAGGACGCTTCTTTATTTCCTGGAATATAAAAAATGATAAAGGAAATACAAAGGAATGATAAAAATATAAATGAATGATAAAGAAATGATAAAGAAATATAAAGTAATATGAATGAATGATAAAGGAATATAACGGAATGATAAGTGAATGATAAAGAAATATATTGGAATAAATGTGTCCCTCTTTCTCTTTCTCTTTCTCTTTTACTTCCTATTCCCTCTACTTTTTTGCTTCTCCACTCAGGATCTGTAATACCATGCCTGACACACACCATGCATATGCACTAGTGTACTTATAAATAATAATAATAATAATAATAATAATAATTATTACTATTATTATCATTATTACTTCCACCACACACACACACACACACACACACACACATGCCTGACACACACCATGCATATGCACTAGTGTACTAATATATAAATAATAATAATAATAATAATAATTATTACTATTATTATTACTTCCACCACACACACACACACACACAGGTACGTACGTACGTACGAGTGTGTGTGTGTGTGTGTGTGTCTGTAAAGGAAAAAGTAAGTGACCGAGTTTTTAATGTAGAGATTTTTTTCAAAATTAGAAGTTTATTTTTTTCGAGTACTGTTGGCGTGAAAATTACAATATATATATATTCGGAACATGGTACAGTTATGTAGATATATATCTATATGAAGATATACAGAAGTATTGTTATGAAACTTACAAAGAAGAGATTCCAACGAAAATTTAAATTATTACTCACATCATGGTCAAATTTTGGAAAGTGGGGGTTTTTCAACACCTCCTCATTTATATATATATATATATATATATATATATATATATATATATATATATATATATATATATTTATAAATGAGGAGGTGTTTCCCTGACGATCCGCTTAGTTGAAACCTAGGTAGGTTTGTCTGGCTCACTAGGTTTATCTAGGTCTGCTCTACGGTTGTATTGAGCTCTTTTGTTAGTTAGTTGTTTACTCGTGTCGGGGTTTTTTCTTTGGGCTTTAAACCTGTATCTGGGCGATTTTTTTGGGCGACAGATTTTCATGTTCCTGACTCTTTCTTTTTTTAAAGCCTTTTTTTCCTTCGTGATTGATTTGATTATTGGCAAATCAAAAATTCGAAGGTTTTTCGAAACGAGTATATATATATATAGCTACGTAATACATACACACACACACACACACACACACACACACACATATATATATATATATATATATGTGTGTGTGTATATTTATATATTTATATATATGTTTATGAAATGGACAAAATCCGACAATTATTTTTAAGACATTTTTTATGTTTATAAAATCTATAAAAAGAACGTATAAACATAAAAAAATGTCTTAAACATATATATATTTATATTTATATGCATACATATTATACATACATGTGTGTGTGTGTTTCGGCAGTCGTTTTTCATTAATACAAATTTGATTAAAGTGGATAAACATGAAATTTTGATTTCAAATATTTTTATTTCCGTGAAATGGAAAGTATGTCTGGGTTCATATAATATAAAATATCATCCAAAGATTTGAGCTGTAGCACGTACGAGCATCTTTTTGACTATCGCCATGATTGGCTAAAAACAATGGATAAAAAAAATTCCTTTCTCCACTAGATGTTTTAAAATATCTTAAATACATTTAGAATACCAATTTCCAGACTGAAGAAGTTTTTATTTAGTTTTTGGTTTCTTGATTTTAGAAGGGGCGCAAGAATTTGTAGCAATTTCCCTTTTAGTACTATTAATACTGTATTGATTACGATGGTTTAGTCTACGCTCGCATTAATATCAGTGAATAATAAGATTCGTTCATTAAAAGAAGCGCGAATGGTGCTTTGATCAGATAAATCAGTATATTAATTATAAATAGGTTATGAATATTGTCAATACACTCATTGGTATGTTTGAGAAATTTGAAACATAAATACGCTTCTGGAATCAGTTGAGGAATATAGATGTTAAATGAAAAAATCCTACTTTGATTTGCGTTGCAACGAGTCATCTTCACTGTCGAGATAACTGATGGATTTTAAATTTTCTATGATTTATATTAGTTGTTGGGATTCCAAAGCCAGCTCGGCATATCAAGAAAATCCGATTCGTTGCAAAATAAGATTTTCTTTTTGTGCACCGAATTCTAGTTGGCCGGTATGTTGGAGCGAGAGGATCCACCTTTATAAAAAGAAGCAGAAAAAAAAAATGAGGATATTTGAGAATTCTTTTTGCCCTAAAATAAGGAAGAGATTCGCTCTAAACTGAAGTGTTTGAATTTCCAGGTCCAAAGCTTTTGTGTTCTGAACCCCCCCCCCCTAAGAAAAAAAATTCCCCGCCACTTTTGTCACGAATTTCGTCGCCGTGTGTCTGTTGGCCACTTAAATCATCTTTTTCCAAGTGAACATTTTCAACGTCCTAAAGAAAAATCAATAGTTTCAATCATCTTGATAAAAAAAAAAACATTATCGGTAAATTTACATATGGAAATGAAATGAAATCAAGAATTAAAAATTTAGCCTCAGGATAAATTTTTACTCTGCCATAATCAATTCATTTTGTCATCATTTTACTAGTTTCGGCTTTTTATTCGAAAGAATTTTTCTAAATTTTTTTTTTTTTTTAACAACAAATCTACTTCCTAAAATATTCTCTACAGATTGTAGATTTGAAATGAACTTTTCCTAAGTATTTAATTTTCTAATAACATTGTGGCAGAAACAAATGTTCGTTGCAGTTTAAGTGAATTTCAATGACAATATTTAGATATTTACACATAGATTTAAGGAAGCACGGTGGAGTAAAGCTCAGATTGTAGAATCGGAGAGCCGAGTTCGAATTACAGTCGAGTCCATTGCATTCACGTACGTGCTAATACCCTTGGGATGGGTATGAATCCATGTCTTCTCACCCTAGCTATGGGTAAATAGCAGGGCAGACTGAGTTCTATATCCTTGATGGCGACTACTCTAGAAGAAGAAAACTCTGAATTCAAACCATCTGTGAGGGCGTTAAAGTATTCTTTTTCTGTATTCCAGATAGGCTAGTCTAATATTTTTTATCGAAGTTTTATATCAGAAGATAGATAAGTACTCAATTAGTAACGTCTTTAATAATTATTTTGGTTATGCTAGTAGATATTTTGCCTTAACTAACTTCCTATAAATGCTTTTAGTATTTTCGATATTCCTTTAAAATTCTAAATTTTATAAAATAAGTGGTAGTTATTTTTAATTTAGTTTTATGTATGATTAATTAAATTAAAATATTTTTTTCATAATACAAAGGTTTACACACACACATACACGTATATATCGTATACACATCGACAGTCAAAAAGGTTTTGATGTTTTGATTTAGGTCGGGTCATGAAAAAGTGGCTGAACTGAAATCTCTCAGCCCCACAGTATATGTTTAATTAAGATATAATCGCCTGAGAGAACCTTTTTTAACATTCATCAACATGGCTGATGCTAACCTCCATGAGATTAATACTTACTGCGCCTAGCATGAAGTGGAAAGATTATATTGAATCAGTTGCTATGCCTACTTCTAGGAAAGTTGGTTGTCTGTGTCTAGACATTTTTTTCTCTCTTACAAGGCCAGTTCACTAACTTTTAGATTTCGACCCACATTCATCCATGCTTTGAATATTGCTGCCACATTTGGTCTAGTGCTTCTGCTATATATTTGGAGATTCTTGATAAATCTTATGTTATTGGTGCTGACATGACATCTCGGATTTAATCACTTTCTCGCCGACGCACTATGGCTTCCCTGTGTTTTTTCTATAAATATTTTCATGGTAATTGTTCTGATGAATTTTCCTCTCTGGTATGTAGATTTTATGATTTTAAGCGCAATACTAGATTAGCGGCAATGTCTCATTATCTTACAGTTGAAATAGCTAGATGTAATCATAAGTTCTATGCTAACAGTTTCTTCTCTCGCACTTCTTGATTGTGGAACTCTCTTCCGGCTTTTTGCTTCCAAATCAACTTTGATCTCCAAAAAATTAATTGGAATGTCACTTACTATCTTCTGTCTTGTTAATTCTTGTTCTTTTATTGTTCTCTCTCCTTAATAGTGTTTTTCTTTTTCATATTGTCTAAAACTCAGTATCTCCTTGATTCTTAGTGGCTTTTCTGCCTTTCTTGAAATGATTAAAAAAAAACTATAACGCAAATTTAATATAGTACTTATTATGTATACACCAGCTACCCTTGTCTTGAACCAGCACAGGGGCTACGAAATGCCTATTTTCATAAAAAAAGAAGACAAAAGCTAAAATAAAATAGTTGCCGATTACGTGATGACGGCACGGCATGAAAACACAAGAAACTTTTAGTTGTGGCCGGTCATTGTCAACTGTGGAGTTATTTAGAATATTATTTTAATTATTTGCCATTAAATATGATATTTCGCTCCTTTTATTCGGTTTGCCTTTGTAGCTGACTCCCTTAGAAGTTTTTGACTTATATATATATATATATATATATATATATATATATATATATATATATATGTGTGTGTGTGTGTGTGTGTGTGTGTGATCGCAATAGAAATAGAATGTTATATCTTTTGTGGTGTTAAATTTGGAAAAGTATTCGGTGTCTCATGAGAGGCAAGTCGTGATTACTTGGGGATCTGCATCAGACAGTAGGTATGCCATTCCATCCTCATTAGCGTCAGCATGAATTAAATTCCAGACTTGATATAGAGTGCATTGCATTGCCGATGTGCGTGTAGTGTGACAAATATCGGCGCGGAAAGTGGAATCGACGTGTCGAGTTCAAATTCTTGGGTAGTTCTGTTCAATTTCGTACATTTTAGCGTTATTTGGTCAGATAATGGAAACACATCCGAGTTAAGAGACGATTGATGCAAAATAGAATCATAGAATAAATCAGTTGAATCTTAATTCGAATTCCAAAAAACTTTCAAAGAAGTGTCATTATTTATGTTTCAAGTGTCATTATTTATGTTTCAAGTGTCATTATTTATGTTTCAAGTTAAATTTAAGACTAAAAATGTGTATAGTACTTTGCCTCATATTGCGAAATCGCTCGAGCCTTCTTCTACCGATTTACAATTCCTCTCTTAAATTCAGTTTTATTTTTCCCCCACCACACAATTTACGCATCTAATATCACGAGAGCTTTTTCTCTGACCATAAATTCAAATATTCCCTGAATATAAAAGTAAATAATTAAATCCGATTTCTTCTTCTCATGAAGAATCCAAGTCATTTCTCATTGATGCGCTTTGATTGTGGCTCAAGATTTATAGTCCCAATTTACAAGCTGCGAGTGCGTCGTTGATTAGGGTCATTCTTCGCTTGACCGGGATAAATACAGAGTTTTGCCACCCGAGGCAAAAACATTTTCTTGACTGGCTTTTGGGTGAATATAGGATGTAATTTAATCATCAAACTCAATATATTCGTATCAAGAAATAGTAACACAAAGCAACTAATCAGATTATATTTTGTGTGTCCTCTTGGGAAGACTTGACCACTCGGTGTGTAGACTTTAGAAGGAAGTAAAGTCTTAACTTTAAAAGAGCGACGTTAGTTCTGGATAATAAAAGATAGTTAGATTAGGTTGGTTGATTGCAACCATTGCTGAGTTATTTAATGTCAGACTTTGTATAGGGACTCGTTGAGGAACGAACTCACTACAAATGATTAACCAGATTAACATCGCTAATCCTTACCTCATGCCAAGTCGCGTATTTAGTTAAGTTGGTTGAGTTTACGTCATGTTACCCCTTTTGGGTTATTTAATGTAGAATCTTATACGGGGTATCCAGTTAGGATCGAACGCACAACACAATGTAATGATGTCTCGCTGACCTCAAAAAACATTAGTCCATGTCAAGGTGTTTATTTTCGTTAATTTTACATCGTGTCAACATTCCTTTTTTAATCAGTTCATTCCAAGCAAGGCGATAAAGCCACTAAGACGCAAGGGGCTACTGGAAGTAAAAGAGAAGGAAAAAATTTTTTTAAAAGGAACCAGAGAACCAATCCTAAAGAGAAAACAAGGGAGAAAAATCTACACCTGTTCAAAACACCGGGGGGGGAGGGATTGTGAGTCGTACGATAACTGAGCCGATTTAGTCCTATTGAGGAAAAAATGAATAAATAGTAAAGATTTCAGAGTTTAGGTGGGAATATTAAAAGTATAGAATAGAAGTAAAATTTAGAAGGAACCGGAAACGCAATCCTAAACAGGAAACAAGTATTAAACCTTTACTCTTGTTCAAAAGTCCGGGGAGAAGTGTGAACCGGACGATAGTTGAACATACCTACTCCTATTGAGAAACAAAAAAAGAAAGAGAAATGAATAAAGAATTAGTGTAAATTTCAGAGTTTAGACAGAGACGTTTGAAGTAAAATTTAGAAGGCGCCAAGAAGCCAATCCTAAAGAGGATGTTTAGTTATTTAATTTCAAATTGTGTAAGAATCAAACCGGCTATTCAGTAATGATGAATACAAGCATCAACAATTACTACCCTACCAAAGACACATTTCCAGATGAAACAGTATGTTAGGTAGTGAGTATGAAGAGGAAGATGATTATAATTGCACTTGTGTAGCGTGTTAGGTGACGTTCAATAATTTTACGAAATTCCAGTGCATGTTGGGTTATTTAATGTCGAATTTTTGTATAGGGCACACAGCGAGAAGCGAACTCACTTCTCAGTAATAATAGTCAACCAGACAAGTCTAAATAACCATTAACCCCTGCCTAAGTGATTCGTTAGATTGGTTGAATTTAAGAAAATCCAACGCTTGTTGGGTTATTTAATGTCACATGATGTATGGTGCATCCAGGTAGGATCAAATACGCTGTCCAGTTTTAAAGACTAAACAGATTAGCAATTTAAAGTTATCCTATAAAAGCATAAAATAAAAATACACGGGCTCATATAGCGAAAAAAAAAAGAAAAAGAAAAAAAAAGCTATTTACAATTCAAGAGGTCTGCGTAAAACTAACTCATTTGTTGTAGTCACTTCATATCTGGTTGTAAATCTTGGTTGAGTTCCAACACAGCCCGATAGTCTAAATGCTTTTTATGTCTAGAACTTTGATGTGTCCACTGCATGTGATCTTTTGTGCACCTTGAAAAGAAGCTATAGTATAAAACAAAATGTTTTACTCAAGATCTGATTTAATAAAAATGAATTAGGCGAAGGTTCAAAGATGCATGCATGGTTGTCTCTCTCTCTCTCTCTCTCTCTATATATATATATATATATATATATATATATATATTTATATATATATATATATATATATATATATATATATATATATATATATATATATATATTATATATTTGTTACGAAGTTGTAGCATATAGATGAACCACGGGTTTAAAAAAAAGGAAAACGTGGGATCCTTTCTCGGTCTTCACTCAGAAATGGAAGCAACACAAGGGAGTCAACGAAGAACAGACACAAGACGATGGATTTCAAAATAAAACATTTATTTATAAATATATAAACAGGTAAAGAAAGAAAAAAAAAGAAAATTCATTTAACAAAGGGGGGGAACTATGAAAGAAAAGAAGGCGCGAGCGAATACATACATATAAAAAAAAGATTAAACCAAGAGAATCAACTTATCTGTCAGTCGAGTTGACATTTCCACACAAAGTTCTGATTCGCCGAAGCGAGAGTTCTTATGCTAAAACAATATTTTGGTCGGCCGGCAATTTTCCTGGATTCCTTTTCTTTTGCAAGTGTTCGAGGTTGACAGAATTTTGTACAGGCGTTTCATTGGTTCGATTCAATTTCATAGCAGTCCTTTCATCGCTAGTCGACAGACTTCGCTGTCTTCTTCATCTCAGTGTGCAGTCTATTTGGAATCGGGAAAGTTACCCAGCGACGTTCATCTGCTACTGGTCAGAGGGAAACTGAAAATCCTTTTTTAGATTTTTGCTGTTCCCAAAGACAGTCACGTGGGTTCTCTTCGTCCTTGTACGGGTACGCAGGAGGATGGGGCGCAAATCACGCAGTGTTTGTGCGATGGCCAAAATTTCAATCCACGTTTAGTAGGGTCTGATCACGTGAATCGCAGCAGGAGATCCTGAGGGTGCTGCCAGGAATTCATTTATGGTCAACTTCCTGATAGCTTGGAAATTTTAGAACTAGGTCATTCTTGCGTCGGGTTGCTTCAAAGTTCACGGGTGGAAGAGTAGATAAAGAGGGAAAGAATTTGTGAAGAGAAGAGGAGGGTATGGCTGATCATGGAACATATTCGCTCACAATTCGAAAGCATTGGATTTTATCTATTTTTTTTTATTTATTTTTCTTTTATATCTAATTTCGACTAAAACTTGGGATTTTTTTTGGCGGGGGTGCTTTTTAGCCTTACGTCTCTATGGTTAATGAAATCGTGGCTACGTCACAATATATATATATATATATATATATATATATAGGTAAAAATCATTGGGTAAGTAATCCAAGTGAATCCTAATAATATAAAATATTAAAATTGATCCACAAAAGAGAGCTCAATATATTTATTATAGAGCATATAAATGAATTACATAAAAATGAAATCAATCGTACCAATTATATGACCATTTCACTCCTCGAGAGATTTCTCTCATCAAGAAATTCCTTGGAGCTTGCCAGTACTAAAACGTTTGATATGAAAAACAAAAAACGTTTTAGTATTAACAAGCTCCAGGGAATTTCTCGAAGAGAAAAATCTCTCGAGGAGCGAAATTGGCATATAAATGGGATACAGATGAGTTTCGTTTGTATGTAATTCATATATATATATATATATATATATATATATATATATATATATATATACACACTAAAAAGTTTAAATTTTGCTAAATGTCAAATGAACATTACTGATGATGAATTCGCTGTTATCTTAGGTGCTAGACAATCTCTACTAATATAAGAATTTTACTTGGTTCAAAAGACTTTATATTAAACACTTTTAGTAGTATTATTGATCCTAAAGATGTAGGCCTTTACAGAGATGGCGGTGTTATTTGCAGCACAAATAGTAACGGTCCTCTATCTTCTAGAATACTGAAGAAAATTATAATGGCTTTCCAATTCCTAGGTTTCAAAATTGAAATCTCATCTAACCTTAAGATACTCAATTTCTTAGATGTCACTTTCAACCTCTCTAACAGCACTTATAAGCCATTTCACAAAAAATCAAACTCTTATTTACATTAATGTAAACTCCAATCACCCAAACCCAGTAATTAAACAGATTCCTTACACTGTAAACACTAGAATAAATAAATTAACGTCTAACAAAAATATTTAATGAGAACAAAATAACTTATAACGAAATCCTCAGCAAGAGTAATTTCAAACAAAAATCGGTTTACCAGGAATCTTTGGAAAATAATAAAACAAGTAGAAGAACAACCAGAAAAAGAAAGACAATATGGTTCAAACCCCACCCGACATACGTTCTGTAGGCTATCCAATGTAAATATTGGCAGACACTTCTTAAACTTAGTCGACAAAGACTTTAATCGAGATAACCATCTACAAAATATTTTCAATAGAAAAACTCTCAAAATTAGTTATTCCTGCACCAGAAACATACATAAAATTATTAACGCACACAACAACTAAACACTAAAAGCATTTCATGACGGCAAAACAACAGAAAAAAGTCCTCTTGTAACTGTAGAACGAGGACCAAGTACGCAGCTGGAGGTATCTGTAATTCGGAAAATGTCGTATAGCAAGCTATCATTTTTCCGAAAGAAACCATCAATGACAATAAATAAATAAGTAAATAAATAAAAAATAATCATACATAGGGATATCCGCCGGAAATTGGAAACAGAGACTCTACAGTAAACCGAGATTCCTTCTCCAATGCTTCCTTGCGACACCAAACTGCTCTATCGAAGCATTATTGGAAGATTAAACATAGTGGATTTACCCCACAAATAAAATGGGACATCATCTTCCGGGACAGACGCAATCTATGTATACAAGAGAAAATTGCAATAATCAAATACAGAAATACTAACCAGTTGTTAAACCAAAGGAACGAACTGATTTTCAAGTGTAGACATAACAACAAATTTAAAATTCCCTAAAAACTTTTTTGTATTTTTTCGGTGGGGGATGCGCACTTGAAGTGTTAACTTGTTTATAAGGTTGGTATCACATATAAGTGTACATGTATTAATATATATATATATATATATATATATATATATATATATATATATATATATATATATATATATATATATATATATGTGTGTGTGTGTGTGTGTGTGTGTGTATAATAGTGTGCGTGTGTGTTTATATTGCGTATCACGCGTTTTCGTGTTTTTTTATATGTAGTTGGAGCTATGATTGACTTGTCGATGCATACAACATTTATAATTCACATTTTTTGTATTATTATCCATACATATTCTTAATCATTTATTTTTATTTTTTATTGTTTATCCCTTCATTTATGTTTGATATTGTTATCGTTATTATATTTATAATATTTATAATATAAGTGTCCCTTTATTAGTCTAACTAATTTAGAATTGTGTTGATTTGTCCTCAATGACACATGGCACAGTGGATAAAGGCGTTGGTTAGACCCAGTGACAGGACCCAAAGAGTGTGAGTTCAATACCCGGTTAAGGCAGTAGAGAACTTTCAGGGGAGAATTAACAGGAGATAACGGATAACTGACATCCATCAAACATAGCACGTGGAACTAGAACAGTCTACCCCGGTGAGCGAAATAAAGGGTTCAGTTCGACATTCCAACCACCTGAAGAAGGCCGGAACGATGAGGACAATAGTCTGAACAATGTAAATAATGTACATAATACCTCATCTCAGAAATATAGACATAAAAAAATTGCAAATTCAAGTGTAAAAACCCTGCCAAGCTAATGGTTTCTGTCTGTGTGGCCTCTGATGCCAAGAAGATACCATTGATCATGTTTGAGAAGGATGAGCACTAGAAAGGAGTTCGCTATGTTCAAATTTTGAAAAAGGTAAAGACCTGTATTCTTTCTAAATATCCACAATCGAAAGCCCAACTGGATTAATAAGGCCTTCAAATTTACATACCAGTAGGATGGAACTCCTTGTCATTTCCCAGGGATGAGTTCGCGAATAGATTCTGGCATAAGGATGCTTGGCCTCCTTCATCGCTTGATTTGAAACCCTTAGACTTAAGAATCTGGTATGAACTGGCCAGAAATGCTTGTAAGATGCCCAATAGTAACCTGCAAGCCTTAAAAGAGTCCATCAGAAATACCTGCGTGGAGAACATTAATGAAGAATTCATTAGAAAAGATTATGGTGTATTAAGGAAGAGGGTTGGGGATGTTATTGCCAAAGGCGGAGCAACTCTTGAAGCCTAAATGTTTGTACTTCTGCCAGAATTGCTCTTATTAATTACAAATACCGGTATTTACGCTTCCATTTGAGTTTTTATTTCAATCCGTCATTAGTTTCCAATCCTTTAGCTATGATTAATTAATGATGAACATGTCATTTTCGTTTAGCATCGATTTCATCGCGATTTTTTTGTTAACCATAGAGTAATTATACATTCTTATTGTTCAAAGTAGAGTCTAATCTCTCTCTCTCTCTCTCTCTCTCTCTCTCTATATATATATATATATATATATATATATATATATATATATATATATATATTTATTAAAGACATTTTTATGTTTTAACGTTGTTTATTTTATAGATACAAGTATTTAAGCAAATGCTCTGTTTCCGATAAACAGTATTAAATAACATTTTCGTTCCTTTGACAGGATCTCTGTCAAAGAACGAATATTTTCTATGAAAATTCGTTCTTTGACATCCAGGCTGGTAAAGGTTATTTAATACTGTTTATCATAAACAGAGCATTTGCTTAAATACTTGTATCTATAAAATAACAACGTTAAACATAAAATATGTCTTTAATAAATAAATTGTCGGACCTTGTCCATTTCTTAATATATATATATATATATATATATATAATTGTATCCTCTGTTTGTTATCGAATTCTTCCTAGGGTTTTGAAGATAGAACCCCATAACCATATATATTCTGAAAGGGTATATAGATAAGTATATTTGTATTTGAACCAAAGGGGGTCACTGAGGGGTCACCCTACACTGATTTTTTTTTCTCTTTGATATAAATTAAATTAAAATTTGAACAAGGAAATGATTCCTAGGGTACTTTGATAAGTATATTCCATTTTGATAAAAGGGAACTCCCAGACATCACAAACTACACACTGAAATTTTATTCTCTTTGATTTAAATTAAATTTAAATTTGAAAAAGGGATATGACTTCGATCCAAAATATAGAAGGAGAAAGTCAGAAGATGGAGGTCACATCACCAAGATCATTGAGTAATATTGAAATGCATCATATACAACGGCTCAAAGCTTAATCTAACTATGGGACAATTTTGCTGTTACACGATTTGGACTAATTTACTGTTACACACGGTATATATATATATATATATATATATATATATATATATATATATATATATATATATGTGTGTGTGTGTGTGTGTGTGTGTGTGCATATATATGGAAAAATAGGAAAGAACCGTTAGATTGATGATCCGAAGTTCTTTAGTATTTTTATTTCTATTTAAAAAAAAAAAAAAAAACAGTGCTCGATACTCAAGTAGAGCCTATAATACACACACACACATACACACACACACACAAACATATATATATATTTACTAGAAGTTATTATTATAGAAAATACAAAAAACATTAAATAAAATATTATTGGCCACAGGAGATACTATCTTGAAGTGCATATACTTAACGTGCACATATACATATATCAATATAAAATAATTTAAAAAAACACAGAAAAAGTCTCATTGTTTTGGTCAATTATCCTAACAAACACCTAAGATTTATCATCTTCTATGAAATGCTTTAAACACCTCTATCTAATATATATATATATATATATATATATATATATATATATATATATATGGACATAAAAATCAACATCGCAAGGTTACACAATATTTACAGTTAGTTTGGTAATTTGAACTGTTCCTGCACGACCTCAGCTGGAATTTAAACTTACTATCTTCCCGTACCAACCCATATTTATATGGTCGTCCTATCATTATCGACATAAAAATCAACATCGCAAGGTTACTTGTGCGAATTTGAACGCAACGACCTCAGCTGGAATTTAAACTTGGCGTACGCGTCCTACTTATCGGGTCGGCAAGCCCCACACCTTGCGCACATTCCTAATAAGATAGTTAGGTATTAGTCACCAACAAATATGATTGGAACCCAGCAAAAGTACTTCGTATGGCGAGTTTCAAGGCAGGCATGCGCTTGTCATTGAAAAGAGAAAATAAGGCGTAATGCAATTTTTGGGCTCCTATTTATTTCCTTCCGAATTCGGTCTTCTATCAAGCATAATTTAAGTATCAAATTGAGCTCTGTATAATTATTCAACTCGCGTCCATCATTCTTGCGTTTTTTAACAAGGAATGACAGTGTCATATCAGAAGGAATTTTGGAAGAATTCCGAGGCAACCTGTCCAAAATGTTGATGATATACACAAGAAGAAAAATTATCTCGGGGTAAATTTGCTCTTGTCTGAAGTTCTCAGATGAGACAGAATCCACATGCTTTTTACTATTTGTCTGTTATTCTCATCTTTAATGTTTCTGTTGTGGATTCCGGGATGAAATCCGGTCTCAAATGAATGACAAACGCAGGAATGAAATATAGCAAATAAATGTATTGACGTAATAATACAATTGGTAATACGGTTAGTAGATCCAGAAATGCGGTTAGTAGCAATAATAATATATATACAATCTGGGAAATTCAGTATCGAAGTATGACTTCCTTCTGAGTCTACGTACTCGCAACTGTGACTCCTACAAAGCGGTTACCTCACACTCTCACTCCCTCACTGTCTCAGTGTATCTCTCTATCAGAGTATCTCCCTCAGGTATTCACCGGCAGCAGTACAAGTATACACTGGTCGAGTCCACTTGTATGAAAAAGGGGTGGACCCCATAACAGTTTCTATCATTGCTTTTCAGGCAATGCGTTCTCTAGCCTTCTTCAGGTGTGCGTCACATATACTACATTTTTTCCAATAACTTATTTATTATTTCTGCTTATATAAGATTTATGTCGGTATTTCAATCAGAAAAACAAATTCCAATTCAGAAGAGATTAAGATTGGGTGAAGCTACTACACGTTACTCCTCGGTAGAAAGGCGTACACCCAACCGTACACACAATCAAAGAGAATAGAGTTGCACAGGACTCAGTTGACATTTGTTGGCAAGCACTTTTTACTACGCTATTGCTAATGTCGTTTGTTCTATTTTAACTGACTGGCACGTTATTGTGACTTCGCGTCACTCTAAACTTAGCTTAACAAGTCGTTCTTGTACATGCCGTATTATGAATAGGTTTTGAAAACAGACGCTTTTGTTCGCTCCAATTAAAAGCGAAATAAAAAATATTGATAAAAAAAGATTCACTGATATGTGCTGAAACAAAATATATGCACAAATCCTTTTCATAAAAAATAAAATAAAAAAATAAATAAATCTCCATAGACATGCAAACTAGACGAGGGTTAATACATCTTCTGTTTCAAATTTAGACACCCCCACCTTTCCCTGACTTGACATCTACGAAAGTAACTCTATACTGATACTTATTATTAACACCCAACACCCGCCTACCCAACTTAAACAATTCGCCCTAGCTGTTACCATGGAAATTTTGATTTCAATTTTTAAAACACGTAAATTTCAGAAACACGTTATTCCAAAAAAAAATTTCGCTTGAAGATGGAACAGAGCTTATTTTAACTCAATTTAATTTAATTAATTTAAATAATTATATTGAAGCTGTCGGCTCTTGTTTTGAAACATGGGACTTCTTATGTCGCGATTTGAAATCATATTTTTAAATAAATAATTATATATATATATATATATATATATATATATATATATATATATATTACCCTGATGTTTACGTTGATGTGATTACACACGCGCAGGAACAAAAATGTGGTCCTACAGAAGGATGCTGAAAATACCATGGCCCGAACATATGAGCAATAACGAAGTTTTAGAAAAAGGGCAAAAGAAAAAAAAAAAGAGAACAGTTATACATAACATCGTAAATAAATGGTTGAAATTTCTAAGGAACATAATGAGGAATGGAAGCTTAGAAAATTTGACACTGACAGAAGGCATTAAAGGCAAGAGGGTCAGAAGAAAACAGCTCATGACCTACCTAATGAGCTTGTGTAAAGGGTTGACATAACAGGAACCTGGAGAGGAAGCAAAAAGATAAACCTTACTCTCTGTGGAGAGCCATGATCCTGAAGGGACACGGCACATAGAAGAAGAATATATTTAAAAAAAAAAACAAAAACAAAAAAAAACGTATCTATAGAATCGTCAATGTTTGTCTACTCACTCCTGTTAAAAATAGACTCTTCTATAAGAATTAGCTTTGACCAATCAACACCACACATTGTGAAACTCGGCTTGTTATTGGTCGAGACGACCCTAGAATGTGTATCCATGGTCAAAAATCTGTTTTCCCGCCAGGCCAATGGGAGCCTACATTGCTTTCCCAAATCAAATAAAAGGACGAATTTCAGTCCAATTCACCAGTCAGACCTCCGCACCTAGAGAGATGCCCATCAACTCCACGCCAGTCAAAACTCTGACTTTGCCGCGTAAAAATATTCTCTGACTCAGCAACCTTCGGGCATACTCTATCTCTCTCTAGAACATTTCTCAAACTTCACTTACTATACTTTCAAAGTGATATTTCTCACTACATAACAAGTATCAGTAACTAACAATCTATTTTTCTCAAGCAGATAAAGGTACGCAACTTTGAACAATTTTGAATACTTGTATAAACACACTTACGTACGTACACTAACGATTCAACCTCAACACCGAACATTTTTGTACGTGATTAAACAGTTTAATTCTGTGAACAAATCTAATCAATCACCCAAACGCACCCAAACATTCATAATAAAACAATACACAATTAAATACACTAATCCTCATTTATCCATCAAATCTTAAACCCACAATATATTAAATTGTATATAAATTGATGTTATTGTTATGCATTCAACTTTTGTCTTATTTTCAACTTTATTTGCATGATTTGTTCCAAGTATTTGTTCTAAATAATTGTTGTGGACGAATGTTGTAGAACACAGCCTCGAAATTCCTTCTGATCAATTTAAACCCAATCACCAGTCCGCAACAGTATCCCCCTAAATGGATGACAGAACAAGGAATGGAAAATTTCTGTCTGAATATCTGGGATGAGGAACTATCATCATTTACACTATTTATATACTGACTATTGTCTTCATCTTTGTTGTTGTTGAAAGATGAGGACAACAATTGAAATTTGTAGGGCATATAATGAGGAAAGAGGGCTTAGAAAATTTGACACTCACAGGACATACGGAACGAAGGAAAGCAGCAAACAACCTACCTAATGAATTTGGGTAAATGGTTGGGAGAACAGAGATTAGGAGAGAGAGAGACACAGAGAGAGAGAGAGAGAGAGAGAGAGAGAGAGAGAGAAACGAAAAGACAACATTTACTAATAGGTACAAAAGACAGGAAGGGACATGTCAAATAGAAGATATAAAACTTATGACGTTAATTTAATTCTTTTGAACTTCATAAGGATTATACTTCTTAGGGTTTTGAAATATATGAGAGGAATTTTGGATATTGTGCACTTGGAATGATTTTTGTTGAAGATATTTTATCTGATCACCAACACCAACAACAACAAAAATCTTTAAATCTGAATAAAGCAAATATGTGTTCAGTGCTGGAATCATCTTTTATATAACGTGCGCTTCAGGACGTGAAAAAAATCATGGCTCTCCACAACATTCCATCATTTGTAGCTCTCGGCAGCATTTGTCCAATTAATATACCTCCCAGTCGCTGTTCTGTCATCCCTTATACGTAAGATCTTTAGGTGGATTGCACGCTCTGTCCTTCTTCGCGTCCGCTACTTCGGCTGCTGTCGCTTCGCACGCGGCGGCGTCCGCGAACGGGCCACCCGACTTGACATCCGCGACAGGCGGGATTTTGTCGTCGCCGTCTTGTTTCGAACCCCCCGCGGAGCGTGAGACGAGGGATCGCTCGTAGACTACTTGACTTCAGGCTCGGGGTGTCGTACTTAGTAGAGTAGCCACCACACTGCGATCTATTGAGACTAAGCCCTCGACCGACTCGATTCGTCCTCCTCGAGGGATGACACAGCAAACTTCGTCGAAACAACAAGGTGAACTAGTTCTGAAAAGTTTGTCCGTTCCTCTTACGTTTGGCGATATCGGTTTTCCTTCTTTTCCGTTTCAAGACAGACGAAGAATATCTTTGTGCCGACGATGACACTTGCGCGCCGGAATGTTCCGCTTCTTGGCGCCGGTGCGTGGTCTAATGAATAGGAACTCAGAATGAGAAATCGGAGAGCCGTGTGCAAATTTCAGTCGAGTTTGCTACATTCACTTACGTAAAAATACCCTTGGGAAAGACACAAATCTATCTCCTCTCCCCAACTGTGGGTTAAATAGTAAGGTCTGTACCTAGAAAAATATTTCCGAAAAGAATGTTAATGCATTATTCATTCGAAAAAATAACAATTATTCTTACAATCCAAATTATGTTTTGGCTTTAAATAACCCACAAAATGTTGATAAGCCGTAAAAAATATCAATCAAACATTCAGATCCGCCTGACTTCAGTATATTGCATGTCAAATTCTCCATGGTTTCTTTCCGCATTACGTCTCCTAGAAATTCTAAATGTCTTTTTCTAAGTTTAAATATGTTTTTTTTTGTTTTCATTTTCCTTAAAACATCCTCATATATTCCATGTACCTTATTCTCAGCCCGTTTGGTAGAATAACATTGCTGCCTTAAATCTTCTCATCTTTGAAAAGACTGTCCAGCATCCACTATACTGTACTGTACTGATGCGGCATTCACCCTGGGCGGATTGAGCCGGCTTCTTCCTGTTATGAGAAGAAGATTCTTGGGATAAATTACAGAAGTAGGGTACCCAGGCCTACTCGGATAACGTTCTTGCTTGCCGCGGGGTTCCCACAGACGCAGAGACAGGAACGACCAGAAGCCGCCGGTTACCGATGCAGACGCTCCTTGGATTTTCACTAGAGCCCTTGTTAGCCGGCGTGTGTGTCAGACCTGTCCGCCTTGGGTGGCCCTACCAGGAACGAAGTTCCGGGCGGCATAGCTCTGACACTACCGTTTACACCCCACCACCGACTGTGAGGTAAGGGTTGGACTTTGGGGGCTTACAGTACCAGGTGTTCCCAAGCGGTCCCCCATCTAAGTACTGACCTGGCTCTACGATGCTTAACTTCGGTGATCGAACGAGAACCGGTGTTTTCAGCGTGATTTGACCGTAAACTCCAGCATCCACTATCGTATAGGAAGATTGATATTATAGAAAGATTCAATAAACTTTTCTTTATTTCTAACTTAATTTACTTGTTTCTTAATATTGAGTTTAATTTTTAGAAGGAATCTTTCACTATTCCAATATGTCTTTAGATTTCTGTGCAACCATTTCCATCATCTGTTATAACATTCTCCAAATAGTTACATTTCTATACTTGCTTCATTCTGTCATCTCTAATTCGTAGTTCATATCTTCAACCGTGCAGCTTGCTAACGCCAATCTTCAACTCGACCAGCAATCTTATTCGTCTCAAATGACTTCGTTTCAGAAGGATTCAACGTCTCGTTTTGTATTTATCAGTGCTTAAGTATTTGAATTTACCGTCCAGGATTTGGATGAATATTTTATAACGGCTTTCCCTCGATTATCGAGTGAATTCCATTAACATCGAAGAAAGGGGAAATAAGCTTTGACATATGCCTCAACTAGAAAGTGTTTGGTATATTTACTCATCGACTTTTGGGATGGCCAAGGAGCAAACTGATCAGGAATAGAATCAGCAGACACCTAGCTGACTAATACCGGAAATAACCCACTGCGATTCGCCAGATTTTGAGATGATAAACAGAATTAATAATATTTATTTCACAAAGATAGAAGCAGAATTGAAGTTCCTGAAATTGGCTGATAAGACAGGAAAGAAAAAAAATCTGAAAAGAAGCCAGCGGCTTCTGATATTTATTTTAAATGCTAAGAGATGTAGGATATTTTTGTTGTGAAACATTGTAATCTCAGTCTTCTAAAGTTTCCAATCAGATTGAACGAGTTTTGACGATAAAGAAATAATTTACATTTTCCCAAGAGGTTCATTCAATCCGCCATCTTGAAAATCATAGAAAATGGCGCCTTTTCAATTTGAACATGTGCAAATAGAAAGAGCAGTGAACATTGACTTATATTTCAACTTATCTACACTCTCTTAGCTTGTCGGTTCCAATAATCGCTCCGTTGTTAATTTATTTTTTATATAAGTTTGATATAATTTGAACAAAATAATTGTCGAGAAAAGTATTTCTAAAAATGAAAAGCGTGCCGTACCAAATAGGCGTCATTCCGGGGTGGGGCATTGATGGAAATAAGTTAACCGTGATGGTACAAGCATTTGATACACAAGAGTAAGCACGTACAGAAAAAATCCTTTCTTTGCACACAACCGATTATTTGATGCTAATGTGTTAGATGGCCATTGACTAAACAAGAAGGTTCATCTGCTCTTTGAGAGGTTTCTTTTTTAATCATGTTGGGTGTCTAGTTACTTCTTCACCAGAAAAGCTTGTTGGGGAACTGGTTTTGTTGCCGATGACCTGACCATGCGGCAGGTAGTAGTGGGTTACATGGTACCAGTAACACTCATGACCTGATATAATATAAACAATTTTTTTCCTGTTATCCCCAACATAACCGCATTTATCAAGAGGTGAATCTGTTGGAAGGAAGGCGTGGCTTTACTTTATACTTTGGTCAATAAATTGACATAGCGCCTTTGCACTTACAACTAAAACTATAAAGACAAACCCGGGACAAAAAGTTTGCTTTTATTTGGCGAAATTTTGGTAATTTTTTTTCTAAAACAAGAACCAATTAAAATTTCATCAAATTTCAATCTACTCAGTAATTTTTTCCAATTTCTTTTCTGAAGATAATTTCTTTTTTCAGCTGGGTGTCTGTTGTAGAGTAGTTTTCACAGTGGAGGCTTGTATTTCACGAAGTCTGTCCTAAAAGAGTCCGACGTACAAAACGTTAGGAACTTGAAATAAGAGTTAACGACGCAGCAATCTAGTTGTGATGGTTGATACTTCAATGTCCGACATCTACTGACTCACTCAACACCACTGAGCCCAACTGGCGACCGCTACTACTACTACTACTACTTATTATATGTGGGAGAGTCTATTAATAATAGAATAGGTACGTTCAGGTATGGCAGTGTCGACAAGCAAATTTGTTTATTTTTTTACTTTTTATTTTTTGTAATCAGTTCACCCCAAGCAAAGCGATAATACCACTAAGACGCAAGGGGCTACTGGGAGTAAAAGAGAAGACTTTAGGAGAAGGAATCAGAAACCTAATCTTAAACAGGAAACAAGGAATAAACCTCTACTCCTGTTCAAAAACGGGTAAGGTGTGTGAACAAAGCGATAGACTCAACTATCAATCCGTCGTGTGTTCGTTGTTTTCGGTGATCGAACGAGAACAGTTTTTTTTTCAGCTTATGTTTGCAAAATACACAAAAACTGGTTTGCTTTTTACGGTTTATCAAACCTTTGTGCGTTATTTAAATCTAAAACATATTTCTGGCTATATTTATTGTATTAAGAAATACAATTATGGCACAAGGCCGAAAAAAGGAGGGGCTGAGGCTGGTTTTCACTATCTATCTTATAACTAGCTAATCCGATTCACGACCCATTACAATTTCCACATTCACCAAAAGAACTCGTCCATCACCAATCAGTCCTCCATACACCATAATACCACATCCTCTCAAGGGGGACCTACAAAACGCGCCCCATGCCATAAAATATAATGATTATATATGTACAATTAAAAATTTAAAGATGAATGAAATAAAAGGAGAGGAAGATGAACCCAATAATAAACTAAAACTCAACACAAAGTAAACTAAACATAACTGATGTTAGTAGGGCCCGTCCAACCCTCAAAAAAGGAAAAGCCGCTGTATTCTGCCCTCTTGGACAAAATCAAGAAGCACTCTCGCTAAGGGGGTGGGAAAAGGATAAAAAAATCATACTGGGATGACTGTTTATAGTACCCAATTTTCTGAAGCGGTCCCCCGATCTAAGTATTGACTGGGCCAACGTTGCTTAACTTCGGTGATCGAACGAATGTCGGTGTTTTTAGCTTGTTTGTTAAGTACATAAAGAGAACGTTTTGTTTAGGAACTTTTAAGCACATCAGTATATATGAAAAAAAAAATAGTATCTTTTTCCAAAATTCGATTAAAATCAATTTTAAAACTTTTAAATATGTTATCACACCGATGACTTCAGCAAAATGGTTGTTTTCCTATCCAGTTATAAGTGGTTAAGAAAAGGCAAAATAAAGACGGATGAACATATGAAAACTGAAACTTATTAAAAACAAATTGTTTTCCCATTGGATACTCTCCGCATGAAATCGACATCTACTTTTTATCTATTTTTACATAATGCTCATACATGTGGTTTTAAAATTATAAGTAAATATGTATGTATATATATGGATGTCGTTTTCTCTGCGGCCGATGATATCATGGGTAGGATTTATTAAACAAGTGATACAATCTAAAGATTTGGGGCATTTTAATCGAGTGCGCGAAGCGGATGCTATATGGACTTTTGTTGCTGCTTCTTCTGAGCAGACGATTTCATATAAGAGAGTCGATTGTATAACAAATATGAAGTACTTGAATTGGCACGAGAGAAAATTGGCCTATAATTTGTTTTCCATGGCACAAATCCTTGAAGTTTTCGGTAGCAACTTGTACACCAAGGCTTTTATTCTTTCTTTTTATTACTTTTATAGCAATACAATACATTTGGCTGATAGCAGGTTTATAACAATAACTTCGGGTTTAATGTCGCAAACGTAGATACGTAGGAAATTTTTGGGATTCGCTTTTATTTATTTAATTCTGTCTGCACGCCTGTCTCTATCTTAACATATTTCTCTTTCTTTCTTTCTTTCTTTCTTTCTTTCTTTCTGTGTTTGTTTTGTCACAGACAAAATGAAACGATTGTTTTTCTTAATTTACAAGCAAATAGCCGACCAACGTACAGCGAAAAGTTGTCATAGAAATGTTACTACTTAACATCATTTTCATCAAGACATCTATTTTCCCGTGTTCTTTTCGTGCGAGTTCACTCGCATATTCTACTCTGAACATAGCTACATAGAGCCGACAATGAGAGAAATATTTTAATATTTTTCTAATGTTTATATTATTATTATTATTATTTTTATTTTCTTTGATTTCTGGCGTTTACACATTTCTTTCCGGGTCCCGCCCAGGTACCTAAGGTTAGAAATGGCGTCATGACACTTTCCATTGACAAAAAAAAAAAAAAAAGAATTAAATTACATAGATAAAGCCCTTCGTAAGGTGTGGGCTGTACTTGTCAGAACAATTTTTTGTATCTACTTGAGGCATGCACTTCCAGGAATCCCTTCAATTAGTCTACTGCAATCTTTTCCAACCAGTCCTAGGGCTCCAACTACAACAGGGATTGTTGATGTTCCCATATGCCACATTTTCGAGATTTCTATTTCAAGGTCCTTGTATTTTGACAACTTTTTGAATATCTTCAAAGATACATTGCAGTCAGCAGGGAGTGCCATATCAATAAGGAGGCATCGTTTTTGTTTGTGGTGTTTAATAACAATATCTGGGCGGTTGGCTTTGATTGTTCTGTCAGTGTGTATTGTGTAGTCCCATAGAATTATAACAGGTCCTATCTCCGTAACCGGGTCTGGGTGGTGTTCATACCAGTTTCTTTCAGTTTCCTTCCCGTAGAAGTTGCAGATTTTCCAGTGCAGATTATTATTATTATTATTTTTGATTTCTGTTGTATACACATTTCCTTCCAGAGACCTAAGGTGAGAAGTATCTTCATGATATTTTCCTCTGATCATTTTTGTATAAATACTCCCCCCCCGCCAAAAAAAAACATTTTTACATAAATAAAGGTCTTCGTAATGTGTCAGCTTTACTTGTGAGAAAATTTTTTTGTATTTCTTTGAGGCATGAGTTACCAGGAATCCCTTCATTGAATCTATCGGAACCTTTTTCCAATCAATGCGAGGTCTCCAACTACAACTGGAATTATTCATGTCCACATGTGCCACATTTTTGATCTTTCCATTTCAAGATCTATTTTTATAGGCTTTTGAAATCTATCTCCAAAGATACATTACAATCTTCAGGGACAGCCATATGTCAATAAGGAAGCACATTCTGTCCTTGTGTTATTTGATCTTTGATGTCTGGGTGATTAACTTTGATTATTCTGTCTGTCTACATTGTAAAGTCCCATAAAATTGTTACAGATCCCATCTTTGTAATCAGGTTTGTGTTCACAACAGTTTCTTGCAGTTTCCTTTCCGTAAAAGTAGCATATTTTCCAGTAGATATATTGGCCCACTCTATCATGCCGAGTTTTATATTCATTTGGTGCTAACACTGTGTAACCTGATACAAGATGGTCAATTGTTTCTGGATATTTATTACTGAATCTATAATTTGGGGTCAACACACTTTTTCAGTGTATTTGCATGGTAATTTCTAGTTAGCAAGCATTGGTGCTGTGCAACAAGAATAAAATCTTCGGTTTCAACTTTTAATTCTGAATTACGTAACCGTTGATAGGTATGGAGTTTGTCTACATCAACTTGTTGGTACAAACAGAGTATTGACCATGAAGAGGCTTATCTTGCCATCGTTTCTGCATTTAGTACATTGCTTTTGCTATCTGTTGTAGGTTCTTTGCCGCTGCAGTCGGTGTATTATGGTTTATTTGCATTTTTTCACCCACTTGAAATTCCCTTTTGAATTTGTTGGCATCCTTTATTACTGAGTAAATTATCTTTTTCTTTGACACAGATCATCATCCAGTCTTTTGTAGTTTGTCTTTGAAGACTAGTTATTGCGTTTTTGTGAGTCATTTCTAGTTGAACTAATCCTCTGCCTCATTCGGATCTGGGCACATACATCAGCCTTAGGTTGATGCATGCGGTGGAAAGTGAGAAGCTTTCTCGTTTTGAAACCCATTCACTTAATGTCAGCTATGGTCCAATTAAGGATGCTGAAACTGTATAGCAACACAGGGAAAGCCAATATTCTGTTTTGTGAATACTGTAGTATTCTTTTCTTACTTTCTCCTTCATTTGGATTTATTGTATGCCATCTCCTTCGCTGACTCCTAAGTACTTATGGTCTTCTCCTTGTTTCAGTTCCCTAATCTTTGTGACAAAATCAAGATCTATTGAGTGTGTTTCTGTAATTCTCCTTTGCTTGAATGTTAATTTTGCTAATTTCTCTAATTCGTAATCCATACGGATGTCATAACTGAATCATTTTACTGTATCTATAAAAAGAATACCCGCTCGGCCCGGTGGCTAGGATCAAAGTGTAGTATCTGCGCTTTGTGAGCTGCCGGGTCGGGTGTCTGTCGAACTCTCTGCTTGCAGAGAGGAACCCGAACGAAGCTCCGCCGAAGGGTAGGGTTTCGCTGGGGGAGGTTGACGGAACTGGCCCGCCTTGGTGGGTTTGGATGGTTATTTATTTTTGGCTGGGCCTACGGGTTCAGACATACCCACATTAAAAAGGCCTTGTGCCACATTCGATCCCCGTGGGTGGATTGATAAATACCATCATTTTACTGTATCGAGGATACCCTTCAACTCATTTTGGTCTTTGGCAAAGAGTTTCATATCATTCATGTAGAATAGGTGATTAAACATTTTTTTTACTTTGTATTTATAGTTATTACTGTTTAGTTCATGTAAAAAGGGGGTTAAGGACAGACAGACAGAACAGAAGGGTCGACTGAGTATCTCCTTGAAAACTTCCTTGTCAGATATTTAAACAATTGGAAGTAGCAGTACCTTTGGTGCGATGTAGGTACAATCTAGTTTTTCACAGTATTATGCTATATTAAAAGAAATCTACTATCACCGAGATGACATTGTACATTTCCGAAGCCTTAAGGGTCCAAGAGTGTGAAACAGTATAAAAGGCTTTACGGTAATCTATTCAAGCTGTGCTGAGATATTTATTTTTTATTCTGCAATTTTCCAGAATCATTTTATTTATTAGTAGTTGATCTTTGCATTCATATGAACGTCTTCGACATCCCTTCTGTTCCAAAGGGACAATGTTCTTTTCATCGAGAAAACAGTAAGTACAGTTTGTCAGAATAGACGTGATCAATTTATATATAGGGGACAGAAATGTTGCTGGTCTATAATTTTTTGGATCATCTGTGTTACGAGGATGCATTTCTATAATAAGGGATTCCTTTGAGTTCTACTTGTTATTACAAAAAAGTTTTCATTCATGAAGTAGTTGTAAAATAGAGAAATTAGAAATAGAATGTTTGGAAGATTCTAGATCATTCTAGTATATTCGAGAAAAATCTAGATGATTCGAGAAACATCTAGAAATATGCAAATTAGGTGTTAGCCCCTATAAAAATGGGATTTTGGAAAAGGGTTGTCAGTTGATTAATGAGAATTTCTGCTGTTATCAACTCCGGCTTTTGATTCAAGGACTATTATATCCAGCCGAAAGAATTCTATAAAAGTTGCCGACCAACCAAAACCCAAAAGAGAATTTCACGGAACAAAGTTGGTAAATAGAATTTTGACTAATTTTCATTGACCAAACGAAAAATTAATATTTATTTACACACCTTTGTGGATTTCTAAATATAGCACTTAGATTACTTCACTAGCCCTAAAGTGATAAAGATATTTGACTCCCTTTCCTTCTCCCTCATAACACTTCGCCAGTAACTCTGTGTTTTCTGTTTTGTAAGCCACAATTGTTTATCTTGTATATATTTTATGTTCTGTTTTAGAAAATTAAATATTTGTTTGTGATTTAGCTCTGTGTTGTGGTAAATCATTTTTTTTCCTTTGTTACAATTATCAACACGTAACATCTGTTTCACTCGTTTTTTTTTGGTAGGATATATGTAATACATTCAGTAATCCATTTTTGAATATCACTGCTGTTATTAATTAACATTGATATACTTTGTGCAAGAGTTTTGTGAATTGATGACAGACGATAGAGCCGAAAGTTGAGTATCTTGTTATTTCCTGGGGATTTCCATTTTGGAGATGTTTTTCAGAGCTTGCCTAACATTATTCTTGGTTATATTTTTCCATTCTTTCATAGGTTTATCCTTCATTCATTCTTTTTTCTCTTTTGATCCACTCTTCTGTTGAGATGTTGTGAGTTTCCCGCGTGTCGGTGTATGAATCAAGACAAACACAGTTGTAGAGGAAAATACTGGTATATTCATAAAAGCAATTAAAAATAGAGTGATTAGTAGAACGAAGGTTGGTTAGTACGAAACAATATCCAAAGTCTATAGTCCAACGGTATGTACCGGGTAAGCTTATCTGGACTGCTAAGATATTCAGCCCCCCACCACGATGGTGTCAAATAGCCCATTTGAACCCGTAGAAACTGGTTCAGGGCCGGTTTTACCTCCCCGAGGAGACTTCGCCCTTCGGCGTAGCCTCCTTCGGGTTCCTCTCTGTCCGGAGACAGAGAGTTGAACCGATCAGTCACTCAGAAAGTATCTGGACTGCTAAGATATTCAGCCCCCACCCCCCGAGGGTGTCATGTGGCACAAGGCCTTTTTAACGTGGGCATTCCCGAGCCATTAGGCTCGGCCAAAAATAGCCCATTTGAACCCGTATAAACGGGTTCAGGGCCGAGTTTAACCTCCCCGAAGGAGACTTCGCCCTTCGGCGTAGCCTCCTTTCGGGTTCCTCTCCGTCCGGAGACAGAGAGTTGAACCGAGCAGTCGCTCAGAAAGTATCTGGGCTGCTAAGATATTTAGCCCCCCCCCCCCACGAGGGCGTCATGCGGCACAAGGCGTTTTTAATGTGGGCATTCCCGAGCCATTAGGCTCGGCCAAAAAATAGCCCATTTGAACCCGTATAAACGGGTTCAGGGCCGGTTTAACCTCCCCGAAGGAGACTCCGCCCTTCGGCGTAGCCTCCTTCGGGTTCCTGTCGCCCGTAGGAAGAGAGTTGAACCGAGCAGTCGCTCAGAAAGTATCTGGGCTGCTAAGATATTTAGCCACCCCCCACGAGGGCGTCATGCGGCACAAGGCCTTTTTAATGTGGGCATTCCCGAGCCATTAGGCTCGGCCAAAAAAATAGCCCATTTGAACCCGTATAAACGGGTTCAGGGCCAGTTTAATCCCCGAAGGAGACTTCGCCCTTCGGCGTAGCCTCCTTCGGGTTCCTCTCGCCCGTAGGAAGAGAGTTGAACCGAGCAGTCGCTCAGAAAGTATCTGGGCTGCTAAGATATTTAGCCACCCCCCCACGAGGGCGTCATGCGGCACAAGGCCTTTTTAATGTGGGCATTCCCGAGCCATTAGGCTCAGCCAAAAATAGCCCATTTGAACCCGTATAAACGGGTTCAGGGCCGGAGTTTTACCTCCCGAAGGAGACTTCGCCCTTCGGCGTAGCCTCCTTCGGGTTCCTCTCCCGGAGACAGAGAGTTGAACAGCAGTCGCTCAGAAAGTATCTGGGCTGCTAAGATATTTAGCCACCCCCCCACGAGGGCGTCATGCGGCACAAGGCCTTTTTAATGTGGGCATTCCCGAGCCATTAGGCTCGGCCAAAAAATAGCCCATTTGAACCCTTATAAACGGGTTCAGGGCCAGTTTACCTCCCCCGGAAGGAGACTTCGCCCTTCGGCGTAGCCTCCTTCGGGTTCCTCTCGCCCGGAGACAGAGAGTTGAACCGAGCAGTCGCTCAGAAAGTATCTGGGCTGCTAAGATATTTAGCCACCCCCACGAGGGCGTCATGCGGCACAAGGCCTTTTTAATGTGGGCATTCCCGAGCCATTAGGCTCGGCCAAAAATAGCCCATTTGAACCCGTATAAACGGGTTCAGGGCCGGTTTAACCTCCCCCCGAAGGAGACTCCGCCCTTCGGCGTAGCCTCCTTCGGGTTCCTCTCGCCCGTCGGAAGAGAGTTGAACCAAGCAGTCGCTCAGAAAGTATCTGGGCTGCTAAAATATTTAGCCCCCCCACGAGGGCGTCATGCGGCACAAGGCCTATCTGGGTTGCTAACCCTGACTCTCTCCCCAGAGCTGACTTATATAAGAGGGACCAGTCCATTACTAGTTAGAAGGTGGGTGCGCCCCAACATCTTCAATGGAATTATATTCCATTCGGTTGCTCCAAATATTCTCCCAAAGTGTTTGCACTTCTTCAATAGATGCTGTCTTTTTTCCAATTTCCCCTGTAAAACTTCTTGAGGTCCGTTTGGAATATCTTATTTTGTCGATAGAACCTAAAACGCTTTTCATATCGTCTTCTTCTCTGTGTCTTTAATTGTAGTTTCTGTTTGTTTATTTCCTTGATTGGTGAAATATCATTTATTGTTTTAATTTTATATCTCCGCTTGATCTTCTTGCTTTTCCGTGTTGAATCATTTGAATTTCTTGAAATCTCATCTAGTATCGATGTCTCACATCCGATTTCGTTAATTTCTCTCTTTAATTTTGCCTTCCAAGGGGTCGCTTTTTGGTTGTTTTCTAATCTTTCATTTATCTTGATATTAAGTTTTCCAGTAGCTGCCAAAGCTGTTGCATATAGTGATTTTCCAAGCGTAGCTCAGATATGGCACAATTGGCGTAATTGTGGCGTAATTGTTCTAGCGAGACAAGCTTGCTAACCATTACACCACGTCGAGGTACCAAAGCTGTTGCATATATGACATTATTTACTTTTGTGATGTTTTCTAGTGATCTGTCTCTTAACAATGTTTGCAGCACAGCGTTATATATTTGCACAGTATGCTTATTAGACTTTGTCATATGCATTTTTGGAAGCCAGTTTCTTTTTGACATTTGTGTGAGAGTTACTCTGCTGATTATTTGAATGATGTGGTTTTTAATTTCAGTGATTTCAACTCTGGCGTTTTCAAGGAATTCTGCTTTTATGTCGTTTGATTCATCTTCATCAGTGACAGAATCCGAATCAGTGCAATTGTTTATTTAGCAGCTAGATTCGTCAGTTTCATTTCCTGAGAGATCATTATTTCGTATCTCATTTATTTTAGTTTGTACCTCATCCTCTGTCATATTATCTATTTCCATTCTAGCTTCATTTTTGTTTGGATTATGTCCGATTGTCTTATATTCAGTTTTAGCTTATCTATTTCTGCATTTGAGGTTTTATTTTCGCGTCATGTGCCATGCGTGATACACGCTTAGGCGATCATGTATATTTCGATAAATGACTGACGAAGCAGATTGTTTCCCACAGTAGGTTGCCATTTTCTTTCTGCGGTAGACCAGTTGCCATTCAAGTCCTGCTATTTACCCATAGCTGGGGAGGGAAGAAGAAGAAGATTCATATCTTTCCCAAGGGTATTAGCACGTAAGTGAATGTAATAGATTCGATTGGAATTCGAACTCGGCACTTCGAATTTTCAATCCGAGCCGCTATCCATTACTTCACCGGTAAAGATAGCGTTCTGGTTAGATCTCTCCATTTTTGGTATGTCTGATCGGTGATGTTTTTTTTTTTTGTGGATTTTCGAGTGCAGTGAAAAAAGATGGCATGACTTGTTTATACTCTTCACGATTCCATTATATGTACTGGAAAATATACATTCTTTGATGGGAAAGAAACAGTAAGAAAGTTGTATGAATATCGCCCAAACCCACTACAGATATAGGACCTGTAACAATTTTATTGGATTTTACAATACAGAAAGACAGAACAATTGAAACTAATCGCCCAGTCATCGTGATCAAAGGCCACAAGAACAGGATGTGCTTTCTTATTAATATGGCGGTCCCTGCAGATTGTAATGTATCTTTGAAAATTTTCAAAAACTATCAAAAAACTAAGATCTTGAAGTGGAAATCTCAAAAGTGATGATTTCAGCAAACTATTTTTTCATTTTTTTTTAAATTAATTTCCGTACAGTTTTAAGTACATCCAAGTGAACAGATTACTTTTACTTATTTTGATAACTCAATAATTTAATTCAGGTTCCATTCAACTAATTTGTAGTAATGCGAAATAGCAGACGACAACGTGGTTCATTACAAACGCTGCAGGTTTTCTGACTTACGACTCATTTTTAAATGTAAATATAAATAATTTTCATACAAATGGGCAAAATTAAAAAAAAATAAAATATTATTAGCAGAAACATTACTTATAAATTGCAATTTTTAAAATTTAATATAAAAATGAATATCACAGACGAAATATTTATTAAGTTATGATGAAGTAATGTTGAATTAAACATTTAGTTTCAAGTTTTCATATTTTCAGAACTTTTAATATCTACAGTATGTATTAAAAAATAATAATCTACAGTATACATATATATATATAAATATCTTGTGATAGAGTAGTGGTTTTATGTCCTACGTACGAATTTTATACTTGTGCAGCATACATAGCAGAATTCCTCGGAGATATGCCAATTCGTAGATGACATTGATGCCTGTAATTAAATGTCTGCCTTCAAGATCCTACAGAGTTTCAATTAAAATTACACTCTGATTTTGGTGGGGGTGAGGATTAGCAAGCTAGTTTCACAGATCACCCTGTTGTTAATTAGTAATGTTAAAAAATAAAGCGTTAAGAGGGGATGATTACAAGTGATGGATAAGAGGTAAAAGGAATTGTATATATTTGGGTAGGAGAGAAACTAAAAGAGTGTTTTGGATCCATTTAGTGTCTTCGAAAAACACTAACACAGGGAGAGACTTATCAACATTTATCTCCCTACATTTAAGCTTTACCGTTTCAATAAATATTCGTATTTTAAGATCAGAGGTTCCAGGTTGTTAAAAGCAATACAATGGAAGTTTCAATGTTATTTTATACAACATGTTCGCATTTGTAGTCCTGTAGGGGTAAAGAGAAAAAAATGCAACCACAGTTTTCAACATTTCTTTTCGCCGTCTTCGATAGAAGTTACTGCAGATTTTCGACAAAACTAATCCATTTTTCAAAAAAGATATTGTCACAGAACGCGTAGTCAGGCCAAGAATAGCAAACTACTGGTCACAAGATCCTGTAGGCGTTGGATTCTGACAGTGATCGATTGCCTTATTTTTAAATTTTGATGTCAGACCAAAAATACGCGAAGTAACTGAGACAGCTGGAAGAATTATAAAAGTCAATATGACCCACCGCACTATTTCTTAGTGAAGCAAACCAGAACGTAGCGATGAAATTCTAGGACCTCTTGGGACCTCTCAATAACTCCCTTTTCTTTATCGCTTGCTCCTAGAAATGATGCTATGACTACAGTCCTTCATAAAATAAAGCGAGAGAAAAATGAAAATTGCCCGTAGCCCATGCACTCTATGATGTAGCTTTGGGAGATTTATGGGGTATAGTTTGGTTTGGTTTGGCTTGGCTTGGTTTGGTTTGGTTTGGTTTGGTTTGGTTTGGCTTGGTTTGGCTTGGTTTGGTTTGGCTTGGTTTGGTTTGGCTTGGCTTGGTTCGGTTTGGTTTGGTTTGGTTTGGCTTGGTTTGGTTTGGCTTGGTTTGGTTTGGTTTACGAAATATCCCCCCTCAGTGGGTTATTTAATGTAGACAAGATTTTTATTGCTGGCAATATTTTTTTTTTTCAAAAAATATTTCTGGTAATACTTTTTTCCAAAAATGTATTGCTGGTAATTTTATTTAAAAAAAAAATGTATTACGGGTAATATTATTTTTTTCAAAAATATTTTTTCCAAACAAAGTATTGCTGTTAATAATGTGTTGCTGGAAATATTTTTTCCTTCACAAATTTATTGCTGGTAATAATTTAAAAAAAAATGTGTCGCTAGTATTAAAACCTATTTTTACACGTTTTGATCCCACTTTGGGGTTAACTATTTGCCCATAGCTGGGGGCCTAACAAGTGCTACCATCCCGGGTTAGAGTGGACCTGGGAACACTATCAATTAAGAGGTGGTTCTACGCTCCTCAAAACCTCCTGCTCAGAGGCCTTGCTGACAGATTTATTTTATCGTCTCACCCAGGACGCGATTGTTATTTATCGTCTTACCCAGGACGGTTTATGGGGTATAGGAAACAAAGCCGCGTATCGTGGTTACTTTTTGAATGAAAAATTTAGGCACTCCACATGGACGAGGGAGCATAATAAGGAAAGATATCAAAAAGAAATTAACACCATAGGTAATGTTGAAGGCAAGAGAAGCAAGAGGAAACAGTGAGTAACGGACTTAATGTATATTTTTGAATGAACGGCAAAACAGATACAAAGGGAGATAACAAAGAGTTAAAAGCTAATTAGAGCAAAAAGACATGTGGTTTCAGAGAATCATGATCGGTCACGTCCTGAAGGGACACGGAACATAAAAGAAATGAATGAGGAGTTCGATCAGCGCAGGCGCCTTATCATACTCTTCTTCTACGCTTTGTAAATAAGATAATGATTCGTCGTAATCTAATCATTAGACAGTTTAACTAGCAGATAATTCCAGAGTTGTGAACGTGATTCTGTGTTCTCTATTGTTATGACCATGTGTTTTATCATAAACGTAGGCATTTTCCTCTTTATCACTTTCATTTTCTCATGATTTCTTTCTTTCTTTCTTTCTTTTGCTTCTCCTTCGCTCAATCTGTGTTCTTTCTTTTCCTTTTCTTTTCTGTTTTCCAATATTCATCTTCTTCTGTTTTTTTTCATTTAACCTTCACCTTTCCTTTTCTTTCTTTTCTTTTTACTATCTGTTTCTCTATCTCTCTCTCTCTCTCTCTCTCTATTCTTTATGTCGCTTCCTCAAGAATGTGCGGTTTCGAATAATCTCATCGTTTTCACCATAAACGCATCGATTTCCTTGTTTCTCACTTTCATTTTCCCCTTTCTTTCTTTCTTTTTTCTTTCTTTCTTTTTTCTTTTTTTCTTTTTTCTTTCTTTCTTTCTTTCTTTCTTTTTTTTCTTTCTTTCTTTTTTCTTTCTTTCTTTCTTTTCTCTTTCTTTCTTTCTTTCTGTAACTCTCACATTTTCTCACTGTCTGTACCTTCTCATTTTTCTTTCCTCTTTCTTTCTTTTACTCGATTTTAAGTCGTCTATCGTTTTTCTTCTCTTTGTCCGTTGTTCTTTCCTTCCTCCTCATTTTTGTCTCCCTCTAAAGATTACACTTTAATTTATTCTTTCCTCTGTACTTCTCATTTTCTGCATATATTATATGGAATAACTGACTCGTTTCCGAGTATACTCGTCCTCTGGGCTAGCCAGTTAATTCTTGCTGCAGACACTTGTTCAGACACATTTATTTTTAATCGACACCCACAGAGTCAACTAGTGGTTGAAGACAGGAGATATTTGAAAACCCTCTACATCTCTAACCGTGGCAAATAAGTAGCCCCAGGACTAATAGATCTATTAAGTAATATAACACATGCAGAAAAAAAAATTATCTCAGAAAAAAGCCCGACTTAATTTGTTATTTCTAATTTCGGTGAGAAAAGGACACAGCCATGTCAAAAAATTCCAATTTTTAATATCTTTCTCATCATGTTTCCATTTGGTCAAAAGTTCTACTAATATACAATGAATATTGTTAATCTTATTATCAGTAATATTTTTTTTTTTTTTTTTAACTCTCAAATGTCTTTTATCCGCCTATTTTCATATTATCAGAAGAATAAATATAAATGCTTTCGTGGTAATTCTTCTGATGAACTTTCCGCTATGGTATCTAGACTATGAATTTAAGCGCAGTACTAGATTGGCGGAGAGGTCTCACCATTTTACGGTTGAAATAGTTAGATGCAACCGTAAGTTCTATTCTAACAGTTTCTTCTATCACACTTTTCACTTGTGGAACTCTCTTCCCGCTTCTTGTTTCTCAATCAACTTTGATCTTCAAAAATTTAAATCCAATGTCTTCTTATTTATTGCTTTTTATTGCCCTTTCTCCTTAATAGTAGCTTTTCTCGTATTCTCTAACACTCAGTAACCCTTTGCGTCCTAGTGGCTTTATTGCCTTGCTTGTGGTGAAATAATTTAAAAAAGCATACGTGGACAATCTTTCTTTACTCTCTCTCTCTCTATATATAGGGGACGCAGGTTCGAATCAGGTCGGTAGATAAAAATAAATAAATATAGTGTTTAATAAATAAACGGAGCGTCTACTCAAATATAAGTATCCAGTAAAATGTTTAAGTAATAATAATAATAATAATAATATATATATATATATATATATATATATATATATATATATATATATATATATATGTCTGTGTGTGTGCTGCTCATAATGCAAAGCTCTTCTATGAATCGAGCACTCTGAGTCCCTGGCGTGTTTATTCAAAAATAAATACGTAAAAATTCAGCTTCCTCTTTGCCGATAGCTTAGGGGTAAAATCTCCGACTGATGTCAAATCAGTCGGATTTCGATCCTGGCTTGAGGCGATCGGATGTTTATCCAGGATGATGAGCTGTGATACAGCGAAACAATCTGTCTGTGGATGACGATATATATATATATATATATATATATATATATAAAGAAACACAAATATTCATATAAATCTTCACATAATAAACTTATCGAAAAATTTTCAAACGTTTTGTGGAGTCAGAGACACCCGCTTATTGGCTATTGATGGTACTAATCGTTCTTCGAGCCCAGACGAAATTAGGGATTTCAAACGTTGACTTTAGAAACGAAATATTTCCAGTTAGATGTTTCGCTTAAATATTTCCATTTCATCCATTTGGCCTTTAGAAGGCTTGTCCTTTGAAATATCGGTACGACAAAAGTTACCAGGAATTGAAGACACGCCATATCCAATGGAAACTTATTTCTCATTGAATTCAATTCTATTCAGACATTAGCTTTATTTCTTGCATTCTTTATTTCTTTCTCTTTTCCCATATTTTCATGTAAGGCTTTTCCTTTTATTTGCTTGCTTTCGAATCAAAATTATTAATTATAATATCACAATTCTGCTGGTAACGCTTTCTGTAATTCATGACCGCTAACAATCACTTCCTTAGAGTCTTGAGACTTACTATCAAAAATCTATACACTATGCGATTGGTTTTGTTTTGGTTTGGTTTGTTCTACAGCATATCAACACCTCAATGGGTCATTTAATGCCGACAAAATTTTTATTCCTGATAATATGTTTTCCTTCAAAAACCTATTTCTGGGAATATTTTTCCTTGAAGAAATCTAGAGTTGGTCATATTTTATTCAAAGAATGTATAACTGTTTGTAAAGTATTGTTGATAATTTTTCCTTCAAAAATGATTGCTGGTAATAATTTTTTTTTATTACAAAGTATTTCTGGTATTAAAACCCATTTTTTACACAAGTTTGGGTGTTAACTATATGCCCATAGCTGGGACCCTAACAGGTGCTACCACCCCGGGTCAGGGTAGAACTGGCAACACCAGCAATTAAGAGGTGGTTCCACGCTCCTCAAAACATCCTGATCAGAGGCCTTGCTGCTGGATGTAGTTTATCGTCTTACCCAGGACAGCGGATATAGTTTATCGTCATACCCATTGTTAAATTGTTGCCATGTTATATTTTTAGTTTCGCGCATGTGCGTTTTTTTTATTTTATTTTGTCGACTGCCAATATAGTAGGGTCAGTTGGGCACCGTCTGTGAGCACAATGACGCTATTCAATCCGCCAGTAATTTGGAAACGGCATGCTGTACTGTTTGGCATTCGCGTCGGAGACTCCGATACGAACATTTCAGAGTCTTTGGATGTCAAACTAAAGACAGTGCAGTTGATTCGAAAAGAGTCGGATGAGTCTAATGGGGATTACGAAAGTATTTGGAGTGGTCACTAGTGAGGGCGACGTTATGACTCTATTCATTTTCCCACTGGGTGTCAGAATCAACACGGAGGCTTACATCAAGTGTCTTGAGGAAGTAGTGTTACCCTGGGTCAAGAAGGTAGCTGCTGGAAGACCTGGAAACAGGACTCTGCACCATGCCACACAAGCAGGAGAACCTCGTCATGGCTGTCAGACAATTCCTGCGGCCACATCACTCTTTATCACCTGGCCACCTAACTCCCCAGACATCAGCCCCTTGATTATTATGTGTGGAGCGCAGTTGAGCGAGAGACCAACAAAACTCCTTATAACACAAAAAATGAACTGAAGGCAACGATTATGGCTGCATTCAACAACTTAAACAAGGAGACCATCCAGAAGAGTTGCAGGAGATTCCAAAGTTGTCTGGTGGCCATGGTTGAAGCCAATCGCGATTTTATTGAAGAAATGTACTATTTAGTATTTCAAGATATTTTTGTATTTACTAGGGTGTGTAACTTAGTACAGTGAACTTTCATTAATTTTATGGAAAAATAAAAAGTTTTATTATTTACCATGAAAATTACTTCTACTATTTTAAAAAAAACAATTCAATGATTAAAATAAGAAATACTTATTTAATAAAAATGCAACATTGTTTTTTTGAATGTTTTTAGATTTCATCGATTGGTTTTCTAAATTGAACGAAACGTAGACTTTGTAAATCTCGACAAAAATGTTAGCAATAACTTTAACAATACTAAATACTGTCGAGATTTCAATATGGGTCAGCGTCTTGTCATGAAATTCTAGTTGTTTGAAATTAAGAAAATTCAGCTTTTTATTAATCAAATTCCATTTTTAATCAATAAGGCAACTGTGGTGATTTTTCATTCAAAGGACAGTAAATCTTAAAGGATACAGAAAAGGTGTAGTATGGACAGTCGCAACACTGTAATCCAGTCTTTGATTCCCGTGTTTTCAGTTCCGTGTGCTCGAATTGTTACAGGCACGACCATAATCTTCAAGTTCGAGTTTTCTCAATCTTTTAGCAAAGTTTTGGTATTGTGATATTTTTTCTTTCTGTCGTCTTTATCGTCTTGTCATCCATTGACACATCCACGTCCACTGTATGCCATGTTTAAACTATCAGATCCACTCTTCTCGTTTGGAGGGACTGGTTGTCTCATTCTCAGTTTGAGGGTTTCTTGATCGTTTTATTATGAAGAAGAAAAACTGCTTTGCATAGTTTTCAATGTATCGCTGTTCCTACTCTGTCATGTCTGTTTTTATTGTTTTCAGTCAGCTTCCTGCAGCTGCTCGTGACATGGTATACAGCATCGCCAGCTATGGGTTACACGACAGTGTGGACTGGGTTCTCTAGCCTTGTTTGTCAAAAAAATTCGAAGGAGAACTCTGAATTCAAAAGCGTTTGTTGTACTAACTGGCGTATAGAAGCTATTTAGCTTTCGTTGGTAAATGATTCGATAAAAAATATCCATTATCCGGTAGCCTAGGTCACTTGAAACATGAATCGGCTCGAACCCCCCAAAAAAAAAACAAACAAAACAAAATAAACCATAATGATTAAAATTTTAATTTGCCATAGGTGGAAGTAGTGACCAAACCATTTTCTTTCACAAAAGTAAAAGCTTGTTTTATTTTTTTTCTTATTTTTACCCTTTTTCCCTTTGATAAGGGATCCTGTTTTTCTTTACAGGTGATCTCTGCGCAGCCATCACTATAGCACTTCGTCTGCGGTATATACTTTAATTTTTCTAAATTTTGTTTCTCCAGTGTTTTCTTTATCGGCATCCTTTTTATTACATGCCGTGCTGTTGCGCCATGTTTATTTCAATACTTTTACCATTTTGTTGTTGATACTATTATTGTCTACTCTTTTATTATGATTCAGCCGCCATCATTTTCCCCTTTCTCACTCCAGTTTACTGGTAACAAACCACTGAAAGTCTCCAGCTGTCAGACTTGTCTCGAAACTATCAGACTGTACCTCTTAATTCTTTTATTTTGTGACGCGGAAACGCAATTTATGAATGTGATGCAATGCGTCATTCATTTTTATTTTATACTTTCCCTCCGCACCCATCAAACTTTAAGGACTTTGACCTTTTGAACCGAACTATCCCTTCCTCCACCGTTACGTCTCGTTCTTCATCATTTATTCAATTTCTTCTTTATCTTTCTTTACACGCGCCCTTCTGTTTTCTTCCTTGATTCTTCTTAATCTTCCCTCCGCTAATATTTGTTCTTTTTTTCTTCTACAATCTTCTCGTTTCTGTCACTTCCCCCTTCTTTTACGTATTTTTCCTTCATCCTTTCTTTTTTTCCTTCTTCTTCTTTTTGTTCTTGTTCATCTTCTTCTTCTTCTTCTTCTTTTTGTTCTTGTTCTTGTTCTTCTTTTTGTTGTTGTTGTTCTTCTTCTTCTTGTTCTTCTTCTTCTTGTTCTTCTTCTTCTTTGCTTTACCTCTATTCTGTCTTTATCTTCTTCCATTTTCTCTATCTCTTTTTTTGGATTTCCTCTTCTTTTGTGCCCACTTCTTTTACCTTCATTTCCGCAGTCTGTCTTCATTTTCCTTTCAGCCACTGTATCTACCAATTCTTCATTTTCTTTTATTTATTTATTTATTTTCTGCGCTTCCTCTCTCTCTCTTGCATTTATCTTTTTTCTTTCCTGTGGTGTTAGAGAGTTTGCCAATTTACCACTCGAATGCTGATTTTCAAGGTTATTTATTTCCTGTTGGAAGTTTAGCCTAATGCTTCTTATTGCACCCGCCTCTGGTCTCCAGCAGGTTAATCTTCCAACAATTCCATTAGAAAAAAAATTATATTTTCTGAATGAATTTCCTTCAATGCACACGTGGAATTTGTCATTATTACTTGTATTCTTCTTCTTCTTCTTCTTCTTCTTCTTCTTATGATTATTATTATTATTATTATTAATCTTCTTCTTGTTATTGTTATTATTATTATTATTAATCTTCTTCTTATTCTTCTTATTCTTATTCTTCATTCCAACACCGCCCCCTCCACAATTCTTTATTCGTCGTCCTTTTTCGTGTTATGACTTTCTTTTCCTTTTCTCTTCAGGAAAATCATCCTCATCAACTATTTCCAATTCTTTTTTCCCATTTCTTTTTTCCCAGTTGTTTTTCCCAGTTTTTTTTTTCCATTTCTTTGATTGTACACGTACTGTTTACTACCCCTCCCCTTCTTGTTCTATACTCGTACCTTTCACCCCACCCCCATTTCAGGGGCTTTTTATTTGATTTCCATTCTTTCTTTACCTCCTCCTTAGTTTTCTTTTCACTTCTCCCCCTCTTTTCTCAGTTCTTTCCATTTGTTCTCCTCAATCAAATGCGGTTTTAATCCACACACGACACCACTGCTAATAAATGGGTCAAACATATTTGGCCTGTTCATATCGTGCTCAATTTCAATAGACCAATTTATTCATTTGAATAAATTATTTTTTTTCTGTTGAAATTCAAAATGTCTGTCACATCTGCTTGCTGTTTTCGCCATTTAGATGACACTCGATCGAATCCCCGAGGCCAGATTATTTTCCACACCCAGCCCAGTTCCTGTCACTTACATCTATCTGTCATCAGCGATCAGCATCCTTCAGAAAACTGTGATTAGCAGTTTGACTGGACAGCATTGTACACGTGTCTACCTTCTTCTTACAGTCAATGTTCGTTGCTACCACATTGCTGTCAGCATTAGGCTTACCACAGGTACTGCGTGGTTGAGCGTCAGATGACTAATTCGTCTCCAATCATTGATACTAACACCGACACGTGCGCATTCAATCGGATGCATTTCGGAGAGGATAATAACTAAAGCCGATGGCTGTGTGGGTGAATGAAATGAGACCTCTTGGATGTACCACTTTAGGAAAAGTCGGGGTGCGACTCAATAATAACAATTGTGATCGTTGTTTTGTAAACATGTCTACTATGGTTCATCTTGGCGTAATGGTTAATGGTGTAAATGTTACCGAGATTAGTTTAACATAGTATCTGTAGTTAGCTTCATGTTCAATAGATGCTCTACACTTTGATTTTTACCACAACTAACCTCATCATCATGATGATCGTTCTCATGACCTGGTTTGTTTGTAGGTTCGCTGAGCATCCGAGTACCTGAAAATATCCCTCCGTATTGTCTGTGTTAAAAGCCGGAGAGGTATTCATTCGAACTTATCGTGTCTTCACAATTAGACCTGACAGAGTCGAACCACAGCCAGCCGGTATCCTCTTGGTCACGGACACATGGCGGTTGATTCGATCGGGTGGGCAACACTCTGACCTAGCCGATGATTTCAGTTTAAGAAAAGCGATGCGATGTTATCATAGCACTGGCTGCACGCATAACTATGGATCCCACTCTATTCCATAGTGCTAGATGACTGTCTATATTTCTGAGATGAGGTATTATGTACACTATTTACATTATTCGGACTATTGTCTTCATCTTTGTTGCCATATTTATCACAACGCCAAGGACACATGGCAATAAAGGCGTTAGTTAGATCCAGTGACAGGACCCAAAGAGTGTGAGTTCGATACCCGGTTAAGGCAGTGGAGAACTTGGAAAGGGAATTAACAGGAGATAACTAATAACTGACATCCATTAGTCATGGCATGTGGAACTAGAACAGTCTACCACAGCGAGCGAAATAAAGGGTTCAGTTCTACATTCCAACCATCTGAAGAAGGCCAGAGCGTATAAAGGGCCGAAACATTGTGATAAATATGGCAATAAAGATGGGATCAATAGTCCGAATAATGTAAATAGTATGCTAGATGGCTGTTAACCTTACAAGTATGTTCGTCTACCCTTTGTCAGGTCTTGATATTAATTCTGCTCGGTATCTAACCACTTTCCTCACAAGAAAAGCCTGCTTTGGTACATGTTTAATCGTCGATAACCCGACCATGAGTCTGGTAGTACAAGATTATATGTCACCAGTAGAACCCTTAACTGGATGTGGATCTGTCACTCGTTGTATATATTCTCGCTCTTTCGGCTGGTCTGTGTGAATAAAATATGTAGTCCTTTGTTTTTCTAGTCAGTTTTAATTTTGACTTCCTACTGATCAGAGGCCACGACAAGAAGACAGTCTAACGTTATAATTCCATTCAAAGATTTAAAATTTGCTATGGTGATGACGAAGAGGAGGCTTCTCATTTTAAAATTCTTATAAATAATTGCATTCATTATTTGAAGATAATCACATTATTTGATGTGTTGTGGGTGGGAAGTAATTCCAAAAATTGCTTATCATTGTGGCGATGATTATAATGAAATGATTGCTATAGATTAAAAAAAAGATAAATGACAGGAAGTAGTGTGCTGGCTCCACCGGAAATTGTCATCGTTAATGATCTCATTTGCAGTTGTAATGGAAGTTGTTATGTTGAGAATCTTTATTTGGGAGACAATCTCGCAAATATGAAATAAGAAGATAAAGGAAATGATATAAAGAAGGAGCAGAACATTTAAATTTGAATGAGCGCTGACAAGAATGGGAACAGAATGTTGAAAAGAAGTAAAAAGAAACGAGAAAAGTAATACGCCTTACAAGATAATAAATGAAAGAAAAATAACAGTAAATAATAAATAATATATGTAGTAAATAATAATAATAATAATAATAATAATAATAATAATAATAATAATGAGAAGAAGAAGATGAAGAGGAAGAAGAAGAAGGAGAAGAAGAAGAAGAAGAAGAAGCTTGAGTAAATGGTTGGCTGAACAAGAATAGGAGAGATAACAAAAAGACGAAATTTATTAAGAACTATAAAGGAGAAGAAATTGTAGAGAGCCATGATCGCTAACTTCCTGAAGAGACAAGGCACATAGAAGAAGAAGAAGAAGAAGAAGAAGAAGAAGAAGAAGAAGAAGAAGAAGAAGAATGCTTTGTTTTGGGGAATAAAGACGGAAATGGTAATGGTAATATTAGTCGATACCTTATAAGGAAATATTCGGCATTCATTGCCCAAGCGACCAGTGCTACTCTTGGTTGAAATTTATAACATCTTTCTACTAAAACGTTTTTCAGGGAATTTGATGTCTTATAGCTTTTCTAGTATTGATGAGGGTTTCCTTCCTAACCTTTTGCTTGAAATAGTGTGGAACGTCAACATCTTGATTATGTCATTATTTTCTCTTTTAGTTACATGTGCTATTTTAGTTGTTGTAAATCTTCAGGTGACGTGGTTTCTGTTGTTTGGCACAGTTTTGTGAGTTATTCTGTAGCGTCAGTCAATGTGACTCGAAGAAGGAGGGTTCTATCTAAGACCTACAGGTTTCATTAGGTCAAGATCATTTTTTAATCATTGATTTCAGAAAGGGATTGTATAAAGTTGACAGGTTAGATATTTCTGAACGAGTGTGATGCTATGCATAGCATCAACATAAACATTTTGTTCTGAAAAGGCTATTTAAGAACAAGACGAGTTCTTTTCGATGATGTTTTAGTTTTGTAGCAACTTGCGGTGTTGGGAGAAACTATCCCTAGCACAACCTATTCTATGTCCACTTTCCCTATATCTTATATTAAATTTCTTATAAAGGATACATACTCTGACGTATTTGAAGTGTATAAAGTGTTTTAACAGGGGGTGGAAAGGGCAACACTTGAATCCGAAGACGCATTCCGATAGCGAAAGATGCCTTCTAAAAGCTAAGAAAAGTGTTAAGAAACAGGAAAATTTCGTTGGAAACAAAGAAAACAGCACTGAACTGTTACGTAATATTAGTCCGCCTATATGTCAGTAAATACTGATCAATTTCGTCACATATGAAGAAGAGACTTGAAGCAACAGAAATATGGTTGTGTAGAAGCATCCTGAGAATACCATGGATTGAATATGGGAACAATAACAAAAAAAACGAGAAAACATTAAAAAAAGGACACTTATACTTAACATCATAAATTTATTAAGAGTTAAAAAGGGGTGGAAGTTGAGGAGAGCCATGATCACCAAAGTTATGAAGGGACACAGTACATAAAAAGAAGGAGTATTTACTAATTTCACGTCCTAAATTTGTATGATGCCATCACTACTTTTATTCCAAACCCAGATCATAGATTCTGCTTTGGAAAGGTTTATCTTCAGCGGCTCGGATTGGCGAATCGGAGAGCCGAGTTCAAATTCCAGTCGAATCCATTACATTCACTTACGTGTTAATACCCTGGGGAAAGGTATGCATCATCTTCTTCTTACCCCCCAGCTATGAATAAATAGTAGTACAGTCCAAGTTCTATAGCCTTGGATGGCAACTGATCTACCGCAGAAAGAAATGGCAACCTACTGCGAGAAAAAAAATTGTCTCGTTAGTCATGTATCGAAAGATACATGATCGCCTAAGCGTGTATCATGCACGGCACATAACTGACTGACTATTTCTTGGGACATTTGGTAGAGGATGTTGATTTTTTTTTCATGCTCATTCTAATCTTAACTATACCTACGTCCACGCTGTAGCCCCCCCCCACTTCTTGCGTACACTTGTCTCGAGAGGAAAGCAGCAAAATTACTTTCTATTAGTAGATGGGTTACAGTAAATATCCAGTTTAGTACCACGGATTGGATTATCTGATCCTAAGCAGTTGGTTATGTCCCCTGGGAGCTGACTCATTGTACTTCTCTGTTTACGTGCGAGGGTAGTGGAGGAGGGTCATGACCAGGTATCGAATGAGACTTGCGAGCACTCTCAATCGGATACCGTATGAGCAGAGGCCGTGTCACAACAGCCGATGGTATTTCTAAATGGGCCCCACCACCAAGCTTAGGCTCTGATTTATCAAAACCCATAACCGTATCATTCATATTTTTGTATTTGTATTTTCGCTGTTGTAGTTGGAGCCCTAGTATTGGTGGGAAAAGGATTCCAGTAAAGAAATACAAAAAATTGTTCTCACGATTATAGCCCACACTTTACGAAGGGCTTTATCTAGGTATTTTTTTTTATCAGTGGAAAGAGTCATGATGCCATTTCTAACCTAAGGTCCCTGGGTGGGACCCGGAAAGAAATGTGTAAACGCCAGATATCAAAGGAAATAATAATAATAATAATAATAATAATAATAATAATAATAATAAAAGTGCCTCCTTATTGATATGGCAGTCACTGCTGACTGCAATGTATCTTTGAAGATATTCAAAAAGCTGTCAAAATACAAGGACCTTGAAATAGAAATCTCAAAATGTAGCATATGGGAACATCAACAATCCCTGTTGTAGTTGGAGCCCTAGTATTGGTGGGAAAAGGATTCCAGTAAAGAAATACAAAAAATTGTTCTCACGATTATAGCCCACACTTTACGAAGGGCTTTATCTAGGTATTTTTTTTTATCAGTGGAAAGAGTCATGATGCCATTTCTAAACTAAGGTCCCTGGGTGGGACCCGGAAAGAAATGTGTAAACGCCAGATATCAAAGGAAATAATAATAATAATAATAATAATAAAAGTGCCTCCTTATTGATATGGCAGTCCCTGCTGACTGCAATGTATCTTTGAAGATATTCAAAAAGCTGTCAAAATACAAGGACCTTGAAATAGAAATCTCAAAATGTAGCATATGGGAACATCAACAATCCCTGTTGTAGTTGGAGCCCTAGTATTGGTGGGAAAAGGATTCCAGTAAAGAAATACAAAAAATTGTTCTCACGATTATAGCCCACACTTTACGAAGGGCTTTATCTAGGTATTTTTTTTTATCAGTGGAAAGAGTCATGATGCCATTTCTAACCTAAGGTCCCTGGGTGGGACCCGGAAAGAAATGTGTAAACGCCAGATATCAAAGGAAATAATAATAATAATAATAATAATAAAAGTGCCTCCTTATTGATATGGCAGTCCCTGCTGACTGCAATGTATCTTTGAAGATATTCAAAAAGCTGTCAAAATACAAGGACCTTGAAATAGAAATCTCAAAATGTAGCATATGGGAACATCAACAATCCCTGTTGTAGTTGGAGCCCTAGTATTGGTGGGAAAAGGATTCCAGTAAAGAAATACAAAAATTGTTCTCACGATTATAGCCCACACACTTTACGAAGGGCTTTATCTAGGTATTTTTTTTTTTTTATCAGTGGAAAGAGTCATGATGCCATTTCTAACCTAAGGTCCCTGGGTGGGACCCGGAAAGAAATGTGTAAACGCCAGATATCAAAGGAAATAATAATAATAATAATAATAATAAAAGTGCCTCCTTATTGATATGGCAGTCCCTGCTGACTGCAATGTATCTTTGAAGATATTCAAAAAGCTGTCAAAATACAAGGACCTTGAAATAGAAATCTCAAAATGTAGCATATGGGAACATCAACAATCCCTGTTGTAGTTGGAGCCCTAGTATTGGTGGGAAAAGGATTCCAGTAAAGAAATACAAAAAATTGTTCTCACGATTATAGCCCACACTTTACGAAGGGCTTTATCTAGGTATTTTTTTTATCAGTGGAAAGAGTCATGATGCCATTTCTAATCTAAGGTCCCTGGGTGGGACCCGGAAAAGAAATGTGTAAACGCCAGATATCAAAGGAAATAATAATAATAATAATAATAATAAAAGTGCCTCCTTATTGATATGGCAGTCCCTGCTGACTGCAATGTATCTTTGAAGATATTCAAAAGCTGTCAAAATACAAGGACCTTGAAATAGAAATCTCAAAATGTAGCATATGGGAACATCAACAATCCCTGTTGTAGTTGGAGCCCTAGTATTGGTGGGAAAAAGGATTCCAGTAAAGAAATACAAAAATTGTTCTCACGATTATAGCCCACACTTTACGAAGGGCTTTATCTAGGTATTTTTTTATCAGTGGAAAGAGTCATGATGCCATTTCTAACCTAAGGTCCTGGGTGGGACCCGGAAAGAAATGTGTAAACGCCAGATATCAAAGGAAATAATAATAATAATAATAATAATAATAATAATAATAATTAAGCTCATAAATATTAGTCATTATAGCGTTGGTACGATTATCGAATGGTAACTGTCCAAACGACTTACTTTTATGGACCATAAAAACCAATGGGATAACTGGAATCTATTTTAGAAAAAGTTAAAAAAAGACAAACAAACCTTAGTGATTTTGAAATTCTAAAAAGATCACTCAAATCAGGCTGGAAGACAAGATTTAAATAATATAAAATTAAAAAATAATAATCATAAACAGAAAAATATGTCAGATATGATTTAAACTCTTCTAAGTCCTTTTAAAACTCTTTTTAAACTCTTTTAAGTCCAACCGGAAGTTCACACTGCATTCTACATACAGGACATGAAAAAAACACGTTTTGCAAAAGTATGTTAGAGGGGTGTTTAGTGTAGATATTCAATAAGAGACATTTCAAAAGTTGTAATGCCTTTTATGCACACGTTCCTTCAATTGACACGATCAGAAACTACTTTCTCAAAGAACAATAGGGATGTCAATAAATATTGGCGGAACTGTCATCTGCCTGATTATTAATTATTGTATTACTTGGAGGCACGCGAAAATTTTAGGACTGAAAATCTGAGTCAAAACCACCCAAACCACAATACTACGAAAACAGCTCAAATACTGACAATGTATACGAAAATCATATACCTGCTGTCACTTGATCTCAAGTTAATAATTAAACATAATAATAATAATCGCAGTCTGTTTCTCCTCCTCAAGCGAAAGAGTACATAAGCAAAAATATCTGTTAGAGTGTACTGGTGAATATAAAAGGCTTTGTCTGCTGTTCTTGGGCAACGTTCTGTTGTGGCTGGCAAGGAGGAAACTTGTGAGTCATTGGCCAACGGTAGGCGGTGAGGGAAGGATTGGTTGATGACACAGCGGATTGTATGAAATATGATCCACGAGATGAAGGGAAGAATAGAAGGATAAAAAATAAAAAAATAAAATAAAAAAAAGATACAAGAAACATAATAATAAGATGATAAGACGAAGGAGAGCAAGGAGAAAAGGAGAGTTGACGAGCCAAGAGGACTGGAGAACTAAGATGGAGATGAATATAATTGAAAACGAAAACTGAAAAAAAATAAGTATTAAAAAGAACAAAACTAAAGACAGAAACAGGAAGCGAAAATATGAAAATAATCTGGTATTAAATTCTAAAAGAAGAAAGTTATAAAAAGAATAGATAAAAATAATATGAGCGAGGGATTTTCTTTCCCATTGGCATTAACTGCAGATTCGCCTCTTATCTGATTTGGAGAAAGGAATATATATATATATATATATATATATATATATATATATATATATATATATATATATATAAACGTCGTGGACATATGCCTGCCTACGCGTCCGCATAGATTTGGATGTGTCTATTTCTGAGCATGCGTCGAGATGTGTGTGCAGTTATCACTCGAATATGTTGGTTTCTTTTCTTCCTGAAATTTCCACTCGTGCACGCGCGCAGTGGATTATATTGGCTCAGCTGCCGTAATTATCTTTTATTATTATTATTATTATTATTATTATTATTATTATTTTACAAGTTCTAGACTGACCGCTCATGAAAGGGATCGGAGAAGAATACTGACTTGATTTCCTTCCGTTTGATAAATTTGAGTCACAGTACCACGGAAATTAAATCTATAGAACTTTCGGTTCAGCATTTGAGGATTAAATAAGCGTTTAAGCACACACACGCACACACACACATACATACATACACACACACACACACACACATATATATATATATATATATATATATATATATATATATGGCGAGGACATGGCAATATAAACACTTCTGAAGATTTCTTTGAAGTGTGAAACTGACTGTCATCATGCAGTGTTGAATTCTATTTCCACACTATACCTATACACGATCTCATACAACAATATATACACCGTGCAGCCCTCAAATACTGGCGCCACGTATTGTTTAGATTAATCACTCGTCCAATTTTGTTTGTATGGCAATGACATACTAGTCAAGAGCAGAAAGGCTCCCTCCGCTGCTAGTAAACAGAGCATGTTTAAGCTTGTGGCTCAGCTCCAGGAAGGTTTATAGTCTTGGAAATACTTGTAACAGCTAAGTACTGAGGTTACATCATATAAAAAGCTGAATTAGCTAGATAGCTAGCATGACTAAACATACAAATCCTATCAGTCAAGGCAATTAGGTGACCATCCAAGTTTACTTGAGCCTAGACATTGCCTTACATTCGTCTTGGAAGACGCACATTTTTCAGGGTATTTTTTAGGAAAAAAAGCGCATCTTGTAAACCGGAAAATATGGTAATTATACCGGTTTACAATTTTTTCTCTAAGGCAGGCATGTGAATAGGTGATTTTTTTTTTTTTTGCTGTGTCCTGATCTCCAATTTTACAGTCAAAATCATGACAGTAGGCAGTTCTCAGTAAGAGAATAATTGTTCAGTGCTGTGCAACTGTTGTGAAATCTCCGCACACGTAACAGAATAAATTTGCCTTGTAGACGCATTCTCGATATTTTGAAGTGCCTGAAGCCATTGTAGACACATGTGTTAGCTCACCAAAATCTGGAAAACAAAATAAAACATGGATCTTATATATACTTACTTCCATACGTACCAGGCATTTGAATTTGAAGGAGATTTCATTTCGACACAATGAAAATTAGCCTGCATGTCCGAGCGTAAGCCACTAAAGATGGTCATTACATAAGTTTGTTTTTTGTTTTTTTTAAATGGACACAATTTCTAAAAAAAAAAAAATGCAATGATAACAGCAAAAATTGCAATATGAGCACTGATAAAAAACGGTTGCTGAAACATTAAGTTTATAAGTCCTAGAAATTCATATACAGATGTCCTTAAAGACACATGGTACATTGGATAAAGGCGTTCGTTAGATCCAGTGACAGGACCCAAAGAGGTGTGAGTTCAATACCTGGTTATGTGACGAACTTGGAGAGGGGAATTAACAGGAGATAACTGATTAATGACATCCATTAGACATGACACGTGGAACTAGAACAGTCTACCTCAGCGAGCTGGTTCAGTTCCATATTCCAACCATCCGAAGAAGTCCGGAACATATAACGGCCAGAACGTTGTGATAAATATGGCAACAAAGATGAGGACGATATTCCGAATAATGTAAATAGTGTACATAATACATGATCTCAGAAATATAGATAGATACTGAAGGATCGGATAAATATGGCAACGAAGATGAGGACAATATTCTGAATAATGTAAATAGTGTACATAATACCTCATCTCAGAAATATAGACAGATACTGAAGGATCGGATAAATATGGCAACAAAGATGAGGACAATATTCCGAATAATGTAAATAGTGTACATAATACGTGATCTCAGAAATATAGACAAATGCTGAAGGATCGGATAAATATGGCAACAAAGATGAGGACGATATTCCGAATAATGTAAATAGTGTACATAATACATGATCTCAGAAATATAGATAGATACTGAAGGATCGGATAAATATGGCAACGAAGATGAGGACAATATTCCGAATAATGTAAATAGTGTACATAATACCTCATCTCAGAAATATAGACAGATACTGAAGGATCGGATAAATATGGCAACAAAGATGTGGACAATATTCCGAATAATGTAAATAGTGTACATAATACGTGATCTCAGAAATATAGACAAATGCTGAAGGATCGGATAAATATGGCAACAAAGATGAGGACGATATTTCGAATAATGTAAATAGTGTACATAATACCTCATCTGAGAAATATAGACAGATACAAAAATAGCTCAATTTTCACAATAGGACACATCTGGCCGTCTTGAATTCATGTACTTGTATATAATTACGTAGATGTATAAATGTATATTTAAAACTAGAGGTGATAAGTGGAAATAGATGTCGTATCTGAAAGTGGAAATAGATGTCGTATCCTAAAATTAGGTTAGAACAACTATTTTTATGTTTTCCTCAAGTGTTGAGAACTTTGGGAAACAACCATCACGTGACCCTTATCGGCCCTCTTACGTTCATTTGTAGGAGATTCAACAAACCTTTTCACATTTTGGTGATATCTTACAATCATTTTGGATAGTTCTAGTGTTGATTTACCTATTGTAAGTTCAGATGTTATAACAGAATTGTCAGAAGCAGTTAAGTCACAATTGCAACCCTTAATTGCACGATTAGTAAGTCACTGGTTAATAATTTGAAACACTGAAGTATAATGTTACTCATGCAAATGGCTGCGGTTTGTTTAAACTTGCGCAGAACCTTACAGTTTTTATGCAGAAGGTGCATATAACTGTATTGTGAAAATTCCGACGTGTAGTTTTTGGATAAAACTGGAAAATTGTCATCTCGTTGATAATTCGTTACACAGAGTATATTCCTTATTTTACATTATGTCTTTACATTTGTAGTTAAAATATTATTCAATTTTCTACATAATAGATTTTAAATAATTATTAATTTTTTGCCAGTATTCATTTAATACTAGACCTGTTGATGTTTAGTTTAACTCTCAGATCGCCATTTTGTAATTTTTAAGAGCCAAGAGTGGATTAGAAATAAAGAATAATCTTTTGGCGAGGCTTTTCCTTTGATCTGCTTCTCTGATTTATCCAGCATGGCTTTGAAAAAAACCACGAGAAATCATATCTGTTAGGGATATGAGTTTAAATCACGTCGTAGCCTTTATTCTATATTTCAACATCAGTTTCTATAAGAATGACCTGAGATTAAAAATGCCGGTGTAGTTGTACAATAATCACTGTGATGAGAAATTTTTTTTTCATAAGACTATAGATTAAACACTCCAGATCACGAACGTAACAAGTAAAATAAAACATTATATTTTATAACAGTTAAGAATGGAGGGGGGCACTTTTCTATGTAATTATTTATAAGCCACCGCCCCTACGGAAGCCCAAACAAAATATGTATACCACGCGATTTATTAAAATGAAAAAAAAAGAAAAAGTGAAATTCGTAATATGGAAATCTTTTTTTCATATATTACTATCGATTAAGCCCTGCAAATTAAGAACATCAATATTTGTTTTGTATTTTGTTTACATTCTAAGAAATCACATGGTATGAGCAAATTTTGTTTGAGCTTCCGTAAGTGAATCACTTTTACAGTAGAAAACTCGATCCCTCTATAAACCTTTTAAAAATGTAATATGAAAATTGTATGCCTTTTTTTAAAACACCACCAACACTTCAAAAATGGCTTCTGATTAAGATATTTTTTTATTTTGTTTAATTTTCCATGCAGACGCTTTGATGACAATCCGACGAAATGATAAATACAATTTGGAAAACTTTTACTTGTCAAAGTAAAAAAAAAAATGTTTATTATCTTTAATATATTATTTATTTCATCTTTATCATACAGCACTTCAGTGAAACTTATACTTATTGTAATGAACAGTCAAATCATGTTGAATCTTGTAAGTAAAAACTTACCCCTTTAAAATCTGCAAAATTCAATTTAAAGTAATCTATTTCCGCAATAAAATAGTATTACACTTCCAAATAAAATACAGAATAAATCTGGAAAATGACTAAAGTAACACAGTATGCATAGCGTCCAAGAGCCAGCTTTTTAGAACAAAGTTACTGATCCTTTCGCTTATAAACTAAGAAGAGTTCAGTTAAAACTGGAAATTAAGATATTTTAGATTATTATTATTATTATTATTATTATTATATTTTATTCTTTATTTTCGATTCTCGAAGTTTAATTGGCAATAACAGAACAATAATCAGGAAGTTGTAATAAATTGGTAGAGAAATAGAGATAAAAGAAGTACTAGTAAAAACACTAAAAGTGGGATAGCCATTGAGAATCGAACTCATTACAACAGCAATTATGATTCTGTGGTAAGCGTTCCTTCGGGCAGTAGGTGGCTATGGGTTAAAAGGGAACTCAGAACGAACGTGGTTGCTTGCTCAGCGCGCTAAATGTATTTCGTATTTGAACGCATGACGACGCTATGCGATTATGTCAGGGAGTACATCTGTCTGATGAAAGTGTGGCGAATTAATTTGTTTGAGAAATTACCTTCGGCCATTTTGGAAATTAATAACTTTGAAATCCGATCTGATTGCAGGTGCCCAATTGAGATTCTAATTGAATCTCTCTACCAACACGTAAGCATAATACATGAACAAATAAAGACGCAACAACGTAACGAATTGCACGCGCACACACATAAGGCCATCCACTTCGTCTACATTTTAGCATCGTCATGTACATGAATGTAGATCAATAAGCCCCCATTTTTATCCGAAATTTTCACACTGTAAAGTTAATCAATGACATTAAAAATGCTGATGGAGTTTCTGTGGCCAGAAATATTTTTTTATAAGACTATAGTGATTTTCCAAGCATAGCTTAGATGTGGCACAAGGCAGAAAGTATGGGGCGCCTGTGAGGATCGAACTCACTACTCAGTTGTAATAGTTCTAGCGAGACAAGCTTGCTAACCATTACACCACCTCGAGGTGCCCAGAGATTTTCCAAGCGTAGCTTAGATGTGGCACAAGGCCGAAAGTAGGGGGCCCCCAGTGAGGATCGAACTCACTACTCAGTTGTAATAGTTCTAGCGAGACAAGCTTGCTAACCATTACACCACAACGAGGTGCCCTTTTATAAGACTATAGTTTAAACACTCCAGATCACGAATATAACAAATAAATTAAAATATTATATTTTATAACAGTTAAGATGGTGTAGGGAGCAATTTTCTATGTAAATTCTTTATAGGCTACCGCCCCTACGGAAGCCCCCCCCCCAATATGCATACCTCTACAAACCTTTTAAAAATGTATCTACAACATAAATCTAAAAGATTCTTTGTGCGTTCACTCAAAAGCTTCATGTTTAAGTAAATCCCTGATATTAAATATATTCAATCTTAATATTTATGTCTACATATATATGACCTATATCTGGTCCAACGTAACAGTTCATTCTTAATAGAGATAACTAACTCAGATATTTAGCTTTGAAGATGTGCTGTAATCCTTTAGAATGTGGGCGATCCTTAGTCTCCACAACATTATATCTCTTGTAGTCTTTAACAACATTTATTCCTCTGTTAATTCACCATTCCCGTTCCGCTATACTTTCATGCAAACTACCGTAAATTGCGTTGTACCAGTCAACCAGGTGTACAAATCGACATGAAGATTTTTAGCTCAAAATTCTGTATGAGATCTATACTTACCCCACCTGAACAGTATTTGGAGCAAGATTTTGAAGGGTTTTAAAAATGTGACCACACAAGGTTTTATTGTTAATAAAATAATAATTTTAATTAAAATTTAATATTGGAGTTCAAATTTAAAAATAGCATATGTATAATGTAATGTTTTTAAAATTACGTGGTATCTTAGACTAAAGGCTTTAATCATCAATGCAATATAGTAACTTTTTGTAATTGTGGATTACGATGTATCTTAAAATTTTTTGGAATACTATATACAGTTATATCGTAAATTGTTGCATATACGTCGAGCTCAAAATTTGTAGCTCAAAATTCTGAGTTAGGACTATACCTAATGTACGGATCGACCCCCAAACATACGGTAGGCTACTAGTGGCCCAAAACTTAGGCCTACTGATAAATTAAGATACGCTACAGTATACGATAACCTGTGCCAAAACTGCATAGGGTCACACCAGTTACCTGTATATTTTCTTGGTAACTTTCAAGTAATCTGTAAAATAATGTTGTACCATAACTGCACAGTAATTATGCTTTTACGTTTTGTGTATATCCAATAAACTGCTATCGTGTGTCATCAAAAAATCATTATTATCATGAAATTGCGTAGATGATACGCATATCATATCTAGTTGTTTGATTGAATGACTTGCTTAAACGGCGCTTCGGTCAGTGTTCACATTTAGTGTATCAGCTGTGTGACGTGATGTGTTCTACAATGTTAATATAATACTGAATTTGTGTCGCCATTTTGTTATTTTATATTCATTTCTGTGTTAATCTGCCACATTTATTCACTAAACACATGTTTTAGTGGGATATATTTGTGGCAGCCAACTGGAGGTACGCTGAGTGGTGTAGAAGAATTGTGAGGATTTGCTGTCCCTCTTGTTTAGAACTCGGTGGTAAAGGTTTGCATTTTATATCTCTATCTATAAAAGGCAGGATGTGTGTGTGTGTGTGTGTGTGTGTGTGTGTGTGTGTGTAACGAATGCACAGCCGCAATTTTCGACGGATTTGCACCAAAATTTACATGCACATGCTCCAAGTGAGCGGAAAGGTCAAGACCGACTTTGCATTTCCCAACTCTCATCGATAGTGGAAATAATCGATTTTTTCATGCTTCTACGGCAGTTTTCATGTAGTTTGTGGCCATTTTCTACTGGCCAGAATGAGAGCTTATAGCTGGCTGCCACGAATAGGCAGGAAGATTCTATTGGCCAGCGAGAGCCAACAGCTGACTGACACGAATGTTAACTAGCATGCTAGCATGCAAAAAGTCGGTAGCTGCATTCGTCACAGGTGGGAATATTTAAATCTGCCTGGCACTTTACTCCAATTGGCTCATTCGCTTGCTTAGACTCAACGTTGATTCTGATTCCGCAGAACTGAGTTGGGTGTGAAAAAGTATTTGTTGTTAACATTCTTTTTTCATTCGGTTTTTCCAGTTACGAGTCCTTTTTTTAAATCTGATCGTTTTGTGTTCATTTTGTTTAGTTCTTTTTTCCTAACAGATTTAATGTTTAGTATAGAGCTTAGAAAAAAAATCGCTGTGTGACATAGGCAAGAAGTAAGGCATATAGCAACATCAGCACGGAAAAGAACACTCCTTTAAAGGCAAGGAAGGGCAAAAATATTTTAAGTCAAGTGATAGCGATTGCTGTATGAGTCGTACGATGTTTGAATCAAACACGGGCAACGCCGGGCAACGCCGGGCCATGCTGCTAGTCCACCATATAAATCAACGCTTAGTTTTGGAAAGATGTTTTTAGGCTTGTAAACTCGACTTGTACGCCGCAATTTACGGTAGCAGCTTTGCCTGTGTCTTTTTCTTTCGACATGTCTTGTGAATTTCAAATTCCTCAAGAAGATCTTTCCTTATTCTGAGTCTAATAAACTGAACTGTCTTTTTCTAATTCTATGTATAAACGTCTTTATTGGTTCCATTTTCCGTGAGACCTCATCGTTGCTTACACACTCACGGTAGTCTCAAAATCCTTCTGTAGAGCTATATTTCTATTTTTCTATGGCCTTCAGTTTTCACTTCATAAATAATAACTCTGCTTTGTTATTCATTTCCAACCTAGTCATTTGTAATCTGAGTAAACTATTTTTGTTGATGGCTTGCTTTGGTTTATTTTGTTTTACGGCATATCAACCTCAATGGGTTATTTAATGCCGACAACATTTTTTTTTATTACCGGTAATATTTTGTTTTGTCAAAAATCTGTTTCTGGTAATATTTTTCCTTCAAAATTGTATTGCTGGTAATAATTTTTTTTTTTTTTAAAAGTATTGCTGGTAATAGTTAACTATTTGCCCATAGCTGGGACCCTAACAGGTGTTACCACCCTGGGTCAGGGTAGACCTGGAAACACCAGCAATTAAGAGTTGGTTCCACGCTCTTCAAAACCTGATCAGAGACCTTGCTGCTGGATGTAGTTTATCGTCTTACCCAGGACGCGGATGTAGTTATACGCAGGGCAAGTTGATGGCTTTTTAAAATAAATTGCATTGTTATGTCCATAAAAACGTTTGTTCTGCTGAGAATTTTGATAACAGTTTGATTGTAAAGGGAAGTGAGCCGTGTATAAAAGGAAATGAATATCAACAATATTTGATATTATATTTTGAAGATCTAATAAGTATTGCAAATTATAATATTATAGCATACCGTATATGAAATAACTTTCTACCAAAACGTTTAAACTTATTGAACTGCTTTAATTATAAAATTGCTAATACTGTTTTACATTATCAGCAAATTTCTTTGTTTCTTTCTCAACAAAACAAAACTACTGTGGAGTGAAGAAAGGAAACGGACTTGGCCCGCGTAACGCCGTGTATCATTACTTGTTTAGTATAAGATCAAACAATTGTAATAATATTACTTATATATATATATATATATATATATATATATATATAATTTCAATTAAAGGTGCAAATTATAATTTATAAATTCATGAATCATTCATACAAAAAACAAATATAGATGATAATGATTTAAATGGCGAGAATACATCTTCGCAAACAATATCAATAAGATACCGCAACCCCGAACCTGTATATGAATGATATGATCCTTGTTCATAAATTTCGTTGTCCTCTTATTACCGAGAAGTAAAAACAAGAACAAAATCTATTTCCATACCTGAGGATGTCTGTAGGAACAGACGAAAGCTTGTAAAAATTAAAAGACCTTATGCAACTGGAATTTATGAACAGGGATCATATCATTCATATACAGGTTCGGGGTTGATGTATTTTATTTATATTGTTTGCGAAGATGTATTCTCGCCATTTAAATCATTAACCTCTATATTTGTTTTTGTATGAATGTTTCATGAATTTATATATATATATATATATATATATATATATATATATATATATATATATATATATATATATATATGTGTACTTAGGCAGCATATTTTCATTTATACACGTTTAATTAAATAATATAGACAAGTGTTGTCTATTTATTTTATGTAAATTTTTTCGTAACATCTGATAAGTTTAATAACATTATCGTTGAACGAAGAAAGAAATTCACAATATTGATCCATATTTTTTTAATATAATCTAAGCTTTCGGCTTACTTAAGCCATTATCAAAGACGTCAATTACAACATATTAAGCAATATACGGGCAAGGCAGTGATGATAATCTGTCAATGTTTACATAGATGATTTCTAAGCAACGATAAACACGCGCATATAAGACGCTAGAAGCGAAAATCGCACCACATCTCATGACGTCACACATGACCACACGAGAGTGAATTGGAGAAGTATGGAAAGCCGTTGGTATAAACCAATGGCTTCTGTCACCAATTATAGACATTTAAGAATATTTGTAGAGATGCCATAATTGATTTTGTTTAGGTTGGGTTTCAACTGTTTCATGTATAATGCTTCAAGTATTTTTAGTTTTTGTCTATTGTTTTCATGTCGAAGTATAATTGTGTTTTCGACAAGTATTTTACGGAATTGTGTGTGCGGACAGGCATGTTGTTTTATCATCACTGTCTTGTCCGTATATTGTTTAATATGTTGTAATTAACATCTTTGATAATGGCTTAAGTAAGCCGAAAGCTTAGATTATATTAAAAAAAATATGGATCAATGTTGTGAATTTCTTTCTTCGTTGTCAATGAACTGTTGATATTCGTTGGTATCTCAGTAAATAATGTCTTGTGTTGCGCGACTTCAGTGACGGGTGTTGGTGGACGGGCAGTAATGGTTGAAAATTCCTGCTAAAAACTCATAAATATTTTGCTTTGCTACAAATAGAAACTGAGCAATAGTCTGGAAAAATGGCATCTGACATGAAAATACATACGAACCAGAGGAGTGTAACTAAATTTCTTTACAAAGGCAAAGATTACAGACTGTCATTAATAAATGATTGCTGAACGTTTACGCAGAATATACCGTGGATTTAAACCCTGATAGGCACTGGGTAATGCTTTTCAGTTGTTTAGTGATGTGTTTGAAAAACAAGACAGTCTCTGATAGGTGAATGCATAGTTAATACTGGAAAAAAAGTGAAAAAATAGCGTTAGTAGTCGAAAAATCGCTCTCTCTAATGTACTCCCTGTATTCGTAGTTATATTCGTATATAGAAAATATAATTCACTGTTGAATATTCATCATAGAATTTAAATATGATGCAGATAAATTTTCAGATAAAAATTTAGCTAATAACATGTGAACACTGATCAACCCTCATATACATACAGGTTGCGATAGGTAAATTTTCACCATTTTATATTTTTAATTTCGCGCATGCGCGTTGATTGTTTTTTGATTTTTTTGACTGTACAATATAGTATGGCCAGTTGGAGACCGTCTGTGAGAAAAAAAGGCACCATGTCGCAATTCTCTCTGATAGAAATTTGGAAGCGGCATGCGGTACTACTTGGCATTCACGCCGGAAGTTCCAATACGGACATTTCAGAGAGATTGGATATAAATCTGAGGACAGAGAATTTGAAAATAGTTGGATGATGATTACGAAGTTTGAAATGATCGCTAATGATGGTGACGCTATACCTTCATTCATCGTCTCACAGGACCTCAGAATCAACACGGAGACCTGCATCAAGTGCCTTGAAGAGGTTGTGCTGCTCTGAGCAAAGAGGGTGGCGGCTGGAAGACTCTATGAATCTCAAGAATCTGCCCCATGCCACACATCATGGCTGTCAGACAATTTCTGCGACCACATCACTCCTTATACTGGCCACCTAACTCCACAGTCCTTAATTTTTATGTGTGAGTCGCAGTTGAGAGAGAGAGCAACAACACTCCTTGTAACACCAAAGATGAACTGAAGGCAAGGATTATGGCAACATTCACCAACTTAAACAAGGAGACCGTACAAGAGAGTTGCAGGAGATTCCGAAGTCGTCTGGAGGCGGTAGTTGAAGCCAATCGCGATTTTACTGAATAAATTTACTCTTTAGTATTTCAAGGTATTTTTGTGGAAGTTTGGTAAATATATCTGTTTAAATGAAATGTCAGTGTAATTTTCATTTCTGCATAATTTAGATGACAATTTATGCATCGAACCCTGGACACACACACACACACACACACACACACACACACACACACACACATATATATATATATATATATATATATTATAAATTTAGTTATTTAAAAATATGGTTCCATCGCTACACAGGAATTACCATGTTTCAAAAACAGAAACTAAAAACTTCAAATTCAGTTATAGAATTAAATTAAAGACGTTAGTTCTGTTTTATTTTCAAGCTAATTTTGGAATAACTTATTTTGAAATTTACTGAGTTTTATAAGCACATACATTCATAATATTAGTTTTTATGGATATTGGGAAATCCAGTCATTTTAACAGGGGGTTGTAGTGTATTCTTTTTCACTGACAACTATTGTATCAAAATATTAGTTACTTTCGAAAAGACGTTAAGTCAAAGTAGGGTAAGGGTGCCTTTTCAAACGAATGATGACATCCATTCAATGCAGGCCAACAAAAAGTTTTTCGGCACTTTTGTTTCGCTGTTAAATTTATACTTGTATACATAAAGATTTTTTCTAAAAGGGTTGCTTGTATATGAATACATCGTATTGAACTACAATTTTAAAATATTATTCTTAATTTTAATTACTAATAGACTATAGATCTTTTAAAACAAATAAATCTAATAGAGTTACTTAAATTATTTAAAAATTATTATTAAATATCAAATACAAATGTGTATATTTCATTTAGCAGTTTTTTAATTTTTTATTTTATTTTATTTTAATTAAACATTACTTAAGGAAAATTTTTGACAATGTCGGCAAAGAATAGCTATTTCATTTCTTTGATTAAGTGCATTTTTATTTTTTATAAACCTAGTAATATATAGTTTCTCGTGTATGAACAAAGAACATGTGTCATTTAATGACCTACATATTCTAGCTTTTCTTATTAATTTCCATTTCACAGTAGGTGTTTTATTGTTTTCTTTTAAGTGCCAGAAATATTTCGATAGGGACGTCTGATTTATTTATTTATTATTTATTTCTATTTATTTATCCTAAAAGAACTTTGATGTAAGTCGAACCGTTTTTTTGAACTCATGTCTTGTGCATCCAATGTAGACTTTTACGTTGTCCGGATCCTCAATGGATGATATTGCATTGGTATACTAATGATTCAGTGCAACATTTATTATTAAGAGGACAGTTATGAGGATTTCTGCAGTTATATAATTTTTTATCTTCATCTGTTTTTATTTTTATTTTTATATTGCCTAAATTTATTTGGTCCTGGTCTAAGTGTTTATTCAAGATATTAGCATTATATTTCTTAATAATTTTTTCTAAGTTTTCAGTACAGCTGTAACTTAATTTTAGGGTATTTTTTATTGAAAATACTACTGAGTTTACTATCTTTAGGAAAATGTTTAATGATTAATGCGAGGAATTTTTGTCCTAATTTGTTCTTTACCATTTGGCCGTATGGGGGTGTATACCAAATTATTTTTCTGCTTCTGTTTTTTCTATGCTTTCCATTTTCATTTTTTATGCAAGTTAGCTTTAGACTTTTGTAGCCACTATCTTTTAGAGCTTTATTATAGAAATTAATATGTTCATAGAAAATCTCGTTTGCTAAAATTGTACTTATTCTTTTTTCGATAGATAAAGGTATATGCTTAATTATAGATGGAGGTTGATTAGATTTAGGGTGTATATACAATGGATTAGTATTGTTTTTTTTTATAAGGTATGTATACATTTTTCATTAAATCTAATGTTATATCAAGGAAGTTCACCTTTTTCAATTGAGTGCTTACAGTAACTTTTAAGTTCAGGCATTTAAATCTTTTATATAATATCTTTCTAATTTGATCGATTTTAAATTATAAAGAACTCTACAAACTCTACGAACTTTAGACGTCTAACTCTGCAGTGTTCTTTCTAATTCAGTATTTTTCACTTCCTTCCACAGTGGCTGATGACCAGCTTTTCCCTCCATACATGATCAGCCATGCCCATCATCTCTCACTACGGCTTTAAGGCCTTACTTTTAGGGTGCGGTTTGTTTCAACTTATATTCTCTGCCACACCTGCAAGGGATTGAGTATGCACAATTCTGAGTCATATTCTTCACCGTGTTAGGCTTTAATCAGCAGAGTTTTTTTTTCCGCAGAGTGGAACTGCTTCTGAATATTGTCCTGGTGTTGCGTGTACCACAGATTTTTTAAAAATCATTTCCGATAATTTGGCAATTTTCTGTTTATCCTCCTTGTCCATTCTGTTTCTTCCTACTTATAGACATTGATGTCACGTTTGCGTGGCAGTTTTAAGCCCATTCTCTGTGCGATTTATTAGTACACCCAAGAAGGTTAGTTGCTTATTATTTTATTCTTCCATTCTGGACCGGATCGAATGTCTTATGAAGTTCACATGGCTCAGTAATATTTGTACGGCTTCCTGCTGTGGTCAGAGTATAAAGTTGTCATTTATGTATCTCGGCCATATTGTTGGTTTTAGTGGGGCTATTTTCAAAACCATTTCCTCAAAGTATTCCATGGTGATAATGGTGAACCCATAGCCAAGTCTTCCTTCTGTTAGAATATGTCAGACTCTAGTTGGAAGAATATCTGTACACGTCCGATTATCTATCGAAATGTTATTACGTTCTCTCAAGGAGAGGTCTGATATCAGTCAGTTTCAATCCACTGTAGGAACTCTAGTGAAAAGGTTTACCTGATGCAAGCTTACCGCTCGATGGTTATGTATGCGAGCCCCTTGGATCAGTTTCATTAAGTTTTCTGAGTTTCTAGCATAGGATGAGGAGTTTCCTGTTAGTGCGTTTACTATATCAATTAAGAATCTGCTCATCGGATGGCATACTGACCCTAAAGAAAATAACCCATAATTGCCTACTTTCAGACAGAAGATGAATGTAGTCTGATAAAATGTTGGCTGACATGAAAATGCGTTTGAAACTGATACGTATCGCTGAATTTCTTTGTGAGGAAAAACTGCTCGTTTTGATATACGCCTACATTTGCGGATGTTGAAGATCAAATAATCGATATAAGCACAGTTAGGCAAGGATACTTTATTTCAACATTACTGCAGTTGGTTCCTTCTGCTGGCGCAGATTTTTGCATGCATAAAATCTTTTTAATCATTTCACCAGAGCAAGGATAGGAAAGTCACTGGTACACAGGGGGGTTACAGAGAGTGAATATGAGAGTATGGACTTGGTAAATGGAACCGAGGAAATGATAAAGCTGAACGGGGTTCAAGAAGATAGCGAATGACGTTGCATTTAAATTTTTCAAGATTGTAGTTATCAGGGAAGCAAGGAATCGGAAGAGAGTTTCTCAGACGGGAAGTGCTAGAAAAGAAACTGTTGGAGTAGAAATGGCAGTTATATTTAACTAATTTAACAGTAAATGGGATGGGTCTAGATGCCAGTCTAGTAGCACACTAAAAATTCACGTAGACAGGGCACAAGTGAAAAATGCTCGTCAGGATCGATTATATTGCATATCATTCTTTGGATTTTGTCAAGTACCTTGAAATGAATAGCAAGAGCACCAGGCCAGATACGGCAACAGTATCCAATGCACGGGAGAATGGTAGATATGTAAATGTACAAGATAGAATCTGACGAGAAAAAAACTTCTGGCACAACACAGTGACCCAACTTTCCTTGCAGTAGATGCAGCAATTGAATCGATATAGTCGTTGCATTTCAAGTCAGTTGAGAACGTGAGACCAAGAAGCTTTCTCTGAGTCTAGCGTCAGTCATGCTGATGGCAGGCAAGAAAGATTCTCGATAGTGGTTGAATGAGAGCTGTTTCGTTTTGGAGGCATTAAAATTTACGAGCCATTTTCTGCCCTACTTAACCACGAGAGTGAAGGTCCTTTTCAAGGGCAGTGGCTAGGTTAAACTTTGTCTGCTGTCAATAATGTCTCATTAATGTTGGTGAATATGTGAAAATATTTTTTTTGTAGCTGGGAATTTGTCCTATTCAACGTATTCCCTGTATTTGTTGTAGTTTCATTGGCTTCCTACAACCTTCAGAGCTTTAAAAGCAACGTCAACCGCCAACTTTTCTTCTTGAACCCTATCCTTTTTTTTTTTTTTACCAATCCTCCCCATTTTCAATCTTCTCTTTCATTACACTTTCATTCCCTATAACTCCCTGCATTCTAGTGGCATTGTTGCCGTTCTTCGGGTGAAAAGATTAAAAAAAATAACTGGATCGCTTTACTATAGGAAAGTATCTCGTAAATAATGTAAGCATGAAAACTAACAATGCAGTATAAATAAAGTCCTATTTTCGAATCTTTGTGGTATTTAAGCATTACAGAAAAATAAGAGAAAGAATGGATGGTTTTATGTCAGCGTTACATTAAGTCCATAATTGTGCAAATTCCTGCATAAATAGACAATTTTGTGCTCAAATATTCACATACTGTCGTCGAATGACGACTGACATTTTAATAAGTGAAAAGAATATTGTATTTTAATGTCAGAATTTCAAAATTTTTTTCCGAAGCGATGTCAGTAATTTTTATACAAAATTTATTGTATATAAAACTTAGTTTCGATGTGTTAAACTGTATTATATACAATTATTTTTAAATTATCTATACATATATATTAATGTATTTTCTGCTTATACGTTATTTTTATAGATACAATTATTTAAGTAAATGCTCTGTTTATAATAAGCAGTATTAAATTACATGAATGCCCTGGAAATTTCGTAGGAAATATGTGTCCTCCGATAGGAATCGAATCTGTATCCTACACGGAACTGACATTTGGCCTAGCATGCCATACCATTTAGCTACAGAAGAATCGTCTGGTTAGTGAAGTCAGATTACTGTTTTTAAACAAACAAATTAAACAAATAAATGTCGGATGACACATACTTTCTACAAAATTTCCGGGACATTCATGCCGGTAAATGGAATTAATACTGTTTATAATAAAGAGGGAATTTACTTAAATAACTGTATCTATAAAAATAACGTATAAAACAGAAAATATATTAAAATGATTGTCAGATTTAGTTCATTTCATATATATATATATATATATATATATATATATATATATATATATATATATATATATATAAATAAAAACTTACACTACCATGGAATATTAGTGTTTAAGCCTTTTTATTATATCCTTACTCTGTCCTAGACATTGAGTTCTACCTGGATCCTTCCTCTTGGAAAATTTTTTTTTCTGAAAATATACATGTATGGGAATTTTTAGATATATTTTTCATATGTATGTATATTTTCCACTAATATTATATATATATATATATATATATATATATATATATATATATATATATATATATATAAATGTGTGTATGTGTGTGTGATTGTGTGTGTGTGTGCGTGCATACGTGAATGTATGTCGTCTGAATAGCGATGGAACAATCACTAGTGAACTCTATTCAAACTGAGCGTTGCAAGTAGCCATATCCTGTCACCCTGTCACGTACTTCCTGTGCAGTGTTTAAAGAAAAGGACGGATCGGAATAAAAAACGCTGTGTTCATCTAGATGGCATTCAAATTTGGTATATTTTTAGTCTTTTGTTAGATTTTCGATTGAAAATGGCGACTTCTTCCGCCGTTTGGCTTAAAAATACGTTAGCAAAAATACCGGGAAATGAACTTTTGTCCCCCTCAGAAATGAAAGAGGCTCGTTGCCCATAGTATAGTGTCGGTCAACTAAACATTCATCTCATGGACATTTTATGATCTTTGGAACTGATTTATTTGAGGTAAAAGTTAATTAAGTACCTTTACTCGGTTAATTGTTAGGAGGCTACACTCACAGATAATAATTGTTAAGTATATTAAGATCGATCGTCACAGGGTACCCTAGAGCTTTGTGAATAACCACCGCGCAACATTGCATAAGATTAAGTCAAGTAAATACCTGGTCTCTGTCTTTCTCCCCCCCACACACACTCTATCTCTCTCTCTCTCTCTCTCTCTCTCTCTCACACACACACACACACATATATATATATATTTGGATTGGTTGAATATATCGAAACGACATATGAGAAGACAGCAACAGGTTCTGCCTCTGATGTTCTACATGTGTTTGTTTTCTTTGATTTTTAAGGCAAGCTTGAAACCCACACAGCATTTCACATATAGGACAAGGAACAACACTGCTTGGGAATGCTGCAGGAATATTAGAAATGTGTTTAGTACAGATGTTCAATACGAGACATCTCAATGACCTTGCAATGCCCTTTATGCACATCCTGTCCACTTGACACGATCAGAAATTGTTTTCTCAAAGGACAACACTGAGATGTCAATATAATTTAGGATTTGCTTAAGTTTATACTTGTATATCAACAGGGGGCTTCCCACTTTCCCATTTATTTTGCGCGCAATATTTATATAATTTTAAAATCATTATTCGTTATTATCCCTTCACATAAAATCACTCTTAAAAAACATTAGGTATCTGAATTATTAAATATTTGAAATACATCACACTACGTGTACTAGAAAAAAAAAACAACATATGAGCAACGTACTGTGTCCCGCTTAACTTTTAATTGTGGTTTAATTTGACGAAATTAATTACAATTGCGAAATTAAAGTTAAACCTTTAATAAAGAATCGAGTATATTCGATGTCATTTCATGACCAGCTCAGAGGAGATGCGATTATATTAGAAATGTCACTTATGTCTCCAATTTCGCAGTTTGAAATCAAATATTTCTTCCAGATTATAGCCAAAGATTGTACGAATGCATCAATTAAGGAAGACATGATTAGGGTGAATATAGTTCGACTAAGGGACCCAGGATTAGTAACTATAGAGGTAATTAATACACCTAAGTATAAAATAAGCTTTAATTTTTAAAGAAATCCATCTTAGACTTTCCAGCCGATGGCATTGCTTTCCAAAGAGATCAGTAGCGTTGGAGTAAAGAAGTCTTTAGAGAATATATATTAAGACATTTTTATGTTTATACATTCTTTTTATAGAGACAAATATTTAAGTAAATGCTCTGTTTATAATAAACAGTACTAAACAACATTTACCGGCCTGTATGTCCGAGAAATTTTCACAGAAAATATTCGTCCTCCGACAGGATTCGAACCTGTATCCTATGCGGAACCGTCATTTAGCTTGACGTGTCTTTAACCGATTTGGCCTTAAAGGAGCGTTCGGTTAGCAAGGTCGAATTTACTGTATTTAGACTTCAATCTTCCATGAATCTCTCACGTACATTCATAACTGCTCATGGCGTATCAAATCTAAACAAATGACGTCACACGTTATGAAATGGAGAAAGTCCGACAATTATTTTAAGACATTTTTATGTTTAACATTTTTTTTATAGATACAAATATTTAAGTAAATGCTCTGTTTATAATAAACAGTATTAAACAACATTTACCGGCCTGAAATATCCGAGAAATTTTCACAGAAAATACACACACACACACACACATATATGTATATATATATTAATTATGAAATGGACATTTTTTTTATTTTTTAAAAGACATTTTTATAAAAAGAACGTATAAGCATAAACAATGTCCTAATTATATATATATATATATATATATATATTAAATCCGTAAGTGGAAAGGATAATCCAAGTAGGTATTTTTAGTATAAAATATTAAAAAGATAGATACATGAAGAGAGCACAGTGTACTATGTAATGAGGAACATGATACACATCAAAGGAAAAAAAGATAACATATCGAAAAATCAGGTAAAAAATTTATTTCAACATATAAGTTTTTGGTATCTGCGTCATCAGACCGAAATTACAACATGTTTTAAATTTAGCCAGACAACCTTACACGCAAGCCACCAGTGGCCCGCTTGCGGGCCGCCCGTGACAAAACCAGCTTGTTTTTCTGGGGATTTATATTATTGAAAAGAGTAGTGTTGAGGGGGAGAAAAAGAGATGCAAAGTGTCAACACAATGAAGAGGGTGGGAGGGGGAAGTACAAATGACACCTAGTGAAATACATTGGAATTAATTCTCCTTTTTCTTTCCCCACACTCCTCTCTTCAATAATATGAATCTCCTGAAAATTGTTTATCGGTGAAGTAATTTAGACTTTACTTCCTTATCAATTGTGATCTGTTTTTAAAATATATTTTTTTTTTTGCATATTCTCTGGATAAACTTAAACCATTTTATAATTTCGGTCTGATGAGACAGATATTAAAAACTTATCTGCTGAAATAAATTTATTACCGGATTTGTTAAGTCTTTTTCCTTTTGATGAATACCTGAAGACGGTTGCGAGACCAGACCAGAAACACGTGTCGTGAAATTATGTAAAACAAAGTATAATATTTTTTCTCAATAAATCCACATTACAACCAAAAACGTTTGCGGCACCCTCTTCTTTTTAATATATATATATATATATATATATATATATATATATATATATAGAGAGAGAGAGAGAGAGAGAGAGAGAGGAGAGATAGAGAGCGAGAGAAAGAGAGACAGTTTAATATAAAAATCTGCTCTGTATGGTGACTCAGTTTGATGCTTCTGTGGTGATCACTTACATGTGCCACACCTCCGCTTTCTTTAATGTCATTGGTTCATAAATATATGATACTTATTATATGACAATTTTGCCATCGCACGTAATTTGAATTTTTCTCTAAAATCACGGATTGGTCCATTTCCTGACCAATCGCGTATTTTAGTATCTTTCTATATTTTTGGCGCCATGCTCACTGGTGCCTATGCGTAACTATAAAAACCCTCTCGCTGTTAGCCAACAGCCACTAGCAGTTCAATTCTTGGAAAATAAGGCACGGCGCTATAATGACATTTTAATTCTTAATTATTACTCATTCGAGTAATCATACTAATTCCTATTGATATCACTCATGAACATTACATCTTTCTACACTGATAAAACACTGTGGAATTATTCTTTGTTTAGTTAGGACTTCAATTGAACTTTGTAGTTAAATAACATTCAATATTGTACTCAACATTAATTAGCTAAACTTACCCTTTTTATTAAGGAAAAAGGGAAGCAACTTTGTTTATACTAATGTTGATTTTTGTATATCATTGTTAATACAATATTTTATTAATGTTCACTGAGCTTGATTATTTTTCTCTCGTGTTTGTTGTGCATTATTCATGTGGGGTGTTGTTATACAAGAACACAGCTTTCCTTCTTGATTATATTCACGGTGACCCTAGCCAACAATACTTACAGCACCACTACACTTCAATGTCATATAAAAACTGATGATCGCTCTCAGGCGTGAAGCTGATAGCGATAAAGCAACATTGATTACTATTTGCAGTGTTTATATCTATCTGTCTACGTTAGTATGCACTTTCCCCATGAACATAGCGAATTTTAAATATTAGATATATAAAGTGTGAAACTATCAGTCACCATGCAGTCTATTTACATTATTTACATTATTCGGACTGTTATCCTCATTTTCATTGCCATATTCCCAATGTAAATAATGTAAATAATTATAATACCTCATCTCAGAGATACAGACATACCATGCAGTGTATATTTCGATGCTCACAATATTTTTATTCGCATTCTATCCTCGCACCCCCATATATATATATGTGTATATATATATATATATATATATATATATATATATATAATAAAAAAAATGAAGGAAAAAAACAACCGGTTTCGCACTTCAAGGTTTTTAATCGGAAGTACAAAGGGTAAAATACAATAAATTTTTAAATTTGCGAATGAATGATGAGAGAAAAAAAAAGAAAAGAAAAAAAGAAAATGTGGGGAATACTATATATATATATATATATATATATATATATATATATAAAATTTGCCTATATTCATAGAAGTGCGATGAGAAATGGATATAGATTGCTTATGTAGATAGGGTGCACGTTGGAAACAACACTGCATAGTGCCTGTCAGTTTCACAATTCCGCCATTTTCAAACCATTTCTGAAGATAGCATTTGATCCGGTGCGTGTTATTGCTCAGTCACGAAGAGATTCAAATTAAGCCAGGCTCCATTGGCATTTTTCAAGGAACGCACATCTTCAGCCAGATTATTTTTCTTGAAAGCTATTGATAAAAGTAAGGTAAACGTAATAGACACTGCTTAATAAATCAAAATCCTTCTGCGTATATTACAAATACGAAGCGTCCACCGTAATAAAGTTTGAAGTAATATATGTGGGAGCATGTACAAACAATATTCTGAAATGTTATCTGTCCTGATATGGCATCTCAACTTCACTCATATACTTACGTCGTAAACTAGCTTTTCTATGCTTTTTCAATAAATATTTTCATGTTAATTGTTCTGATGGGCTTTCCTGTCTGGTACCTTAACGAGGTTAAGTGCAGTACTAGATTGGCAGATAGATCTCATCGTTTTATAGTAGAAATGGTTAGCTGTAACCGTATGTTCTATGCTAACAATTTATTTTCTCGCACTGTGGATCTCTCTTCCCGGAACTTGCTTTCCACTCTGATCATCAAAAATTTAAATGCAATTCCAATCTCTTGGCATCTTAATTCCTGTTCTTTTACTGTTCTCTCTCCTTAATAATGTTTTACTTTTTTTTTTTTTAAATTTATGCTTGCCTTGATTGGAGTGAAATGATTTATTTATTTATTTATTTTTTTACCAAATCCACACCTCAGTAAAAGACAGTGAGCTTCACTTAGATTAAAGCTGTTGAGAATCGATGCCGGGCACATCACAATATTTTAAGGTAGCTATTATAGCATGTAAATATAAAACAAACGCTATAAGAAATACATTTGTGTCTTCAGAGTCAGGGGTAAAGCAGAAATTGTAGAGTATTGCAATTGTAAACAATGAGTCAGGTCTTTATTGTGTGAAAGTGTGTAGAACACCGAAAGGCCTAAAGAAGCGTTGTCATTGGATGGGAAACGAATAGTGTGGTATTTTGTTTAAACCCTTATTTCTGTAGGTAATTTTTTAAAATCAGCTACCAATTTGGCCTCATCGACCACTCAAACTTTACTTTGGCAAATAAAATAAAATAAAAATAAATAAATAAATCATTTCACTCCAAGCAAGGCAATAAAGCCACTATGACGCAACGGGGCGTGGGGGTTGTTAAAACAGTGTTAAAAATTATGAGAAAAAATTAAAATTGCATTCCAATTTTTGATGACCAAAGTTGACTGGAAAGAAAGTTCCAGGAAGAGAGTTGGAAGCTAAGATAACATAGGACAAATAACATTTCAGAGTATTGTTTGAATTTCGACAAGAATCTCAAAAGCAGAAACACCTGACCAGCAGTATTTAAAAAACAGAAACGTCCACTTAAACACGAGTATCCACTAAAAGTAACGTATGAAATAATATATATATATATATATATATATATATATATATATATACTAGGTTGGTACAATTATTATCAGGAGTTTTTAAACAATATTTGTTAAGAAAAAAAGAAACATAACAATTCGACAATAACATTTTTATATGAGTATTTCGGAGCGTATGATTATCGACACGCATTTTGATAACCTGAAAATAAAAAAAAATACTTTTTATTAAAAAAGTAAACAAAACAGCAATTTTTATTAACAAATAACTCGCCTACGAAAACGCCTGATAATTATGCACCGACTCAATATATATATATATATATATATATATATATATATATATATATATATATATATATATATATATATATATTGCTTATTTATTAATCAAATTTTATTATTTGCATACTTGAGGAGATGCATGCCGGTATTAAATGTATATTTTCCATACGTCTGGGATTTAACCTTGTTTACGATATTTTTGGCCATTATCAAGAACAAAGAACTATTAGTTTCTTGATTTTTAAATACTTTTCAACTTGGGATGATAACATTTGACCGTTATTGTGAGATGAATTGCAAGTAAACTTTTTACAGGCCAGAATGTTAGAATTGCTAAATACAATCTTTTCGAAATCTCTACTATTTTGTCTGATAATTCCTCTTTAAATGCTTTCCCCGACTCCAAATTCCATTCGTTTTCTTTCTGTTTGCGAGTATGTACTTGACTATAGCTTATACAAAATTATGTACACGAGAAAAGGAAAAAAAATAGCGATGCAGCAAATATATAGTAATTAATTTTGTATCTAAAAATCTTTTTTTTTCTGGTAGAGTTTGCTCGCAGACTGGATTTAAGTAACTGGGTGCCATAACTATTTTCAATGAAGCAGATGATAACTCGGTGATTATATTCCGTTAATAAACAGATTCGATCATTGTAATCTTATTTGTTGGCCAATTGTCCGCACGTCGATATTTGCTGAATTCCAACTCGCGATAATATTTTCTGTCCAAATGTTTCAATCTATTTTGGTCAATAAAATTATCGCTACATCTTATTACCCTGTAGGCGAAAACGATGTTAAATTAAATACGACAAATTATTCACTGATGCGCATGCGCACTATATCTCGGTGGTATCTTTGTATGTCTTTACCGAGTTAATATCAACATTAAGACCGCTTTCTTGCGGTGACAAAAGCGAAGCTAAAATGAATACATTTCTAATGCACAACAAATGTCTTCGAATTAAGCTAAATAGTTTTAAATGTACTTTCATCATCTTCACGTAAATGTGGTCAGAATCATTATATAATGTTATATATATATATATATATATATATATATATATTTATTTGTTTATTTTACGCCAAGCAATGCAATAAAGCCACTAAGATGCAAGAAGTAAGAAGTTACTGAGTATGAGAGAATATAAGAAAAGGAAAAAAAAAACATTATTAAGAAGGGAGAACAATAAAATAACTGAAATTAAGAAGACAGAAGATAACGATTGATATTGCATTGAAATTTTTGACACATCAAATTCGGCTGGAGAGGAAGAAATGGGAAGAGATTTCCAAAATGTGCGAAAAAAATGTTAGCGTAGAACTTACGTTTACCTCTCAACATTTCTACCGTAAAATGATAAGATCTTTTCTCCAACATAGTACTGTGCTTAAATTCATAGAATATATATATATATATATATACCGATGTAACAGCAAAATTGTCCCAATCGTGTAATGGCGTAATTATTCATCTCAGAAAATGTTTAGTATCTAAAAAAGAAACACTGGACTAACTGAGTTTCTTTTTTCCAGGTTTTCAGATCAGACATTTATCCATCTTGACACCATTTGTCGCAAGAATCAGTGAAAAACCCCTTGAGTCATTCAGCTAAAAAGAGATCAGGTTAAAATCGTTTTGTTTCAGACCCATTGTCACCCCAAGTGAACAATGGTGAGAGGAAAAAGATCATTCAGGCTTTTAGTAATGGTACCAAAATTCCCACTCTAGCTCCTAGCTTCAAAATCTAGTCAAAAAACATTAAGAGAATGGTGAACAAGTTTAAAAAAGGGAACAGTAGAGAGGAAAACTCGAAGAGTGATCATCATTTTAAAATAGAGCTAAAGAGATCTATTAGAAAAGATCCAACTCAGCCCATAAGACGTTTGGTAGGTGAGAGGGGAGTTTCAGCTATGACAGTCTAAAGAGCAGTGAAAAAAAGACTTTAAAATGAAATCGTACGTGAAACCTGTGAGGCATCTTGTTATTCCAGGACAGAATGTTAGAAGGTTAGAGAGGGCGAATATCATCTTGAATAAGTTGGAAAATGATGCTGGAATAATATATATATATATATATATATATATATATATATATATATATATCTATTGTATTTCAATACTTCATGAGCTTCCGATTCTTAGCTATGATTAATTAATGACGAGCATATCATTTTCGTTTATGATAGATTTCATCATGCGCCTTCTGTTAAGATTGGAGACTAATTATACATTCTTATTACTCAAAATAGAGTCCAGTAGTATTGTAAAACCTCAGAGAATTCCAGTAAGATATCTTTAATCATTTCTAAGATCCAACGGTTCAAGCTTAATCTAACACTTGGAAAATTTTCCTGACACCAGATTTGGACGATTTTTCTGTTACACCCGGTATATATATATATATATATATATATATATATATATAACCGTTCACCTAATACAATGCACGAAAGCCACTCAAGGTAGCTCATTATTGTTAAAATGGTTATGATTAATTAGATCTGTGATATGAATAAAACGTGAAATGAAGATTACGTGGACGAGGGAGAAAGATAATGATTCATCTTTGACTTAAAGAGGTTAAGATTGTCTGCGGGAGTCTGTAACATAAAGTAGGATTTCTTAGGAAAGAGCTGTCAGAATGGAACATTGTTCTTACATTTGGAATACGAAGAAAATGAGTATTTGTAACATGGCGTATCCTCACTGAAAAGGTCTGAACTGGTGAAACTAAAATTTGTGAAAGAGGCTTCAAGATGGAGAATGTTATCTCGGACAAAATCGCCTAAATGATTTCGAACGCTATCAAATCTGGCAAGTGAATATTGGGCAGCCCCGACGTGGATATAGCAGAAGTGCTCTAGAGTCTGTCTATATTTCTGAGATGAGGTATTATGTACAGTATTTACATTAGTCGGACTAGTGTCCTCATCTTTGTCGCCATATTTGTCACAACGTTTCGGCCGTTGTACGCTCTGGCCTTCTTCAGGTGGTTGGAATTTCGAACTGAACCCTTTATTTCGATCACTGGGGTAGACTGTTCTAGTTCCACGTGCCATGTTTGATGGATGCCAGTTATCAGTTATCTCCTGCTAATTTTCCCTCTGAAAGTTCTCCACTGCCTTAACCAGGTATTGAACTCACCTTCTTTGTGTCTGTCACTGGATCTAACCAACGCCTTTATCCACTGTGCCATGTGTCCTCAACGGCCGAAACGTTGTGACAAATATGGCGAAAAAGATGAGGACAATAGTCCGACTAATGTAAATACAGAAGTGCTCTAGTTTGGGTCTAATCTGATCCTTGTACTGCTATACTATAGTAGAATAATTCAGGTACTTCCTGAGGCGACAAAATGAGACAACGACTTTTTCAGCGTTTTTAACAATTGATTGTATATTTTAAACTCAATAGACATTCAAAGTACGAAAGTGCAATATATAATATCGAATATGTCTGCTATAGGTTGGTGAAATTCTTTTATACATTGTCTAGCTTAGAAGCCACACTGAATGCGAACTTTTAAGCTAGCTACGTCAGAGTGCTAATTAAACCGCTGGCCCAAAATTAACGGGCCTTTGTTCCAGTTTAGAAAGCAGCAATGATAATTTTGAAGGAATACCGTCGAATCCCTCAGTTTAATCCATGGAACTTCATAAACTCACTTTAACTTTGATTCAGCTACAAACCCAATTCTGGCCATAAAGATCGATCTTTGAGATAAAGTTTTCCTCAGGAGTAGTCTGTGGATTTGTCATATCGTCATTTGTCTGGTACCCAGCAAAACTTATTTGGGGCAGCGATTCAATGCAGAAGAGAATTACTTGAATAATTAATCAAATCAAACACGAACTTTTATGACAGAACCCATTTTATTTGGATGTCGGAGGGCTATCATAGAAATTCTAGTGAAAGATTTCCAGGATAAAGAATGATTCTATAAACGGATATGAATAAAACGGTTTGTCAAAAATTCATGGCACCTTTTCCAGGCATATATCTCCATTCAGAAAATATTAATTCTCTTAATTTTTTTTTTTTTGCTAATATTAGTCCATTAGAAAACTGAAGAGTCAATCAAGTTACTTACTAATTGAGGCGTGCGTTAACGACAGAAGAAGAGGAGGGAGAGGAGGAGGAGGAGGAGGAAAAAAGAGGAGTTGTAGATTATGAAGATATAAAGGATATATAAAGAGGTGTTTGTTATGTTATAGCATGATCAAACCATTATATATCACATTCAGTGACCAAACATGATTAAATGAAGACAGGACAAGTCGTTAAACATATGACCATATACATGTCATCATGTGATTTTAATATATAAAGCAACAAGTAACCATTTATCTAAAAAAAAAAAAAGAAAAAAAAGAGCTTTCTTATCCAGGTTCATTATTCCTTGAATTTCAAAATGCGTAAAGTGAAATGTTACAATCAATATTATATAATGTAATTTTTATCTTACATTTCTAGTCGGGATCATTAAATTGGTAAGATCTAAATAAATAAACTGTAAATTTCTCTATGTCCGTCCATGTGACTGAAACACCTCTAACTCGAGCCACATTTGCTCTTCATAAACATATTATATCTTTTCTTTGTTACATAGTGGTAAAATTTGTCAGTACGTTGTTGAATACAATATGATGAAACAGTATAAAAATTACAGTCTATTTGATTCAAACTCAGTTTCTAAATCCAGTTGATTGCAGGAACACCGTCCATTGACTGTCTTTTTACTTTGTCCGCTTGCTATAAAAAAAAAGTTGATTAACAGTAAACGCATCAAAATCTTGATCAAACACTGCCTCAGGTTGATTTACCACTGTCAGGAATAGATGAAGTGATCCTTATATACAGATACATTTTTTTTACTTATCTACAGATTTCATTTGTATCTAGTTGTTTGATTACTTATTCTCTTTGTATATTGGAAGATTGGGAAGACCATGCAATCGATTTTAAGGTTTCCATTCGATTGTGAGATGTGAAAAAGACAAACCTAAGGCCTATTGTTGCAGAAAATGGAATCGGCAAGCCGAGTTCAAATTAGTCTGTTACGTTCACTTTCGCACTGCTTCCATCGGAAAAGGCATAATTCCATCTCACCTTCTCCTCTGATATGGATTTGAAAATAAAATAAATTATGATCTCAAGTTTTGGGTAGTTGCCAGGTTTAAGAGAAATTAAAATGATAAAAATAAAATGATAAAAATAAAATGATAAAAATAATCGGTGGAGAATGCAAAAGACAAAACAAAAAACAAACTGTCCACTATCTTTACCAAGAATTCATTTTAATTCAAATATATTAAAGTAAGAAGGACGCTGTTGAGGACCATGATCGTCTATGTCCCGAAGATAAATGGTATTAAAATTGAACTAAATTTACCCGTATGGTTGGCAGTTTCCTTTTTTACTATAATTCTAAGCCTATGGTTAATTTTGAGAAGGGAGACATGCGCCATCTTTACAATAGTCAGATCAGACGTCAAATAAAGAATTTCAGCCAAAGCCGAGCTGGTGCTGCCTACTCCAGCCTCGACAGAATCCAAAAGCGATTATACAACCTTTCGCTCATACTTAAGTTCAGCGGGTCGTTCGATTGACAAATGACGATTGGCGGCAGCTGGCTTCGAAACGTCCTACGTTTTCTTGCGGCCTCTAAGAGCGAAACGACGTTACCACTAACAGTGTTTTACAATCAATGTTGATTGCGAAGGAAGCGACCCCGCGGCCTGCAATCGGGAGACGAAGGAGATAGCAGCAGAGCTCTTCTGCGACGTCCCGTTTTCCTCAGTGTGAGAAAGAAAAAAAAAACAAAAAAAAAACGCGGAGACGGTGTGACATTTCTTACTTCTCGAGTGAAAAAAAATGCAATTTTCTGCCCCTCGACATGACGGGTTGACAACGGATCTCGAGGACGCAATGTGCGTTCGAGGAGTCGATATTTATTGAGTCTTGCAATTCCCTTACAGCCATTTCCCCAATAACCCTATACCTTGAGTGACTTTTGCAGCTTGTACGAGGTGAACTATAGTAAAAAAAAAAAAAGGTCAGACCAAAGGACTGGTTCGATTCTTGTCGTCAGCAACTTTACGTAAAGAAAATTAATGTTTGTTCCTGCTGATTTTTTAAAATCATTTCACCCCAAGAGAAGCAGGGGTACCACGAGTACGCAGGGGGTTACATAAAGAGAATGTGATAGAAAAGACAGGATAGAGAGCGATTGAGGAAAGGATAAAAGATGAACGAGGTTCAAGATGATGATGATTGACATTGCATTTAAATTTTTGAAGATTTGATTTATCAGAGAATTAGGTAAATGGAAGGGAGTTCCGCTGTTGGGAAGTGCGAGAAAAGAAACTGTTTGAGTAGAAGTGGCGGTTATATTTAACTATTTCAACAGTAAAAGGGTAGGGGCCTAGATGGCGATCTAGCAGCACGCTCAAATCCATGTAGTCCTGTACAAGTCTACGCTTAAATTCGTGTAGTCCTTACGCTCACCAGGAGTCGAGCATCAGTCATATTGATGGCGGGCAGGGAAGTTTCTCTGTGGTGGTTAAATGAGAGCAGTTTCGTTTTGGAGGCATTAAAATTTACAAGCCATTTAACCACTGATTGGAGGCCATTTTCAAGAGCAGCGGCCAGCTTAACTTTGTCAGATCTGACGGATTTGATATTGAGACAAGAGTAAATGGTAACGTCATCTGCTTAAATACCTACTCGGGAATGGATGACACCAGTAAGATCATTGATGAAGATCAGAAACAGCGTAGGATAGAACCTTGGGAGACCGCCGCGTTCGTGTGAAAGAATCTACAAGCAAGCCCGTTCAGAACGATCTTCATTTCACGATTTGATAAGAATGATTGGATTAAATCAAACAATCGTCCTGTAATACCGTAGCCCTGAAGCTTTCGGGGGAGACCAGTATGCCAAACCCTGGCAAATAACTACATATCTAGAGCTACAGCTAGAGCTTCGCCATTATTATCAAGAGCTTGATATACACATCATCTGTAGACCGGGCAAAACTGAAGCCATCTTGTTTGTCAGAGAGTAGGTCGTTAGAGTTAAAGTCTAATTTAGAAATGATGTCTGAAACCAGTGATGGGGTTATGCGCATATCACTCAGTAGAGCCTCTGTTCTAGCGGGGAAATTAAGTGTGGCTATTTCAAATAAGAATTTCTGAGCAAAGCGTTCGACCTTATCTGCTGTAGACGTCAGGACTTGGAATTGATTGAATAGAGGAGCGATTGATGATTTGCTGTTGTTCAGCACACTCTTATAGAGCCGCCAATAATCTTTAGAAGCAGACGTGCGAGATTCTATACGTTGTTTCATTCTATCAGCAAACAGTAACTTCGCTTGATTGAGTACACGCTTGCACTCGTTACGAGACAAAGAGACGTCTGTTGCAATCGCTTATGTACAGTCGGCAGAAATGATTCCTGTGGGCTATAGCGTCCGAACATGCAAGTTAGAACCAAAAAGATGAAAACGGTTTAACTTGGTATTTCCTTGCTGGAATGAAAGTATTGATGCCGGCACCCACCCAGGGGGAGACCTCAGACGCGCATTTTGAATGGAATGATTAAAAACTTTATTCCACGGAATGTCGCCAAGGAAATTACGGAACGAGTTTCAATTTGCTCGTTGATAACAGAAAGATATTTTGTTGGTAGGCGGTTCTTGGCTGGTGGGGAAAGGAAAGAGATGTTTACAGACACTACCTCATGATCAGAGTTGCCAAGAGAGCAGAGCTGCGTAGTACATCAAGAGTCAGGGATAAAGGTAAAAATGAGATCTAGAAGAGAAGCGTGTCCGCCAGGTTTACTAGGCAAACGCAAGAGGAAGTCAACCATTTGCGTGAGAAAATGAGCGATAGAGAAGTTAAGGTTTCGATGCCAGTGAGGTTAGTGATAGTGTGCTTAAGCCATCTGGCATGGTAGGCATTGAAGTCACCGAACACAAATATATTTGCAAACGAGTGTAGGGAGATGGCCTTGTCTATATTATCGGAAATACTATCTAGCAAGCAACAGTCATGAGAGGAAGAGGAACGGTAGAGAAAGAAGAGATAGCTGACTATTAAGTAGAGAGCGACGGAGACACATGTAAGAATGGTCTGGAGATTCAAATTCCCTAGCCAGCAGTAGATGTCCGCGGACATAAACTCCCAGGCCAGGATGTCAAGAGACTTTTTGAAGAGCAAAGTTGGTGCGAATACCACAAATGTTGGAGAAAGAAAGGTTCAGGGGTTTTGGTGTTTTTGTTGAGCTGGTGTAGGTTTGTATCTTTGGTTGTTTATAGTCATGATGCGTTATTTTGGTAAGGAAAAGCCTTGGCTAGTAGTAGCAGTCAGTCGTCTAATGTAACATGTGCAAGAAGGGAACTGGCGCAGACTGCAACATAGTGTAGCCTTGGGGTTGCTCACTGAACCTGCTTGAAGGGACACCCTTCCATGTACGAAATGACACTGCAAGAACCCCGATATTATGCAACTGTTGATCAGAGCAGCCTCTCAAGATTACGCAAGAGTTCTGGCTCCTAATTACGAGTTGGGAACAGCAACCAGAAACCTGTAAACCCTGTAGCACCATTATTAAGAGACGTAGCCACCATCCACACATATCACAAAAAATTCATGGCCGAACCACTATTAAGGCCTGAGAGAAGGAAAAGAACCCCCTTCCTAAAGAGGGAACAAGGGATGAGCCTTTATTAGTGTTCACAAGAAGTAGGGAAGTCGGACTTGAGCGATAGGAAAACCTGGATACTCCTATTTAAAATACAAAAAGAAAAAAAAATCAGAAAACAGTCCCGGGTTTGACTTCCAGATAAATTATTTGAAAGAATGAGCTTTCAGATAACATGTTTGGGGAGTCATGTTGCGGCACACAGATGCCCCAGCCCAAATATATACATACATCTGTGCACCGGGGAGTAAAAAAAAATAATAATAATTAAGTTTTAACTTAATATAAATCCGAATACCAACTCTCTCAAAACAGCGTTCTCATAATTCTTCGTCAGTCACCACCTTCATTAAATGATTGAACCCCAATCAATTAACATTACGTTATCACTATATATATATATATATATATATATATATATATATATATTCAAGCAAAGGTAGGAAGACATTGGAGAGAATCAAGACAAAAAAAATGAAATTAAAACAAAAACATTACATTTCATTCGAAAGTGATTGAATTCGCCCATTCCAAAACCGCCATGTTCTTAAATGGGGAGTTTGATCAAAAGTAAATGAATTCTGGGATGTGTGACTAGTCGTCATAGATTTGGGATTAATGCAGTACGCTTTCTTCTTTTTTTTGGGGGGGGGTGTCGGTCCTACATTATACATCTTTTTTTAATAAAGAAAAGAGTAATACTATCCTTATCATTCAGAGACTCTGAATTCCGCATGGAAAGGCGTAAACCCTGTGTTCACACGGTAACCTTGCACCATTTTCGACTTTGACAACCCCAGTTGCTTTTGTATACAACACATTTTCAAGAGAATGCTGTCTTGAAATGTGAGAATAGCGTTTGATAAATGCGATGAAATTAGAGAACCTGGTTAGAACTAGTTGCGAGTCCGAATGAGTTTATGTGTATACTGACAAGTCAAAACATTAAACGCCAAAGCAGTTAGAAGTCGTCATTTTAAATGGAAGCAAAAATAAAAATAAATGGTGAGACAGAGAGAGAGAGAGAGAGAGAGAGAGAAAGAGAAAGAGAAAGAGATATAGAAAGAAAGAGAGAAAGAAAATATGAATGTGGTCGTTAAGAGAAGGGAATTTGAACTTTTTTTTCAAGAGGAGGAGGAAAAACGTTCCCATATATTAAGTCAAATTCGCACGTGTGCCAAGGTCGAACTGATGAAATGTACTGAAGATAATAAGGCTTTTTAGATTCTAGGGTCGTACCACGGCCATTAAATGCGAATAATTACAACAATTTCAAGTGTAAGTTTTCAACAATTTCTGCCGGGGACCTCAGTCCACTTTACCCGTCCGTATCTGCTATCTAACGTGCCAACTTTTTCCCGCCAACTTTCAATTTAGCTATTATCGTTTACTTCTGAATATGGCTTTTCTCACTTTTTTTTTTTATTATTAACCCTGCCGTTTATTTTTATATGAATTATTTTTTTCTTTCCAGCCTAGAAGGTTAAATTATTCTTCTCTAAGTAGTCTTCTTTGTATGTCTATCCAAACTGGCTAAGACTTTCATCGTCCTTACTGGCCGATTCTTATAAGTTTTGTCTAATAAGCTTTGAGCGATCGCAGAAACCATTTTCTAGCTTAGATTCCCCACTCCTTTCTGAACGCCGACGTGTGGGCAGAGAAAACAGAGATAAAAATCATTAAAAAGAAACAAAAGAACAAGTAAACACACGCATACGTACACATACACGCTCACTGGCATGAACACACACGCTCACATAACGAATAGGATAAAATAGAAGCAAACAAATCCAATTACTTTCCACTCCTTGCAAAAATGAGAAACAAGTACCAATTTTGTGTTCGCCCATCCTCAAGTAGATATTAAAAAGTCAATAACTTTCGCTAATAATTCTGAGAGTATGACCTTTCCTTTTTTTATTTTTTTTATTTATAGATTGATACTTGTGCGGGTAGCGTAACAGTTAGCGGTCTGGAAAGATGCATCCGTCCCCTGAGTTCAAATCCCATTCTTGTCTGCCGAGTTCACTTTAGCATATCTTTCCTTAACATAAGTATGAATCTATTTCTTCTAGACCCTTCTCAGCTATGGACTAAATAGCAGCGTATACTGGGCTCTCTAACCTCGGGATGCAACACATCGACAAGAAATATTGCTCTGAATTTAAAGCCATCGAGTAGGAAATGGGTAATATCTCTACTGTTTTTCTCAAGTCATGGGAATTAAAGAAACGGAATTTGTGGTGAGCCGTGGTTTCCTAACTTTTGACAGGAATTGCCATTTTAAAGATTACTAACATATTTTAAGAAACCAAAAACAATAATAATAATAATAATAATAAAAATATAGATCATTTTCTTCACAATCTCCTATCAACTTCTACGTGAGAGTAAATTGAACATTTTCAAAATGGCCGGTGATAAAAGTGAGATTAGAAACATTTGGATATTCATACACTTTGAAATTTTGCCATAGCAATTTTGCAACCAGCGAAATATTGATTCAACTTTTATTTAACTTAGACAGGGCAATGTCACGGTAACTAGCTAGCCAGTAAAGAATTATTGTGGGGGTTTTATTACTAACACTATTTTTTGTTTGGTTTCTTGTAAATATTTTTGTCATATTTTATATACTCATTGGGGATCTTTTTTAAAAATTGTTGTTTTTATGTCCCTCCCCCCACGAACAATATTTGTACATAGGGGGACTATTTAGGATTTTCATTGAGACGAAGAGGTATTTTGGTGGATGTAGTAAGAAAGGTATGGATAAATGTGTTGTTTTGGTGAAAGGAATATTGTTTTGTATGTTAGGGTCAGTGGTTGTGGCTAGCTAAGTTTTATATTAAGACAAGTGGTGACCGTCCTTTTCCCCAGCCCCCTTTTTGGCCTTGTGCCACATTTGTTGTATTTTTTACAATAATAAATATTGCCAGTAAAGAATTATTTTTAAGCAGTCTTTGATGTAGTGACTGTTCTAATTTCTCCTTGAGTACTAGCAGTAAGAGTACACCAAGGATAGGTAAATTCTGGTCAGCTATTTGTGGTTGCTTGTGTTCTCATCATACTAAAACACATGAGAAAGGCATAGATTTGCTGATCGCTTCGCATTATCGGTCAGCATCCTGACAAAGATTTCCTCACTGGAATAAGCCGACGGTCGACAGAGAAAAAAAGTGCGTGAACTAGTATTTGGTCAAACCAGTATCCGATGAGTACATCATGACGTCGGACAACAGTAGTGAAGGCATGTTGGCTTAAATAGCAACACCTGAATGGGTCTGTCACATCTGAGCGTAACTAGAGAAGAAACTTGATACTTGGGATTTGGAAGTAGAACAATTCGGTTTCAATTTCTGTGTTTAATGGAAAAAGCTTGCCTTTGAACGAAGGGTAAAAAAAAATGAAAAGAAAGAGTTTGAATTTGAATAAAAAAGACGATTTGAAGGAAACTAAAAAGGTAAAAAGTCAAGAACGAATAAACCGAAAGAGAAGAATTGGATAAAGAATTTGGGAAAGAGAAAAATCATAAGGAAAAAAATGGCTTCCATTTTTTACATAAAGAATGATCACAAGTAAATTTAACGCTATATCTAGTTATCCAATATGGCACCCCCCAAAAGAAAACAAACAAACAGAAAAACAAATTTCTTTATTAATGGAGTATGAAAGCCGAAAGTATGGGACAATATATAAATATTTACCGGAAGCCAAGAAAAAGGTCCGAAATATAGAAAAAGCAAATATAAAAAAATCCTAACAAAGAACTGTATTTTCTCTTTAAACAAACTTGTATGAATAAACATTTTCTGTCTAAGGACACTATCTATATATCTGTCTATTTATATATCTATCTATCTGCAGATTGAAAAACGTGCTTGAGCGTGGGAGGAGCTGGACCTGAAAGTACTGGGTGACAGAGGGCCAACTGTAAACTGAACAAAGAAGTTGTGTAGATTGTTTAATTTTAATTTTGTGACTATCCAGAAATGAATGTGATCAGACAACAAAAATATATATAAAACAAACAAAAAGAAACAACTGTTTATCTGTGAGAAAAATATTGGTAAAGCCAACCGGAAAACAACGTGATAAAACTGCTGGAAATTTTGATAAGACTATTTATAACAAAACGGATATGCAACCGTCAGGCTGGCACATTGACTTGAAATCCCACTATTACTACCAGTCCCCCCCCCAACACGTCCCAATAGGTATGAATGTAGTGGGGAGAGGTAGGGCTCGGCCATAAAGCACAGTCCATCCGCTAATAAATCCAATATACACCTAAAATATTCCGCTTATCATCAAGCCAGGGATCTTTGAACAGTGTAGACAATTGAATGAAATAGTAAGGTAAGATTTTAACGAATCTGAATTTTCCGCTCTTTTTTGAGTGAATAGGTGATACCCATACTTGTACTAAATTAAAGATTAGTAAGTACAAATAAATGGAGGAAGGAGAAAGAGTAACATTCTAAGATATACTTCTTCCCTACCACCACCACTGACAGGTCTAAAGAGCTAGAAGAAAGAAAAAAAAAATGAAATTTCCTGAATACCACCTATGCAAATTTTGGCGGCAACTGAATATCAAGGAACGGAACACTGCTTCGCCATTATCTCGAAATTCAAGATGTCATATATAAAAGTTGCGATGGATAAATTGTCGTGAAAATTACACAGAAATAATAATAACACTGACATCGCATTTTAGCAGATATATTTGCCAAAATTACACCAAAATATCTTGAAATACCAAATGAGTAAATTTATTCAATAAAATCGCCATTGGCTTCAACCACGTCTCCAGACGACTTCCGAATCTCTTGCATCTCTTCTGGACGGTCTCCTTGATTAAGTTGGTGAATGCTGCATATAATAATGAAAGGGGCTACAGTCTGGAGAGTTAAGTGGTCAGATGCTTTGCTTATATACAGGGTCTGATGGATAAGTTGTCGTCTAAATTATGCAAAAATGAAAATAGCTCTGACATTTCATTTTAACAAATACATTTACCAAAATTACATTAAAATATCTTGAAGCACTAATGAGTAAATTTATTCAATAAAATCGCCATTGGCTTCATCCATGGCCTCCAGAAGACTCCGGAATCTCTTGGAACGCTTCTGGAGTATCTCCTTGTTTAAGTTGGTGGGTGCTGCCATAATCGTTGCTTTCAGGAAATCTTTGGTTTTACAAGGAATTTTGTTGGTCTCTGCGCCCCACACATAATAATCAAGGGGGTTTCATGTCTGGAGAGTTAGGTGGTCAGATGTAAGGGGTAACGTGGTCGGAGAAATTGTCTGACAACCATGACTGAGCTATCTTGCTTGTATAGGATGGTGCAGAATCCTGTTACCAGATATAGTGTCATCTAGCAACCACCCTCTTGACCCAGAGCAGCACTAGCTCCTCAAGGCACTTTATGTAAGCCTCTGTGTTGAGTTTGAGACCCTCACCAACACATTCGCGAGTTCTTTTCTTATCAGAACGATCAGAGTGAGTTTTCCGAGCTGCCGTATCTTCGAAATCACCATTAGACTCATCCAACTCTTTGTGAGTCCTCTGCACTGTCCTCAGATTGACACTCAAGCACTCTGAAATGTTCGTATTGGATCTTCCGGCGCGAATGCCAAGCAGTTCAGAATGCCGCTTCCAAATTTCTGGTAGAGTGAATTGCATCATGGTTCTCCTTTTCTCACAGGCGGTGTTCAACTGACTCTATTATACTGTACATTGGACAAGTTTAAAAACAAACAACGTGCATGCGCAAAATTAAAAATATACAATGGCGACAATTTAACCATCGCACCCTCTCTCTCTCTCTCTCTCTCTCTCTCTATATATATATATATATATATATATATATAACTGTTGTATGCGTAAATATCTACGCCATTGTCGGAGGGTCGGCGACTAAACCACACTGGAAATTCTTCCGAGTGAGGCGAGTTGTTAGCAACCCTGTAGGATGGAAGACCTAACAATGGGCGGAAGAATTCTTGATGAGTCAACGGCCAACTAGAGGTGGTGTCTCAATAAATCACCGTGGAGAAGGCAATGGGAAACCATTCCACTGTCAATCTCAATAAATATCATGTCATTAATAAAAAAAAAAAAATGAAACCTAACGGCGTCAAGGGGATTAATTCTATTGGAATTAACTCTTGCCCACTAAGGAACGACATGGGCAACAGTTGTCACCTGTTGGTCATCCAGCAAGTGTTAGCATAAACAGCGTCAAGGTGGCTAATCTTGGAATTAATCCTTACAGAAAGTAGTGAAGGAATGAACCAAATGTAAACTGCGAGAAGATAGAACGCATTGTTGTTAGCAAAATGATGTGCCCAAAATACAAATTACAAATCAGAGATACCAAAATCAAACAAGTACAAACATTTAAATATCTGGGAAGTGTTCTAACTGAAATCAGTAACCAAAGATACATTCTAGAAGCTAAGCATAGTATTAAGACAAAGAAAAACATCGTCAGAAACAAAAATATCTCTCCTCCTATATGACAGTGAATGCTGGACAATCTCATCAAAGATGAGGAAGAGATTTGAGGCAAGAGAAATGTGGTTCTACAGAGAGATGCTCAGGATACCATCGACCGAACATTTGAGCAACGACCACATTTTAAAGAAAATGGAAACACAAAGGAATCTTGTATTTAATGTCAGGAAGAGGGAGTTAAAAAATTTCTGGGGCACATAATGAGGAAAGAGAGCTTTGAAAATCTGATACTCACAGGAGAGATTGAAGGCAAGAGGGACAGCGGAAAAAAGTGCATAAAGAAGAATCTAGAAAATGGGTACGTTGTGCAATATACAACAACATAAGTTTTTCAAAGAAAAATCGTATTTTAACAAATACAAGAACATTGCATATCTATAGAGTCTGTAACCTGATAAAGTCATTATTTGAATTTTGATCTGAAATCTTCATTATATAATGTTGAATTTATGTGATCTATTAAAAATGGATTCATCTCTATCTCTAAAAGGCAGGATGTGTGTGCGTGTGTGTGTGTGTGTAACGAATGCGCGGCTGCAATTTTCGACGGATTTGCACCAAAATTTACATGAACATGCTCCAAGTTTCATGGTTCTACGGCAGTCTTCATGTAGTTTATGGCCATTTTTTACTGGCCAGAGTGAAAGCTTATAGATGGCTGCCACGAATAGGCAGGAAGATTCTATTGGCCAGCGTGAGATCCAACAGCTGACTGACACAAATGTTAACTAGCATGCTAGCATGCAAAAAAAAAAAAAAAAAATCGATAGCTGCCTTCGTCACAAGTGGGAAAAATTTAAATCTGCATGGCACTTTAATCCAATTGGCTCATTCGTTTGCTTAAACTCAACGTTGATTCTGATTCCGCAGAACTGGGTTGAGTGTGAAAAAGTATTTATGTTAACATTCTTTTTTCATTCGGTTTTTCCAGTTACGAGTCCTTTTTTAAAGTTGATCGTTTTGTGTTCATTTTGTTTAGTTCTTTTTTCGTAACAGATTTAATGTTTAGTGTAGAGCTTAGAAAAAATCACAGTGTAAGATAGGCAAGAAGTAAGTCATGTAGCAACATCAGCACGGCAAAGGGCACTCCTTTAAAGGCAACGAAGGGCAAAAATATTTTAAGTCAAGTGATAGCGATTGCTGTATGAGTCGTACGATTTTTGAATCAAGCACGGGCAACGCCGGGTCATGCTGCTAGTTTTTAGTATAATTACAAAGAAGTATATTATGTTGAAAAATAAATATATACTGTATAAATAAAAAATTATAAGGCAACGGAAATAATGATACACATTGTTTAAAATTTGCCATCAGACTATCTGTTCCGCTTAGTGTCTGCTCTATAGAGAGCAAACAAAGGTTTGGGATATGGTGTATGGGAAGTAACAGGGGACTGGGGTAGAAAACATTTTTTTTCCCAGTATTTTGTTTTGGGGATAATATTTTAGATTATTCAGAGTGATGATCGTGATTTTATATTTTAATTTATTTTTATTTTATTTTAACATATTTTTATTTGTTTATTTTGTTTTTATTTTAATATATTTTTTATATAATTTTATTTTACTTTTTAACATAGTTTTATTTATTTTTATTTAATTTTAACATCATCATCATCAGGTCTAGAATTCTCGGATTCTCCTGACTCATTCCTTCCAAGCATCTCTGTCAGACATCGCCGTAGGCTGGTCCTCCAGATGGCACCCAGAGTCAATGTAGCTGTAATAAGGTCTTCCAACTGATCTTTTGTCGTAAGAGGGTGTCACTCACAAGTTCTAAGTTACTTCTCCAGGAGTAAATCAGCTAGCCGAAGCATTCTCGCTCTTAGCGAAATTGAGATAGGAGGAAGGTGTCCATACCGGCGTTTCTTTATTGGGTGCTTCTTCCAGCTGATGTCCAATGCAACTCGTAACATCCTTGTGTATGTTCCGTCAAGTGATGCTTCTTGCTGTTTTGTCAGTGTCCATGTTGTTGAGCCGTAGATCAAGACATATTATACCGTGGCCTTAAATAAGTTTCTCTTAAATTTGTTAGAGAGGAAGGACTTCCAGATGGTGCTCAGACTATCAAGGACATTTCAGGCCTTGCCTTTGCTGATTTTGATGTCTCCGTTTGACTGGATGTTGCCCCTGTAGGTAATCAAGTTCTTGGACGGATTGGATGTTGTTGCCGATTTTCAACTTAATTTCTCATTCTTAGTTGTAGCCAATAAATTAATGTAGACCAATCTCGCTGACCGCTTCTTCGATGAGACGGAGAAGTTTGGTAGCCTTATCTATCGTAGCTGACAACAAGGCAAGGTCATCTGCGTAATCTACGCCTGCTATCGTTTTTGCTGGGTGACGTGAATTCTTGCTTTTTCAAGGGTGAACCCCAGATCTATGTATAGATTAGATGTTCACAGGGCTTAATCTAGGCACAGAATGAAAAGGAAAGGAGAAAGACTGCAAGACTCCCTTGACAACATTGAAAAACTCCGTATCGCCATCGGGATATAGGACCATTGAGCCGGGTTCTTATACAGCATTATGATAGCTCATACCGACTCTTACGAGATCCCATATGCGAACATAATCGATTTTGCCACGATGGATGGAGTCGAAGGCTTTGAAGTAATCGACAAATACAAGCATAACCTTGAGGTTATTGGCTTTTAAACTCTTACTTATACGGCGGATGGTTAGAATTTGGCCAACTGTTGATCTGTTTTGCCTGAAACCGTTTTGGATTTTGCGGAGGATTTTGTCCAGCTCAGAGCGGATGCGATTCAATAAGAGCAGGTTGTAGATTTCGGAGGCTATTGTAATGAGTGTTATCCCTCGATACATTGTCAGAGTCATCTGTCAACTAGACCCCGGCAGAGATGTTATCAAATCCACAACCCTTTCCACGTTTTATTTGCTTCTTTTCAGCTGTCAGTTCGTCCATGTTGAAAATTCCTTTCTTGATGCCGAATTCTTGTTCTATTATTCTTTGTATAGTTTCTCTGTAATTGAGGCGGGCTTGTCAAAAAGGCCTTCAAAATGCTTTTTCCATTTGCTAATCGTCTCATTTTGATCAATAGCCTTTAGCTTTGTTTTTCTACAGCTTTTTCGGCCATTAATTTCATTAACTGTTTTCCATGCAGTCGCTGCTTGCTTGTTTACAGATGCATTCGAGATAATATCGATTTTGGCTTTTCTGAATACCGTTTGTTTCAAGTCATATGTTTCTTTGAGAGCAACTTGAGCAGTTCAATGTAGATATGTTTTCTCTCGTTGGGTTTGCGTTTTTGTCCTGTTCAACTTTTTTCAAATTTGTTCGTTTCTTGATTACCTCTTCAGTTTCCCATACTATTGGGTTTTTGGTTTCACTGGGATTATTTTATCTACTGCCTGTGCACAGGCTTGTTCAAAGATTTTATATGCTGAATTTGCAGAATTTTCATTGTCCTCGCCCTGAAGAGCGTTGAGAAGAAAACTTGAACTGCTTGACGATGTCACTGTTGCGCAGTGCAGATCAGTCATATCGTTATTTTGGGGTTTTTTTTTCTGTTTTAGGCTTGTTGGCTCTGGGACTAAGCTGAATGGTGACAGTGATAATGCGATAGTCTGAGCTCACTGTACTGAAGGAGTTGAAAGTTTCACAATTTACCGTAGTGTTGATCCATTTTTTATTGATGAGAATGAAATCAATTTGAGATCTGACACCGTTTGCATATGTAAACGTCTATTTCTTTCTTTTTCTCTTCTGAAATTTTGTGTTCAGAGAGACCATTTTGTTCTCCGTTATAAAATCATATACCATCATTCTTTTTCTGTTTGTGACTTCATGGAATTATTGTTCGTAGCCGTCATTTTTACCCAGTTTAGCATTGAAGTCTCCGCCGATTATTGTGACATTATGATGAGGTATTTGTTGAGTGAGAGAAGATAGGACATTGTAGTAATGGTCTACTTCCTCTTCTCCTGCTATGTTTGTTGGGCTGCAGCAACAAACATTTGTGGCTTTGGGGTTTGCATTCAATGATACGACAATAATGCACGGTGTTATTTATCCAATTCAGGGCTTTTAGACCTTTAGGACTCATCAATATACCTACCCCTCCAAACGATTCATTGGCGTTGTTTTTTTTTTTTTGTAGCTGATGATGTGATTAGTGTTTATCCTTTTCCTACGTCATGATATTTCAGAAAAACCGCTTCATTGAAGAGATGGTGTTCTTGGATACAAAGGTTATCTTGTTTGTAGTTTACGGCTACAGCAGCCGTTTCCCCGATTTGAAAGCTGCTGGATAGTGTTGATAGTGTTGAACGTAGGAATGTCTTTTGTTTACCTCAGTAGATTTGTTTTTGGCACGGTAGCTGACTTTTTGACTGCATAACATGACAGATTTTCAGGACGCACCGCTTTTTTACCCACACGACGGGCGATGCGGTACGAGCTTAAATTTTAGGAACTGTCATATGACAGTATTTTAACATTTTTACTTTAATTTAACAATATTTTTATTTATTTATTTTTCTTTTATTTTAAAATATCTTTATTTAATTATTTTTATGTTTAACATATTTTTATTTAATTATTTTTCTTTTATTTTAAAATATCTTTATTTAATTATTTTTATGTTTAACATATTTTTTATTTAATTATTTTTCTTTTATTTTAAAATATCTTTTATTTAATTATTTTTATGTTTAACATATTTTTTTATTTAATTATTTTCTTTTATTTTAAAATATCTTTATTTAATTATTTTTATGTTTAACATATTTTTATTTAATTATTTTTCTTTTTATTTTAAAATATCTTTATTTAATTATTTTATATTTTAACATATTTTTATTTAATTATTTTTCTTTTATTTTAAAATATCTTTATTTAATTATTTTTATGTTTAACATATTTTTTATTTTTATTTTATTTTAAAATATCTTTATTCAATTATTTTTATGTTTAACATATTTTTTATTTATTTATTTTATTTTAGAATATTATTATTTAATATTTTTTATTTTTAACATATTTTTTTATTTATTTATTTTTTATTTTAACAAATAAATTTAATTATTTAATTATTCATTTCTATTTAATTTTAACATAAGTTTATTGATTTATTTCTATTTTTATTAACCTATTTTATTTTTTATTTTGACTTATTTTTATTTATCTAATTTTATCTTATTTTAACAAAGATTTATTTATTCATTTTAATTTTATTTTAACGTTTTCTTCTGTATTTTTTAACCTATTTTTATTTAATTATATTTTAGTCATACTTTGGCATTTTTATTTATTTATTTTTTATTTTATAGAGAGCCCACAAAGGTTGGGGATATGACTTTTGGAATGTGACGTTGAGGTGAGAAAACAGTTTTTCCCAGTACTTTGTTTTGGGGATTGGATGATCTTGAGTTTTTATTTTCATTTATTTTTATTTTATTTTAGCATATTTTTATCAATTTATTTTATTTTATTTTAAAATATTTTTATTTCTTTTTTATTTTGACACTTTGAATTTTTATTTTAACAAATATTTATTTATTTTTATATTTTAACGTTTTTTATTTATTTCAGCATATTTTTTTTTATAATATTTTAATCTTATTTTATCATATTTTTATTTTATTGGAATATAATTTTATTTATTTATTTGATTTTATTTATGTACATTATTTATTTGTTCATTTTATTTTAAAATATTTTTATTTATTCATTTTATTTTAGCATATTTTTTATTCTGTCTATATTGACATGAAGTATCATGAGATGAGGTATTATGTACATTATTTACATTATTCGGACTATTGTCCTCATCTTTGTCGCCATTTTTATCGCAACTCAAGGACACATGGCACAGTGGATAAAGGCGTTGGTTAGATCCAGTGACAGGACCCAAAGAGTGTGAGTTCAATACCCGGTTAAGGCAGTGGAGAACATTCAGAGGGAAAATTAACAGGAGATAACTGATAACTGGCACGTGGAACTAGAACAGTCTACCCCAGTGAGCGAAATAAAGGGTTCAGTTCGACATTCCAACTACCTGAAGAAGGCTGGAGCGTACAACGGCCGAAACGTTGTGATAAATAAATATGGCGACAAAGATGATGACAATAGTCCGAATAATGTAAATAATATATATTTTTATCCTATTTTAACATAGTTTTATTTACGTAGTTTTATTTTAACATATTTTTATTTATTTAGCTTTATTTTAACTGAGCATAGTTCTATTTATGTATTTTTAATTTATTTTAACATATTTTTATTTTTAATTATTTTAAGATAACTTTATTAATTTATTTTATTTTTTTTAACATTGTTATATTTATATATTTTTTATTCTTTTTTAAAAAAAATTATTTCATTTTATTATATTTTTCTTTATATTTATTTTAGTTGATATACTTTTAATTGTTGATTTTCATTTTATCTTAACGTATTTTATTTATTCATTTTTATTCTATTTTAACATAGTTTAATTTATGTAGTTGCATTTTATTTTAACGTATTTTTATTTATTTATCTTTATTTTAGCTTACAATAGTTCTGCTTGTTTAGTTTTATTTTATTTTAACATATTTTTACTTATTCATTTTAATTTTGTTTTAACATAGTTACATTTATTTATGTAGTTTTATTTTAACATATTTTTGTTTATTTATTTTTATTTTATTTTAACATTTTCTTGATTTATTGTTATGTTATTTTAACATTGTTTCATTTATATATTTATTTTATTTTAACATATTTTTTGTTTATTCATTTTAATTTTGTTTTTAACATAGTTATATTTATTTATGTAGTTTTATTGTAACATATTTTTGTTTAATTATTTTTTATTTTATTTTAACATTTTCTTGATTTATTGTTATGTTATTTTAACATTGTTTCATTTATATATTTATTTTATTTTAACATATTTTTACTTATTCATTTTTAATTTTGTTTTAACATAGTAATATTTATTTATGTAGTTTTATTTTAACATATTTTTGTTTAATTATTTTTATTTTATTTTAACATTTTCTTGATTTATTGTTATGTTATTTTAACATTGTTTCATTTATATATTTATTTTATTTTAACATATTTTTACTTATTCATTTTAATTTTGTTTTTAACATAGTAATATTTATTTATGTAGTTTTATTTTAACATATTTTTGTTTAATTATTTTTATTTTATTTTAACATTTTCTTGATTTATTGTTATGTTATTTTAACATTGTTTCATTTATATATTCATTTTATTTTAACATATTTTCTTATATTTTAACATAGTTTTATTTATTTATTTTTATTTATTATATTTGTTTATATATTATTTAATTTCTTAGGTTCTAAATTTTGGTATTTGCTCCATAGTCTTAAGTTATGTTTTAGTTGCTTAGTTTTTTAGATCGGGATAATGTTCTTGGTAACGTAGTAGGAATTTTTTTTTTGTGTCTTCATTTGGAAAAGAGTTCTGACTTTTTCTTTCGGACTTTATTCTGTAATAGAAAGATGATCATTTCTATTTTCTCCTCTAGGCAAATGATATATTATTGTTAGGTGTTGTATTGTTAGTGATAATTTTTTTTTTAATTATTTTCCATGTTATAGGTGTCTTTTGTTTTGTCCTTTGGAGATTGCATGTTCGGATATTGCTCTGTTGTTTACATTTTCAAATGATTTTTCTCTGTGTAGCTTTTCTCTTTCCAAGTACATTCTGTTATTCCTACATATTTTTTTTCTGGGTTCCCTGGGAATTTACACGTCCTGGGTATGACGATAAACTACATCCGCGTCCTGGGTATGGCGATAAACTACATCCGCGTCCTGGGTATGGCGATAAACTACATCCAACAGCAAGGCCTCAGATAATGTTTTCGGAAAAATAATGTTGCCAGCTATACGTTTTTGAAACAATAATGTTGCCAGCTATACGTTTTTGAAACAATAATGTTGCCATCTATACTTTTTTTATTCCATAAAAAATAGGCATTTAAAATTCATATAAACTGGATTTGGCATTAAATAACCCACAGTGGTTGATATGCCATAAAACCCAAACAAAAAACAAACAAACTGGGAATTTACTGTAACTTGGTATATTACATTGCGTTGTAAGTAATAATAATTAAATATTAGTTGTTTCCTTATAAGCAGGTATTCAACTATCACCGATCGAACAGTTATTGTTACTGATGGGTGAAAAGTATGATGTTGTACTTTTAAAATAAATTCTCAGGAAAATACGTTTCCACTAACTGTTATTGCACTTTTACGGATCGATAGGGGTTTCCTTCCTAACCTTTTATTTGAAGTAGTGTGGAACATCAACATCTTAATTATGTTGTTATTTTTTCTTAGAATTACATATGTTATCCATTTTAGTTGTTGCTGCTCGTGAAAATATTCAGGTAATGTTTCTATTATTTGGCTCATTTAGATGTGATTCTGTAGATTTGAAAAAGGATGTTCCTCGCTAAGACCTACATTCATTTAAAGTCACTTTTAACCATTGATCAGACATGGAGCTGAACATTTAGACATTTCTGAACATGCATGACATCTATATAAAAGTCTCAGCTTGATGAGGTTATTTAAGAACATGATTCAAATTTATAGGTTACTGTTTTGGTTCTGTAGCTACTTGTGGTGTTTGGTAAAACTACCTCTAACGCAGCGTATTCTACACTCATTTTCCTTATCTCCTATACGACATTTGTAAAAACTGACCTAGGATCCGGGGTTTTTGAAAGGTTTAGCATTTACTAAATCCACATCCTGAATATTTATGAAGAATTCAGAATATGTGCTGCTACTGCTTTCATTCCAATTGCAGATCATAGTTTCTGTTTTGAAAAGGTTTTATATTGAGTCCTATTTCTTAGAGAACTTGGTTTATATTTTGTTCAAAATGATTCTTATCTCAACTAGGAATGCCTATGTCAACAGCATAGCCTAATGGCCATCAGTTGCCTCGGGAGAGAAATCAGGATCGCTGTTTTCTATTAGTAGATTCGTTATAGATGTAGTATGGGATGCTTAAATCATCAGGGCCATCTCTTTTGGAGGGGCTTTTGCAGGTTTGGTTGTCCTTTTGATTTTATGCTCTGTTTTTATGATTTAGAACATGTTTTTAGTGCTGTTGTAGCTAAATTTTAGAATTAATTTCTGGGATGAGGATTTACCAATATTCATACTATTACATACGGACTAGTGTCCCTAACTTTGTTCTTGTCATCCCATTTCGGTCGTAGTGCCCTTCGATGTGTATCAGGTGAATATCGATCCTGATAAACGCGGGGAATACCTAACTGAACCGTTTATTTAATCTAAGGAAGCAGACTGTTCTTCTTTCACTGTCCATGTCTATGGATGTCTAGTTCTTCTTTTTAGTACCGTTAGTTATTTCTCGTTCTTTTTCAACTGAGCCCAAGTGAACACATAAGCGGTGAGCAGAATCTTTTGTTTAATCTACGGGAGTAGACTGTTTTTATTCCACTATCCATGTCTATTGGTATCTAGCCTGGTTCTTATTTTTAGTACTCATCAGTTATTGCTCGCCCTGTCTCCACTGAACCAAAGTGCACACATGGGTATTTTACTGAACCTTTTATTTAATCAACGGGGGAAACTAAACAAAAAGCTCCTTTCGTAATTCCCCTGGGTTGCCCAGATCGTCAGCTGAAAGCCATAGAGCACAACGGCCGAAGCGCAAAGATGAGGAAAATAGTCTGCATATAAATAGCGTAAATATTAATTTGGGGTGGCATTTCTGCATAATATTTTAAACAAATTGCTTGATTTTGGGATGTAATAAAAATAATAATTCATCTGCTGATACTCTGTCAGTAATGCTTGCATTAATGTCTATCTCTGACAATAGCAATTATTTGATTTCCAGTGCGTTTCTGAAATCAAAATAATTTGCAATGAATTTCTATAGTAATTTTCACACTGCCAAAGTTTATTGTCAATGCATATGATAAACTGCAGGACTAGCCACTAACAACGTCATTCAAACCACAAATACAAATTAAATAATTCCGCTCGTAATTTTATATAGAGTCGGTGAAATTTTGCAGTTTAAAGCCTAATACACAGGGTACTGAAAAGTTCTCAATTAGAATCACTTTCCATAATCTGTCCAAAAACTAAAAATCATATTTTGGCGCGGCAGGCTTTGTCGGGCCGAGAATTTTTCATCAGCTTCTCTTATATGTTGGTTCCGCCTATAGAGAGTGGAACGGGGAAGATCTGGTCGTATCTATTGAATAAAGGATTCAGTTTGAAAGTCTCAGGTGGGTACCTGACACGACAGTCACTCGATAAAAAGGTCGGAGTTTACAAGAGCTGACATATTGAGACTACGTAACAGGCAAGATGAGGGTATTGATCTAAATAGATTAATCTATAACAAAGAATGAGAAAACATTGCAGTTTAGTCTACCTACATTGATATCACTTGCTCGCAATACAACAGTCATCGTTTTCAAAACAGGATTTCCGAATCTGTCCTTTTCATCTTGCTCATCTCTTTCCCCTCTAATCCTATATAGTTTATAGCCAGCAGCCCTTGTTGCGTGCCGAAAAGACACTGAGGCGCCTGCTTGACAGCAACTAACCTTCCCTCTCCACCATTAGACCGATATCGATAGCAGATTCTCTTCGGCCTTTTTCGACATTTAGGGATTTATTGGTAAACATATAGCGTTCTGGTTTTCTTCGACAAAATCATATAGGCTCTTTCTTTCTCTCTTTCATTTTTTTTTAATCTTATCTTTGCTTTTCTGTAGGTTTTTATTTATCTTTCTCATCATTCCTTCCAATTTCTTATATTCTATAACTACAGTCAGTCTTGATATATCTAATTTCAAATTCAACTGTCCAAAGTATGGACCTTTCTAAACATGCGCTTTTATAGATTTTCCTGATATGTTTCTGCCTGTTTTTGTGTTTTATATTATATTGCAGGAAACGCAGTGGTAACAGAGAATGCGAGAAAAGAGAGATACCTACCGTAAAATCCAATATGTTATTAAAAAAAAAAAAAAATTGAAAATCCCGAATATGCTTCTAAAAAAAAGTTCAGTGTTAATAAATTTTATAAAAATCTATATTAATTATAGGATACTACCTATAATCATTAATTCCCACCGTCCCTATATAATACGACAATCCTTAACAATAACTCAATACCATATCACAGAAACAGTAAAAAGCAACTACAAACATTAGAAACATTTAAGCATAAAAACAACCCAACATCAAGAAAATATTATCAAATTAAAATTTTATTCATTTTTTAAAATTTTACTCTCTTAATTTCTCACCCACAGACTATTATATTTACTTGGCGTCCAAAACCTTTAGAGTTTTATCATAAAAACATAAGTAAACTAGTAATTCGATGACAGAAATGTTTGGATGTTCTGACACTGGTAAATACTCGGGAATAAAATTGATTTGAAAATCGGACATTATTTTCTTAATATTTTACATCAAGCACAGTTCTTAGCGTCTTTCCCTTATATATATATATATATATATATATATATATATATATATATATATATATATATATATATAATGATATCAACGAACATTCGTAATATATATATATATATATATATATATATATATATATATATATATATTTATGAGATCAACGAACATTCGTAATGCCAACGAATACTCATCTTTACTTCGTAATGTTTGTTGCAGTAGATACCTTGTAAACGCAGATACAACTTATACTAACGCCGTCGAACAATGCTGGTATCAGACGCCTTCGAATATCACTCACGCTAATACTACTTGCTCGATAATGCTCGCTCGACAAGTATAGTGAATAGAGTAGCGAATAGCGGACCGTATCGTAATAGAGGATAGAGAAGAAATGGTGATTCGTTAGTAATAGAGGATAGACTACAGAGATCGTTAGTCGTCACGCGACTTTCTAATTATGTGTTTCCTCTATGGACCCGTGATCAACTTAATACAGTAATGGGATCGCCTGTGTTTGCTCACTGGCGATCTCTGTTGAAACGGAAGTGCCGTCAGCGATGCGACACTTTATCCCTATATAACAATATATAAGAACCAAATGAGACAACAACGAACCAATACAAATGTAAGTAACATACATTTATTCTTATCATACCGGAACCAAGAATTTAATCCGAAAGACATTCGACGCTTGGTGTCTGATATAACCAATCCATTCTCTAGTAACCAGGATGTTTGTGAAATTACACGGGATGTGTCTAGAACAATCGACATTTTAGTGCGGTGACAATCAAGCTCGTATGAAATACACATTTAAATCCGCGTTAAATTGTTTGCTCATAGCAAAATATCGCGAACTTATTGATATAATTATTAATTACCCGTCGGTTTTATTCATTTTTTTATAACTAAATACGTCTTTGTCGACCAAATACCGGAGTGGCCGGAATGTATAAAGACTTATTCTAACACTAGAATTTTTCTTTAGGATATTCTTTTCTCAAATTTTACAAAGCCCCGAAAAATCATTACAGATATATTATTACTTCCTCCGGTAGTATTTTACAACATAGTAATAATACTAGGGGTTTCAAACATCCCATTTAAATATATATATATATATATATATATATATATATATATATATATATATATATATTGAAATCTATCCTTTACATAAATTGTTAAAAACCCAATTACAGCCTCTTTCTATTTACTTCCCTCTCTCTCTCTCTCCCTTGCTGTAACACTCATCTGTATTACTGTTTTCTGTCTCCTCTTTCTTTTTCGTTTTTCTTTTTTCTTTTCTCCCTACTCCCGTCCCATTTCTATATATCATTTCCGTCCAGTTAACCATCTAAATAGGTCATGGTCTGGTCACTCCTCCTACCCCAATATAAAGTACACTTGAGAGAGATATGAAATTAAACCCTCCCTATACTCTACCATGTCTCTTTAACTATCCCTCTCACACCACCTGTTAAATTACAAAAACTTACACTACCATTCAATTTTAATCTCATTTTTCTTTTCATTTCGTTGTTGGAAGTGCTATCTGATGATCCGGCGTCCTTTTAAAAGGACTCTGGTGAAATAAATTATTATAATGGTACCTTAAAGTGATCTGTTTTTTTTTTAAATATATATATATATGTGTGTGTGTGTGTGTGTGTGTGTGTTATTTAGCTTTTATTTTCTTGTTATCGTCATGAGTGTCCTTTCTGAATTTTATAAGATAAATAAAAAGAATAAAGAATTTATTCTGAAAAAATGAATTAAAAGGCCAATATAAAAATTGAATTTGTAAGTTTGAACTGGAATCCCGTTTCTTTAGGTGTTTAATTCAGGGCTTCGCTTGTTCAGTCTTAGTGGGTAGGTAATTGATACTTGGGACAATTTCTGTCATGTCAGTCGTATATCTCAAAACTTCCATCCTACCTGTTCTTTGCTCATTTGCATATCACGAAATGTGGTTGGCAATATGAACGGATGACACGGCAACTAAACGAGAAACAGCCTATCCTGCACTAAGGGCGAATCAAAACCATCTTTCTTAATCCCAAGCATGACAGTTAATACAAACGAACAACAGGAAATCATCAATGTCCAGCTTTGTTGTCGCTTGATCCCAAAAGTATTATTTATTTATTCTTTTGTTTCCTTTCGGACAAGAGGATACAACTTAGAAAAACCCGTCTTCAAAGTCTCTATCAGCCGGCAATAAAACTGAAATACGTATGATCGAGATAAAACCATATCCTCATCTTCTATGTTCAGTGCATGAATCATAGTGCTACATAATAAACAAAATGATAGACTAGATCGAATAAATTAAACATGTCAAAATGTACAAATAATTAAATCTCCAAAATCAAAAGCATAAAATTATGAATTTGGCTTGTTAAGGCTCCTAATCCTGGGCGAGACACTGGGGATAAACAAAGAGATCAGCACGAAAAGTTTGAAGGTTGCAATAACAGGGAAAAATTATCTTTCGGTCGAATCCCGCTAGAAACATGGATATTCGTACGTTGGTTACCGAAACGAAGCAATATCAAGCCTGATTATTGCCATTAACGTTGACTAATCGCTAGTAAAATTTATTGTAAATCATTTTTGAACTTCAGAATCTTTTGCTTAGACGCAATGGGCACTTCGCTAGTCTCAAGTATCATTATTCTTCGATTGGGTTCGTTCCTTACTGAGTGCTTTCTAATTGTGTGTTTTTGTCGAACATAGACAGAAATCGACGGAGCAATAAGCTGCCGAAACATTATGACTAATAATTCCTTATTGAATTCTTCGTATTTCTAGCTGTGTCGAACTAATCTAAACTTAATAGGAAATAACTTCATTTGACAGATCATTATTGCTGGAGCTTGTTCTTTTTTGACCTTGTAACTTAGTAGGTCAAAGCTAATATAAACACCAATATATTTTCTCTACCTGAAAATTCTCTCTGTGGAATTTCGCTTTGTAAGCTACACTTTTGTACCAAATACGAAAATATATAATATAAAATAAATATGTATATAAAATACTGAAATTGTTATTTCAGTAGGAGTTCTTCAACTTATAAAATAAACAGAGCATCTCTATATTCGTTACCTATTGGGGCAGTAGCAGTATCACATGTACTTAAGTTATAGCATCAGTGTTACGTCGAGGGCAAGATATATTGACGGAGCCTTTTCCTTTTCAGGCTGGTTTTGAATTCAGTGTTTCCCTTCTCTCGACGGGTTGCCACTTCAGTGTGCTGGTTTAAATAAACGTGATGTCGTGCGTTCATATAGATCTTTAATCAGCGTGAAATGAAATAACCATGCCGCCGAGAATATTATGTGAAAAATAATAAAAGTGCTGTCGTGCATTCATATAGATTTTTAATTAGCGTGAAATGAAATAATCATTACGTGAAAAATAATAAACGCTTCGTGCTAAATTAGGTTCTGTCGCTTGACTGATTTTTTACGGCTTATCAACTCTTTATGGGTTATTTTCAAGCCGGAACCTATTATTTTTAAGAATAATTCTTTTTTTCTTTTCTTTTTTTTTTTTTGCAAGTGAATATTACATTAAGAATTTTTCGGTGCTAACAATGATGTTTCCAGAAACAAGTCCTATTAAACAACACATGGCTATGTGTAGAGGGGGGGAGTGATCGATTCATACCTTTCTATAGAGTATTTGCGCGTAAGTAACGAACTGAATTGGAATTTGAACTTGGCATTCCGGTTTCGCATCCCGATGTGCTATCCATTACATCGCCCACACATCCAGTTTTGTATTGGGTGGGAGGAGATTGAAGGAAATAATTTAAATGTGCCGGTACTTGTATTTGGTTGAGAAAAGTAATTTTACAGACTATTGTGATTAAAATGAACTTGATCTTTACTGAGTACCCAACAACAGCGTGTGTCAATAAATAGTAATTTCCTTGGACAGATGAAGTGCTACTAAGTGCTCCACAAAAGTAGCCTTTTGTTATACTACGCTGAATTTAATAAATTCCTCGTTTTGTTCACCTGTGCTCAGGCGATTCGACAGCTGGTTAAAGCCATCGGTCAGATGAAAGATGCAGTCAGTATCGCAAAAGAAATTTGTAATCAGTGATAAATCGTTTATGGATTTTTAGAATACTATTATAATTGTGCTTGTCTCTTCCTTCGCTAGTTCGCACGACCATCACGCCCTGCCAGTACTTCATAAATAATGAAGTATTATGTTTTTATCGCGTGGAAAGTGGTGAAAAACGCTACTTGGTTTCAGTGTCAAAATGAAAGAAAGAAAGAATGAAGGAAGATAGGATTGGAAAGTGACAATCAAATTAAGTTTCTATGAACAGATATTTACATTTTGACCTTAGCCAAAAGGCCGAGAACTGATTGTATTTTCTTGCCGTCCCACGTTGGTATTATGCGTCACAGGGTCAGTTTAATGCAGGGGAACTTGAAAAAAAATAGCCCAGCCCCCAAAACTGTCGGTTGTACTGGCAACGGTTTTACTACCAACTCCACGTCTTTAGTGCATTGAAGGAAGTGCTGTCTCACCTCTCAGTAATATTTCAGTTGCGATCTGTTCGAAGACAGAGGCACAACTAATAGATCAAATACAGTTTATCCGTCCGAGGGTAGATACCTCATTTTGACCCCAGCCAAAAGCTTGAAATTCGGCGGCGACTGCTACGAAAGTGGCATTTTTCAGACGCACATTATCGACCGATGGCAACTGAGTAAGGCAATCACCAAAAATCCAGTTAAAATAACATCGTCTGTTGAACTATTTCAAAATTATTATTAAGAGAAATGTTCGTAAGACAGGAATTTATTGCGAAGTATTCATTTGACTCTCTTTATAATATCGGCATTCTTTTCCTAGGAGACATAGACTTGTACCATTTATCCGAAGTCTGTCACCGCTGTTTCAGACTGTTTGTCAATTCAAACATTCTTTATTTTTCTCCCCGGAATCAATACTTCAAATATACAAATCAACCATTCGCCCTTGCCTGGAGTATTGCTGCCATATATGGTCTGATGCACATTCTGTTTACATCGGAATTCTTGACAAGATCCAGAGGCGGATATGTAATATAATTAGCCCTGATCTGGCATCTCGTCTACAGTCCCTCTCTCACAGACGCGCCTTCGCCTCTCTCTGTCTTTTTTACAAATACTTTCATGGTAATTGCTCCGATGAGCTGCTTTCACTGGTTCCCAGACTCCATGAATTCAAGCGCCCTACGAGGCTGGCATCCCGCTCTCACCCTTTCACTGTAGAAACTTTTAAATGTAGCCGTCTCTTCTACTCCAATAGCTTCATACCTCGCACCACTCGTCTGTGGAACACCCTTCCCTATTAGTGTTTCCCTGAGAGCTATAATCTCCAACTATTCGAATGTAATGTCAATCGACATCTCCAGTTACCTTGATCTATCCACTATCCTTCTCCTCATCCTTTCTTCTATCACTCCTATCTGATCTTGCTCCAAATCTTCTGCAACCACCTGCATCCTAGTGGCTTCACGCCTTGCTCGGGGCGTAATGTTTTAAAAAATATACATATATATATTTTGTATCTCTCACGTCTACATGTCACTCACTCTAATTTTTTTTTCATATATCTCCCGCTATGCATTTTACGTTAAATTTTGAACTCGGTATTATATTAATTTTGTTTGCTTTTAGATAAGAGTCTATTGCATATTCGATCTTTTTTTTTTTCATTCTCAGTTGTGAATGCCTTTCTCTCTTTTTATTCTTACTGGACTCAGCATCTAATATTCTTTTTTTCATCGCTTGGCATTCATTTTCTTTCAGTTCTTTGTTGGTTCAAGATGAAATACCGTCACTCATTTCTTTCTTGGCTTATGTTGTAGTGTAGTTTTAAACAGTGGAGGCATGTATTTCAATAAGCCGTCCTAAATTAGGTTCGACGTACAAAACGTTAGGAACTTGAAAATAAGAGTTAATGACGCAGCAATCTAGTTGTGATGGTTGGTACTTCAATGTCCGATATCGACTGACTCGCTCAACACCACTGAGCCGAACCGGCGACCGCTACTACTACTACTACTTATTATGTGTGGGAGAGTCTATTAATAATAGAATAGGTACGTCCAGGCATGACAGCTTAGCATCTTTCTCTCTCTCTTTACTTTTTTCATTCTTTGTTCAGTATCAACTTCTCTCTCTCTCTCTTTTATTTACACCTCTTACTGTCTCTCTTTTCTTTTCTTTTTTATTATAACTTCTTTTTCTCTCTTTTTTTCTTACTTTCTTCACTCTGTATATATTTATATCTCTTTTCATTTTTTTTTTCGTTTTCTATCTATTTTCTCTAAGCATCTATTTCTTTCTTCGCTCAGCATTTATTACCCTCTTTCTCTTCTTTATTTCTTCGCTCAGCATTTATTACCCTCTTTCTCTTTTTTATTTCTTCGCTCAGCATTTATTACCCTCTTTCTCTTTTTTATTTCTTCGCTCAGCATTTATTACCCTCTTTCTCTTCTTTATTTCTTCGCTCAGCATTTATTACCCTCTTTCTCTTTTTTATTTCTTCGCTCAGCATTTATTACCCTCTTTCTCTTCGCTTTTATTTCTTCGCTCAGCATTTATTACCCTCTTTCTCTTTTTATTTTCTTCGCTCAGCATTTATTACCTCTTTCTCTTCTTTATTTTCTTCGCTCAGCATTTATTACCCTCTTTCTCTTCTTTATTTCTTCGCTCAGCATTTATTACCCGCTTTCTCTTCTTTGTTTCTTCGCTCAGCATTTATTACCCTCTTTCTCTTCTTTATTTCTTCGCTCAGCATTTATTACCCTCTTTCTCTTTTTTCTTTCTTCGCTTCAGCATTTATTACCCTCTTTCTTCTTTATTTCTTCGCTCAGCATTTATTACCCTCTTTCTCTTCTTTATTTCTTCTTTTGTGCCTTTTCTTTCTTCGCTCGGCATTTATTACCATCTTTTTCTTCTTTATTTCTTCGCTCGGCATTTTATTACCCTCTTTCTCTTCTTTATTTCTTCGCTCTCTCTTCATTTATTACCCTCTTTCTCTTCTTTATTTCTTCGCTCGGCATTTATTACCCTCTTTCTCTTCTTTATTTCTTCGCTCAGCATTTATTACCCTCTTTCTCTTCTTTATTTCTTCGCTCGGCATTTATTACCCTCTTTCTCTTCTTTATTTCTTCGCTCAGCATTTATTACACTCTTTCTTTTCTTTATTTCTTCACTCAGGATTTATTACTCCATTTCTTTTCTTTTTCATCGCTCAGCATTTATTACACTCTTTCTTTTCTTTTTGTTTTTTGTTTTCGCTCAGCATTTTTCATCGCTCAGCATTTTTACTTTTCTTTTTTTTGTTCGCTCAGCATTTATTACACTCCTTTTTTTTTCTTCGCTCAGCATTTTTTTTATACTCTTTCTTTCTTTTTTTCTTCGCTGGAAATTTATTACACTCTTTTTTTTGTCTGTTTTCTTCCCCTATCATTTATTCATTTTTTCTTCCCTCAAAATTTGTTCCGTCTTTTCTTTGTTCTTATTCTTTCTTTTTTTTTGTCTTTTCTTCTTTCCCTCATCATTTATTACACTTTTCTTTATTTCTTTCCCTCAATCATTTTTTACAAACTTTATTTTTTTTTCTTCGCTCACATCTATGCCATTCTGTTTTCTTTCTTTCATCGCCTAGCATTTATTATTTCTTTTTTTAAAAAAATTTCTTTCTTTTCTTTCTTTTTTCGCTTAGCAGTCTTTGTCTTTTTATTTGTTTTCGCCTAGTTTGTTCTTTTCTTTTCTTCGCTGAAATTTCTTTTTTTCTTTTCTTTGTTTTCTCATTCTTTTTCCGTCTTTCTTCGCCTAGCATTTATTACGCTTGTTCTTTTCCGTCTTTCTTCGCTGAGCATTTATAACACTCTTTTTCTTTCTCTCTGCGCCTATCATTTCTTATAATCTTTTCTTTCTTTCTTTCATCGCTCAGCATTTAACAGTTTTTTCCTATCACATCTTTCTTTCTTTTTCATTTCTTTTTTCTTTTCTTCTCTTTTCTTTCTTTTGCCTTTCTTTACTTCATTTATTACACATATTTATTACTTTCTTTTATTTCTTTCTTCATCCACCCTTTCATTCTTTCTTTTTTATTTCTTTCTTCGCTCAGCATTTTACTACTCTTTCTTTCTTTTTTCTTGGCTCATTCTTTTTTCGCCTAGCATTTATTTCTTTTCTTTTCTTTTTATTTCTTCCTTTTCTTTCTTTCTTTTTCGCCTAGTATTTATTATATTCTTGTTCTTTTATTACCTTTTTTTTCTTTCTTTCTTTCTTTTCTTTCTTTCTTTCTTTTTCTTTCTTCATTCTTTAATACCTTTTCTTTCTGTTTTTCTTCGCCTGGCATTTATTACACTCTCTTTTTCTTTCTTTTTTTCTTTCTTTTTCTTTCTTTTTTTTCTTTCTTTTTTCTTCTTTCTTTCTTCCTTCGCCTAGCATTTATTACACTTTTTCTTTTTTTTTTCTTTCGCTCTTTTTTTATTTCTTTCTTTTTTTCTTCTTCAGTATTTATTTAGGTTTATTACACTCTTTTTTTTCTTTCTTTCTTTCTTTTTTTCCTTTCTTTCTTTCTTTTCTTTCTTTCTTTCTTTCTTTCTTTTCTCCCGCTTTTTATTTTCTTTTTTTTCTTTTTCGCCTAGCATTTATAACACTTTCTTTTTTTTTTCTTTCTTTCTCTCTTTCTTTCTTTTCTTTCTTTCTTCCTCTACCTTTTCTTTTTTCTTTCTTTCTTTCTTTCCTCTTCTTTTCTTTCTTCTTTTTTCCTTCTTTTTCGCTTTCTTTTTCTTTCTTTATTTTCTTTCTTTCTTTCTTTCTTTCTTTTCTTCCTCACATTTCTTTTCTTTCTGCATTTTCTTTCTTTCTTCCAACTTTCTTTCTTTACACACTCTTTCTTTTCTTTTTTTCTTCATCCTTTTCTTTTCTTGGGTTTATTACACATTCTTTCTTTCTTTTTTCTTCCTCAGTTTTGTTTCTTCTTTTTCAGCATTTATTACACTCTTTATTTTCTTTTTTTCTTTCTTTCTTGGCTTCTCTTTCTTTTACAACTCTACTCCTTTCTCTTCTTTCTTTTCACCTAAATTTATTACAAGGTTTCTTTCTTTCTTTTTCCTTTTATTTCTTTCTTCACTCAGCATTTATTACCCTTTCTCTTTTTCTTTTTTTTTATTCTTTCTTTTTTCTTTTCTTTCAGCATTTATTACACTCTTTATTTTTCTTTCTTTTTTCTTTCTTTCTTTTTCCTCAGCATTTTTCGCCTAGCATTTTATTACACTCTTTTTTTCTTTCTTTCTTTCTTTCTTTCTTTCTTTCTTTCTTTCTTTCTTTCTTTTCTTTCTTTCTTTTTTCTTTTTTCTTCAGCATTTTCTTTCTCCCTTTCTTTCTTTCTTTCTTTTTTCTTTTTCTTTCTTTCATTTTTTACTCTTTTTTTCTTTCTTTTCTTTTTTTTGCTTTCTTTTCTTTCTTTCTTTTCTTTTCTTTCTTTATTACTTCTTCTTCCTTTTTTTTTATTTTACTTTCTTTCTTTCTTTTCTTTCTTTCTTTCTTTCTTCTTTATTACTTTCTCTTCATTTTTTTTCTCCTTTTTTTCTTTCTTTCTTTTTTTTCTTTCTTTCTTTCTTTCTTTCTTTCTTCACTCTTTCTCCCTTTTCTTTTTCTTTTTTTTCTAGATTTTTGTACTTTTCTTTTCTTTCTTGCTTCCATAGCATTTATTACACTCTTTATTTTCTTTTCTTTCTTTCTTTCTTTCTTTCTTTCTTTTTTCTTTTTTTTTATTTTTTCTTTCTTTCTTTTTCTTTCTTTCTTTCTTTTTTTTCTTCTTTTCTTCGCTCAGCATTTATTACTCCTTTTCTTTTTTCTTTCTTTTTTTTTTCGCTTCTCAGCATTTATTACACTTTTATTTTCTTTCTTTCTTTCTTTTTACACTCTTTCTTTTTCTTTCTTTCTTTCTTTCTTTCTTTCTTTCTTTCTTTTCTTTCTTTCTTCACTCAGTATTTTATTACTCCCTTTCTCTTCTTTCTTTTTTTCGCCTAGGTTTATTACACTCTTTCTTTTCTTTCTTGCTTCCTAGCATTTATTACACTCTTTATTTTCTTTCTTTCTTTCTTTCTTTCTTTCACTCTTTCTTCACTCCTTTCTCTTTCTTTTTTCTTTTTTTTTTACACTCGCCTTGCATTTATTACTTTCTTTATTTTTTTCTTTCTTTCTTTCTTTCTTCACTCAGCATTTATTACTCCCTTTTCTTTTCTTTCTTTTTTCGCTTTCTTTTTTTCTTTCTTTTTTTTTCTTTTTTATTTCTTTCTCTCTTTTTTTTTTCCTCCTTTATTACTCCCTTTCTCTTCTTTATTTTTTCTTTCTTTCTTTCTTTCTTTCTTTCTTTTCTTTCTTTCTTTCTCAGCATTTATTACCCTTTCTTTCTTTTCTTTTCGCCTCTTTATTTTCTTTTCTTTCTTGCTTCCCTAGCATTTATTACTCTTTCTTTTTCTTTCTTTTTTCTTCCTCAGCATTTGTACTCTTTTTTTTCTTTCTTTTTTTTTTATCTCTTTATTTTCTTTCTTCTTTCTTTCTTTCTCTTTCTTTCTTTCTTTCTTCACTCAGCATTTATTACTCCCTTTCTCTTCTTTCTTTTTTTTACCTTTTTTTTACTTTTTTCTTGTAACCTAGCATTTATTACTCTCTTTATTTTCTTTCTTTCTCTTTCTTTCTTTCTTTTTCTTTCTTTCTTTCTTCCTCAGCATTTATTACTCCCCTTTCTTTCTTTCTTTTTTTCGCTTTATTTATTACCCTTTTTTTTTTTCTTTTCTTTTTCTTTATAGCATTTATTACACTTTTTTCTTTCTTTCTTTCTTTCTTTCTTTCTTCACTCAGCATTTATTACTTTCTCTTCTTTCTTTTTTCGCCTAGGATTTTTACACTCTTTTTTTCTTTCTTTCTTTTTTTCTTTTCTTTTCTTCACTTTCTTTCAATCTTTCTTTCTTTCTTTCTTACTCTTTCTTTCTTTCTTTCTTTCTTTCTTTTTCCTTCAGCATTTATTACCTTTCTTTTCTTTCTTTCTTTCTTTCTTCACTCCACATTTTACACTCTTTCTCTTCTTTCTTTTTTTTTCTTTCTTTCTTTTTTCTTTTTTTTTTTTTCTTGCTTCTTTCTTTCTTTCTTTTGTTTTCTTTCTTTCTTTCTTTCTTTCTTCACTCCTCATTTTATTACTCCCTTTCTCTTCTTTCTTTTTTTTCGCCTAGGATTTATTACCTCTTTATTTTCTTTCTTTCTTTCTTTCTCTCTTTCTTTTCTTTCTTTCTTTCTTTCTTTCTTTCTTTCTTTCTTTCTTTCTTTCTTTCTTTCTTCACTCAGCATTTATTACTCCCTTTCTCTTCTTTCTTTTTTCGCCTAGGATTTATTACACTCTTTATTTTCTTTCTTTCTCTTTCTTTCTTTCTTTCTTTCTTTCTTTCTTCACTCAGCATTTATTACTCCCTTTCTTTCTTTTTTTTCTTTTTTACGCTTAGCATTTATTACACTCTTTATTTTCTTTCTTTCTTTCTTTCTTTCTTTCTTCACTTCTTTTAGCATTTATTACACTCTTTATTTCTTTCTTTCTTTCTTTTATTTTCTTTCTTTCTTTCTTTCTTCACTCAGCATTTATTACTCCTTTCTCTTCTTTTCTTTTTTCGCCTAGCATTTATTACTCTTTCTTTTCTTTCTTTTCTTTCTTTTATTTTCTTTCTTTCTTTCTTTCTTTCTTCACTCAGCATTTATTACTCCTTTCTCTTCTTTCTTTTTTCGCCTAGGTTTTATTACACTCTTTTTTTTTCTTTTCTTTCTCTTTATCTTTTCTTTCTTTTCTTTCTTTCTTTCTTTCTTTCTTTCACTCAGCATTTATTACTCCCTTTCTCTTCTTTTCTTTTTTCGCCTAGGATTTATTACTCTCTTTTTTTCTTTCTTGCTTCGCCTAGCATTTATTACACTCTTTATTTTCTTTTCTTTCTTTTCTTTCTTTCTTTCTTCACTCAGCATTTATTACTCCCTTCTCCCTTTTTTCGCCTAGGATTTATTACACTCTTTCTTTTTTCTTTCGCCTAGCATTTATTACACTCTTTATTTTCTTTTTTTTCTTTTCTTTCTTTCTTCACTTTATTACTCCTTTTCTCTTCTTTCTTTTTTTCGCCTTTTATTACACTTTTTTTTTCTTTCTTGCTTCGCCTAGCATTTATTACCTCTTTTTTTTCTTTCTTTCTTTCTTTCTTTCTTCACTCAGCATTTATTACTCCCTTTCTTTCTTTTTTCTTTCTTTTTTTTTTTCGCCTAGCATTTATTACTCTCTTTATTTTCTTTCTTTCTTTCTTTCTTTTCTTTTTCTTCACTCAGCATTTCTTTTCTTTCTTTCTTTTTCTTTTATTTCTCTTTTTTTTCTTTCTTGCTTCGCCTAGCATTTATTACTCCCTTTATTTTCTTTCTTTCTTTTCTTTTTTCACTCAGCATTTTTACTTTTCTCTTCTTTCTTTTTTCGCCTTTTTACTTTCTTTCTTGCTTCGCCTAGCATTTATTACACTCTTTTTTTTTTCTTTCTTTCTTTCTTTCTTCACTCAATTTTTCTTTTCTCTTCTTTCTTTTTTCGCCTTTTATTACTCTTTCTTTTCTTTCTTTTCTTTCTTTCTTTTTCTTTCTTTCTTCTTCTCAGCATTTATTACCCCTTTCTCTTCTTTCTTTTTTTTCTTTTTTTTTTTTCTAGCATTTATTACACTCTTTCTCTTCTTTCTTTTTTCGCTTTCTTCACTAGCATTTATTACACCCTTTTTTTTTCTTTCTTCGCCTTTCTTTCTTTTTTATTTTCTTTTTCTTTCTTTCTTTCTTTCTTTCTTTCTTTCTTTTTTCTTTCTTCATCAGCATTTATTACCCCTTTCTCTTCTTTCTTTTTCGCCTAGGATTTATTACACTCTTTTTTTTTCTTTTCTTTCTTTATTTCTCTTTATTTTTTCTTTCTTTCTTTCTTTCTTCCTCAGCATTTATTACTCCCTTTCTCTTCTTTCTTTTTTTTTCTAGCATTTATTACACTCTTTTTTTCTTTCTTTTCTTTTTATTACTTTTATTTTCTTTCTTTCTTTCTTTTCTTTCTTCACTCAGCATTTATTACTCCCTTTCTCTTCTTTCTTTTTTCGCCTAGGATTTATTACACTCTTTCTTTTCTTTCTTTCTTTCTCTCTTTTTTTCTTTCTTTCTTTTTTCTTTCTTTCTTTCTTTCCCTTTTTCTTTTCCTCAGCATTTAGCATTTTCTTTCTCCCCTTTCTTTCTTCTTTCTTTTTTCTTCACTCAGCATTTATTACTTTCTTTCTTTTTTTTTTTTTCTTTCTCTCTTTCTTTCTTTTCTTTCTTTCTTTCTTTCTTTTCTTTCTTTCTTTTTCTTTCTTCACTCAGCATTTATTACTCCCTTTCTCTTTTTTTTTTTCGCCTAGGTTTATTACTCTCTTTTTTTCTTTCTTTCATTTATTCGCCTCGCATTTATTTTCCTCTTTATTTTCTTTCTTTCTTTCTTTCTTTCTTCACTCAGCATTTATTACTCCTTTCTCTTCTTTCTTTTTTTTTTTTAGCATTTTTTACACTCTTTATTTTTTTTTTTCTTTTCTTTCTTTCTTTCTTTCTTTTTCTTTCTTTCTTTCTTTCTTTCTTTCTTCCTCAGCATTTATTACTCCTTTCTCTTCTTTTCTTTTTTCGCCTAGGATTTATTACTCTTTTTTTTTCTTTCTTGCTTTTTTCGCCTAGCATTTATTACACTCTTTATTTTTCTTTTCTTTCTTTCTTTTCTTCTTCACTCAGCATTTATTACTCCCTTTCTCTTCTTTCTTTTTTCGCCTGCATTTATTACACTTTTCTTTTCTTTCTTGTTTCGCCTAGCATTTATTACTCTTTATTTTCTTTCTTTTTTCTTTCTTTTCTTCCATTTATTACTCTTTCTTTTTTTTACCTTTTTTTTCTTTCTTGCTTTCATTTATTACACTCTTTATTTTCTTTCTTTCTTTCTTTTTTCTTTCTTCACTCAGCATTTATTACTCCCTTTCTCTTCTTTCTTTTTCGCCTGGGTTTATTACACTCTTTCTTTTCTTTCTTGCTTCCTTCTAGCATTTATTACACTCTTTATTTTCTTTCTTTCTTTCTTTCTTTCTTCCTCAGCATTATTACTCCCTTTCTCTTCTTTTTTCGCCTAGGATTTATTACACTCTTTATTTTCTTTCTTTCTCTCTTTCTTTCTTTCTTTCTTTTCTTTCTTTCTTTCTTTCTTTCTTCACTCAGCATTTATTACTCCCTTTCTCTTCTTTCTTTTTTCGCCTAGGATTTATTACACTCTTTTTTTCTTTCTTGCTTCGCCTAGCATTTATTACACTCTTTATTTTCTTTCTTTCTTTCTTTCTTTCTTCACTCAGCATTTATTACTCCCTTTCTCTTCTTTCTTTTTTCGCCTAGGATTTATTACTCTCTTTATTTTCTTTCTTTCTCACTTTCTTTCTTTTTCTTTCTTTCTTTCTTTCTTTCTTCACTCAGCATTTATTACTCCCTTTCTCTTCTTTCTTTTTTCGCCTAGGATTTATTACACTCTTTCTTTTCTTTCTTGCTTCGCCTAGCATTTATTACACTCTTTATTTTCTTTCTTTCTTTCTTTCTTTCTTCACTCAGCATTTATTACTCCCTTTCTCTTCTTTCTTTTTTTTCGCTCAGGATTTATTACTCTCTTTTTTTCTTTCTTTTCTCACTTTCTTTCTTTATTTTCTTTCTTTCTTTCTTTTCTTCTTCCTCAGCATTTATTACTCCCTTTCTCTTCTTTTCGCCTTTTATTACTCTCTTTATTTTCTTTCTTGCTTCGCCTAGCATTTATTACACTCTTTATTTTCTTTCTTTCTTTCTTTCTTTCTTCACTCAGCATTTATTACTCCCTTTCTCTTCTTTCTTTTTACATAGCATTTATTACTCTCTTTTTTTTCTTTTGCTCTTTTCTTTCCCTTTCTCTAGCTTTTTTATTTTTCTTTCTTTCTTTCTTTTTTTCTTTCTTTTCTTCCTCAGCATTTATTACTCCCTTTCTCTTCTTTCTTTTTTCGCCTAGGATTTATTACACTCTTTCTTTTCTTTCTTGCTTCGCCTAGCATTTATTACACTCTTTATTTTCTTTCTTTCTTTCTTTCTTTCTTCACTCAGCATTTATTACTCCCTTTCTCTTCTTTCTTTTTTTCGCTTTTATTACACTTTTTTTTCTTTCTTGCTTCGCCTAGTATTTATTTTTTTATTTCTTTCTTTCTTTCTTTCTTTTCTTTCTTCAGCATTTATTACTCCTTCTCTTCTTTCTTTTTTTTCGCTAGGATTTCTTACACTCTTTTTTTTTCTTCCTTAGCATTTATTACACTTTTATTTTCTTTCTTTCTTTCTTTCTTTCTTTCTTCTATTCCTTTATTACCCCCTCTTTTTTCTTTTTTTCTTTTATTACACTCTTTTTTTTTCTTTTCTTTTCTTTCTTTCTTTCTTTCTTTCTTTCTTTCTTTCTTCACTCAGCATTTATTACCCCCTTTCTCTTCTTTCTTTTTTCGCCTAGCATTTATTACACTCTTTATTTTCTTTCTTTCTCTCTTTCTTTCTTTTCTTTCTTTCTTTCTTTCTTCACTCAGCATTTATTACTCCCTTTCTCTTCTTTCTTTTTTCGCCTAGGATTTATTACACTCTTTATTTTCTTTCTTTCTTCGCTCTTTCTTTTTTCTTTCTTTTTATTTTCTTTTTTCTTTCTTTCTTCTTTCTTCCTCAGCATTTATTACTCCCTTTCTCTTCTTTCTTTTTTACCTAGGGATTTATTACTCTTTTTTTTTTCTTTCTTTCTCTCTTTATTTCTTTTTATTTTTTTTTTCTTTCTTTCTTTCTTTCTTTCTTCCTCAGCATTTATTACCCCTTTCTCTTCTTTTTTTTTTCGCCTAAGATTTATTACACTCTTTTTTTTTTCTTGCTTCGCCTTTTTTATTACACCTTTTTTTTCTTTCTTTCTTTTTTCTTTCTTCACTCAGCATTTATTCCTACTCTTCTTTCTTTTCGCTTCACTTTTTTTTTTTTTTTTTTCGCCTAGCATTTATTACTCTTTTATTTTTTCTTTCTTTTTACTTTCTTTCTTTTCTTTCTTTTTTCAGCATTTCTTTCTTTTTTTCTTTCTTTTTTTCAGCATTTTATTACCCTTTTTTTCTTTCTTTTTTTCTCAGCATTTATTACACTTTTTATTTTTTCTTTCTTTCTTTCTTTCTTCACTTTTATTCACTTTCTTTCTTTTTTTTTCGCCTAGGATTTATTACACTCTTTTTCTTTCTTTCTTTTTCTTTTCTCTTTTTCTTTCTTTCTTTCTTTCTTCACTCAGCATTTATTTCCTTTCTTTCTTTCTTTTTCTTTAGCATTTATTACACTCTTTTCTTTTCTTTCTTTCTTTTTCTTTCTTTCTTTCTTTCACTTTCTTTCTTTTCTTCAGCATTTATTACTCCCTTCTCTTCTTTCTTTTTCGCCTTTTATTACACTCTTTATTTTCTTTCTTTCTTTTCTTTCTTTCTTTCTTTTCTTTCTCTTTCTTCCTCAGCATTTATTACTCCCTTTCTCTTCTTTCTTTTTTCGCCTAGCATTTATTACACTCTTTATTTTCTTTCTTTCTTTTTCTTTCTTTTCTTTCTTTTCTTTCTTTCTTTTCTTTCTTTCTTTCTTTCTTCTCTTCTTTTTTTTTCCTAGCATTTATTACACTCTTTATTTTCTTTCTTTCTCTTTCTTTCTCTCTTTTTTTTTCTTTCTTTCTTCGTCAGCATTTATTCTCCCTTTCTTTTCTTTTTTTCAACTAGGATTTATTACTCATTATTTTTTTTCTTTTTTTTTTCCTTTTTCTCTCTTTCTTAGTCTAGCATTTATTACACTCTTTCTTTCCATTCTTTCTTGGCTCCTTTTTATTTTCTTTCTTTCTCTATTGTTTTCTTTCTTTTCTTCTTTCTTTTTCACTCCCAGAATTTATTACCCTTTCTTCTTTCTTTCTTTCTTTATTTTTCTTTTTTTACTTTCTTTTTCTTTCTTTCTTCGATCAACACATGTTTTCATTTTCTTCGCTCATTTTCATTCTTCTTGCTTTTCACCTCAGCATTTTTTTCCTTTTCTCTTTTTCTAGCATTTATTACCTTTTCTTTCCATTCTTTCTTGGCTCATTTTATTGCTCTTTCTTCTTTTCTTTCTGTTCAGAATTTATTAAATTCTTTTTCTTTCTTTCCTTCTTTTCAACATTTATTAATGTTTCATTCTTTTATTTTCTTTCTTCCTTCACCTAGCATTTATCACACTCTTTTTTTCTTTTTTCTTTCTTCGTTCATCATTTACGACAATCTTTCTTTTCTTGGATCAGAATTTATTAAACTCTCTCTTTTCTTTCTTTCCTTGTTCAACATTTATTAAACACTTTCTTTTTTTCTTTCTTCGCTCACCTCTTACTTCTTGTATTTCTTCAATCAGCATTTATTAAACTCTTTCTTGTATATTTTTCGTCGCCCAGGATTTATTATACTCATTCTTTTCTGTCCTTCATTCTTTCTTTCTTCGCTCGGCATTTACGACAATCTTTTTCTTTCTTACTTGACTCAGCATTTTTTACACTCTTTCTTTTCTTTCTTTCTTTCTTTCTTCAATTACTTTTTCTTTCTTCAATTGTCTTTTTTTCTTCTTTTTCTTCGCACAGCATTTATTTATCTCCTTCTGGCTCTTTCGTAACTCATTATCTATCATTCTTTCTTTCCTTTTCCCTTTCTTTCTCGATTCCACATCTATTATTTTCTTTCCCTTTCTTCTTTATTCGTACACTTACTCTTGGAGAAATCATAATAGTTTATAATTCTACTAAACTGACACTACATCTACGTTATTTTCCTCTTGGGGAATTTTCGATAACGACACTTTCTCGTGATTGACATCTTTTGTCGAAATTACTTTCCCAGCATCGTCTGAAAAAGACTCATTTGAATGTGAGAGGGTTTGAGTCAATCATTTCATACACTAGCGAAGATATATCACGTGGACGCATGTTTCCGTATTCAGTCTATTACCTTTTCTCTTCATTCGTGTATGGTGGCTGAATCTGTTACGTTCAACATTCCAGCGCCATTAGTCAGTATTAAGATGAAGTTCAGAATTTGGTATGTTAATTGTCAAAGCATTCAAGATGTCACTGCCGTCCCGGAACATAAATATTACACATTCGATCTCTCTAGAAGTCAAGGATTTTATTCTTATGAAAAAAAGAAAAAAGAAGAGACGCCTTAAAAGTACTTTTTTTACATTTATAAGCACAGTTTGTATTTTTATTTATTTAATTATTCTTTCTCCTTATATTGTCTTCTTTCTTATTTATACTGTTTTTTTTCTTTCTTATATTGCTGTCTTTCTTTCTGTTTATACTTCTTTTCTTTTTATGTCATAGTCTTTCTTATTTATACTGCTTTTTTCTTTATCTTTCTTTCTTATATTGCTGTCTTTCTTTCTGTTTATATTTCTTTTCTTTTTGTGTCATAGTCTTTCTTATTTATACTGCTTTTTTTCTTTATCTTTCTTTCTTATATTGCTTTCTTTCTGTTTATACTTCTTTTCTTTTTATGTCGTCGTCTTTATTATTTATACTGCTTTTTTTTCTTTATCTTTCTTTCTTATATTGCTTTCTTTCTGTTTATACTTCTTTTCTTTTTATGTCGTCGTCTTTATTATTTATACTGCTTTTTTTTCTTTATCTTTCTTTCTTATATTGCTTTCTTTCTGTTTATACTTCTTTTCTTTTTATGTCGTCGTCTTTATTATTTATACTGCCTTTTTTTCTTTATCTTTCTTTCTTATATTGCTTTCTTTCTTTCTGTTTATATTTCTTTTCTTTTTATGTCGTCGTCTTTATTATTTATACTGCTTTTTCTTTTTCTTTCTCATATTGCTTTCTATTTACATTTATTTTCTTTCTTTTTATGTCATCGTCTTTCTTATTTATAACGATTTCCTTTTTTGTTTCAGTTTATACAGTCTTTTTTTTTTTTACTAATACTGCTTACTTTCTTTCATTTAAACCATATACGGAAAATTAAAACTAGGTAACATATTAAAAAAATTACCGAAAGTAGAAGCATTTATAAAATTAAAAGACGCCAGAGACAATTTACTAAATAAACCAACATGCAAACTAATACATGTCACGAAAATAACATTGGAAAAATAAGTAAGTAAATTGTAGAAAAATGCACAAAGATAAGAAGCATACTAAAAATAAACCAATGGAAAAATACAAAAGAAACGATTAATTAGTTTAATACCATCACCACCAAAAACCGGTTCCTTCGTACAACTAGACATACGAGATTATACCCATCCGTCAATGAAAACACATTAAACAATGCTCTGGACCTGGCGAAGCAATACATAAACATGCCAAACGAAAATCTAAACAGTATCAAACACTAAAGACGACAGTACTATACGCCAACATAATATGGACAAAACGCAGATCTAATAATAATTACAATACCAATATCGGCGAAACCTTCGACGTAACAATGGTCAGCTATGACGGCGATTCATGCGAAATTACAGACATATACATCATCAATAAGTTAACACACATCATTAACCAAAAAGACAGACTTATACTGGGACGACGGTCTAAATATCATGATAAATTATAGTGGCAGAACTAAGAGAAAAATAAGGAAACATATCATAGAAAACTTCAACAAATTAGGATCTGAAACTAGACATTCGTTTCAACCTAAAAATAGTAAAATTAGATATAAAATTTAACCTAAATAATAACACGTACAAAACATGCAGAAAGGTAAACAACCCTTTATACATCGACAAATGCTCAAAACACCCTCCTAATGTATTCAAGCACATGCCCATATTCATAAACAAAAGGATATCAACAAATTTCAACAACATAAAAATATTCAACGAAAACAAAAAAACGTATGAAACAGTATTAAGAAACAGCGGCTATCCGAACAAACTAGAATATACAAATGAAAACAAACCAAGCAAACACAATAGAAAAGAAACCTAATCTGGTCCAACCCAATGTATAATAATGCAATAAAAACAAAAAAAAATCATCGAAATAATTGAAAAATATTTCCCCAAACACAAAAAATCAGTAACAAAAATACAGTAAAAATCAGTTACAGCTGCATGGATGACATGGAAAAAATAATAACCAAACACAATAGAAATACTTAATAAAGACACGAATAACCGCAGCAACACAAAACAGCAAAACAACGATATATGCAATTGTAGAAATAAAAATAATTGCCCACTTAACAACAAATGCCTAAGCAACAACATAATATATTATGTCACCGAAACAAACAATACAAACGCGGAAGAAAAAGCTTATATAGGAGCTTTAGAACAAAAAAACCATTAAAGAAATATATAATAATCATCCAAAATCATACAAAACAGAAAAATAAAACAGGAAAAAACAACACTACTAAAATACATATGGAGCCTGAAACAAAATAATATTATTACCATGATTAAATCGAAAACTATAAAAAGAAGTAGGCCCACACATTTTTTCTTCCAGACAAACAATTTACAGTTTCTGCAGTGTCTGGAAGAAAAATTAACAATTATCACATTCAATGATGAAAATGGCTCATTGAACAAGAGGAATGAATGGGGAAATGCAGACATTTAAATAAGCATCAACTTTGCTACCTAAATAATAATATAAAGAAGAACAAAAATACAACACAAAAATTACAACCCCATCACTAACCACCATACCTAACACCTAATCTATACCAATCCTAAACACAATTCATCCAGAAAATAGTAAGCAGAATATGAACAAATAATAATCAACAAAATAAGACCTAACCATACGAAACACGCACAAACACCAACATACATATTACCACAACTACACCTCTTATAAAACGCAAAAAACACACACACACCAACGCTTTTCATAGCACCCAAAACATCAACAAATTAATAACCAAAAAAATAATACCCAATCAAACAAAACACAAATAAATTACCACAGTTATACTCTTTACAAAATGCATAAAAAGATACAAAACGCTATATATATATATATATATATATATATATATATATATATATATATATATATATATAAACACGCAGAACACACAAAACGAGAATGCATATAGCGGCACAAAAACATGCAATTAGACACAGACACACGAACACACAAAAATACACGTGCGGCCATGTGCATATTTGTATGTAAGTAGACCTATATGCGTGCACATGCACGGGCGCGCACATAAATATCCATCCGCACATAAAGACATGCACAGACAATGATTAAAACAATACCAAAGATAAGTAGCACACTAAAGAGAAACCAATGAAAAATACAAAAGAAACAATTAGTTTAACAACATCAACAACAACAACAACAAAAAAAAACAGCACAAAAAACGGTTCTTTCATACAACTAAACAAAATATCAAATAATAAGTAAACTTAAAAACTATGTAAACTAAAAAAATACAACCTACTAAAATATATTAAATACTAAGTAAAGGTAAAAAATATATATACAATTAAGACAAACACAAAAACAACCAATTAGACGCACAATACAATTAACACAAATACATTTAGACGCACATACACGAACACACAAACATAAACGCTTGGTTGGGGATATGCACGCGTGCTTGCGTGTATGTATGCGCGCACATACATGGACGTTCACATAAACACACACCTACACAAAAGAAACAATCGGTTTAACAACATCACCAAAAAAAAAAACAAAAAAAAACAAAAAAAAACAAAACAAAAAAACTGTTCTTTCACACATCTAAACATAAGTTTCAAACACTAAATAAAGTTAAAACAGTAAAGTTATATAATACAACCTACTAAAATATATTAAAACAGAACACAAACACAAGCACACAGACGCACCTACGCGAACATACAAACATACATTTACGGATGAGTGTGTGCGTACCTGCTTGTGTACACACCTGCACAAACATACACACACACATACACACAAAATTCAAACCATAAACTAAATTAAATGGTCAACAATAAACCAGAGACCAACGAAGAAGGTGAAGAAAGAATAAAAGAGAAGAAAAAAAAAAAGAGTAAAAGTGAAAGAAAAAGAAAAAGAGGAAGAAAAATGTCGAGAAATCATCAATCAATCAGCACCCATCATAGCGAAAAGAAATAAATAACACACTCATGCCAATAAAAGTACAGGTGAATCTCGAAATTCCAAGAAGTGCTTGTACTTATATAGCCAAGATATTGAACACTCTACTACAAAGCCTGCTTGCCTTAAATGCCTCCTTATCAGCAAACCACTGATAAACCAGTGCCTTCAGAAGCAGTATTTAAAATTAACAATATATATATATATATATATATATATATATATATATATATACATATATGAAAAAATATAGTCTTAAGATGTGCTATATTTATGGGATAAAGTGCTCAATATCAGAGCTAGAGTGTGTGTATCATTAGTGGCGAGTCTGCCACTCATCAGCCACCACGATTGGCCTGACGATTGCATTTAGCATGAAATATACTTTCGCCCTAAGTGTTCACTTTCGTCATATCGATATATATATATATATATATATATATTATTTTTTGTATTATTTATCTATTTCTCACTAACCTTTTTCCTGCTTTTTACCAACATTTGCATCCCGATTTTTTCTCTCTCTCTATCTCTAACTCTCCCTCTCAGTCTAACCCTTCTCTCCCTCGTCTTCTTTAATCTCTCCATTTCTCTTTCTCTATTTCTCTCTGTCATCTGTAATTCCATCGATCTAAACTGCCACTCTTTCTTTACTCCAAATTAATCTCAATCTCCTCTATCCGTTATGAATCTGATTCTCTGTCCTCTATTGAATCCACTCTCTGAAAATTCCACGTATTCTCTCATCGGAGCAATTCTCCATTGTTATGAAATCAAACCATTTACTTGACTTTGTCCTGCTTGATCGTTACTTTCGTCTTACGCATCATTCATTCCCTCGACATCAGCCTTTTTATTTTTACTGGCCTGTCACAGAAATGTATCATCTGAAAGCTTCGGCAGTAATATCCTTCGCTACAATTCCGACATATCGACAGTAGTTGTCTGCTACTTTTGAAAAAAAAAAAAAAAACTAATATTAATGTTCAGCCATCCTTTACTGCTTTCATACCAAAGAACGAGAAAGAAAGCAGCAGCAGATGAATTGAAAAGCTGTTAGAATGATCTTTTTTGTCAGGTATTTCTATCTTTATTCTTTCCAGTCAGAAGAAAATGGATGTCCCCATTCCGTTTGGACTGATTGAAATTCGCCTTTGCTTTTTTCCTTCTTTTGAATTCGTAGAAAAAAGGCCAGGCACACCAGAAAGAACGGAAACTAACAAAAAAAAAAAAATGCAATTAAAAAGAAACGAGAATAAAATATAAATGAAACAAAAATCTTATTTTAATGTTATTGTGAGTAGGTGAGTCACGCAGGTCGTTGCTATGAACTGTTTGGTTGGATTCCCAATGAGTATTCCGTACATGTGGCCTTGTACCGAAACTAATCTAAGTTTATTAAATAAGAATATCTATTGTAATGATGTAGTGATATTGTCTCATCATAGAATTGCTATTATGATCGCCGTGTAGGCAATTGTCAGTGTAACGAGTTCGATCCTTAATGAGTTTTTCCGCATTTGTATTTTTGTTTTGTAGTGGGTGAAACTTGGATGTGAAAGAAACATGGAAAGAGAAAAAACAAAAAGAAAAAAAGGCCGAAGAATGAAAGAAGGAATTCTATAAAAAAAAAAAAGTAGAAAAAAGAAATGAATGACTAACAAATTAAAAAAGACGGAATAAAAAAAAAGAAACAGAAAAAAAAGAACAAATAAAAGGACTCAAACGGTTGAAATTCCATTCATGACTTTGGCAGAAGCAAGATTTCCATTTTCATTGGATTTCAGAGACAGCTTTTTCTCTTTCTGAGTGTAAATCACCGAGTAACAAGTGCTTGTGACAAGAGGATAAAATGCATTGAATGCTGAATGGGGAGAGAAGGAAAAGTGTTTAAAAAAAAAAAAAAGAAGATACACTTGGATTCGACATGCTTAAAGAATGCGTCATGGTAGTTTTTCGCATAAAGTAGAGGTTCCTTGTCACTAAGATGGTGATCACCGGCCTAAGAAAAAAAAAGAAGTATTTATAACATTATGAAGTTTCTTACAGCAATTCGTATTGTGACTGACCATTTCGTAAACTTATTTTATTCAAATTTGTTCCCGAAATTCAAAAACGTGGTGAAGGTAATTAGAAACCACTATCGTTTTTTAAGAAGCGTTGTTAATTATTAGGTTGGTGCAAAAATAATATCGTTTTTTGACGTCAAACTTAACGTCAAAAAACGACATTATTTTTGCACCAACCTAATAGAAGATAATAAAGAAAATGAAAAATCTATAGAGATTCATGTTTACCTACGTCCAGAAGGTTGATACAGTGTCACGCGGATATAAGAGACCCGGATATAAGAGAAACCCGGATATAAGAGAGATTTTCTCGGGTCCCAAAGTGTTCCCATACTTACCTAAACAAACTAGACCAAACCCGGATATAAGAGAAACCCGGATATAAGAGACTTCTTCTCCGGTCCCGGCAACTCTCTTATATACGGGTTACACTGTAGTATTTTTGGTTTAGTTCATTTTGTTTTATGTCATATCAACCCCAATGGCTTATTTAATGCCGACAAGATTTTTAAGATAGGTCCGTATGAATAGAATATGTATTCTTTGTAAGAAATCAGTTTGTAGATCAAGTTTGATTCACGTATTTTTGTAAAGAAGGTTTTTTGGCGAGAATCAAATGTATTGTCGGTAATATTTTTTTTTTTTTCAAAATTGTATCACTGTTAATAATTTTTCAAAATTTACTGGTAATAATTTTCTTTCAAAAATGTATTGCTGTTAATATTTTAAAAAAAAAATGTATTGCTGGTATTTTGGCTATAAAAACCCATTTTTGCAGTTTTATAGCGCTTTAACCCGAGTTTGGGAGTTAACTATTTGCCTATATCTGGGAGCCTAGCATATGGTACCACCTCGGGTTTGGGTGAACCTGGGAACAACAGAAATTAAGAGATGGTTCCACGCTTCTCAAAACCTCCTGATCAGAGGCCTTGCTGCTAGACGTAGTTTATCGTTTTACCAAGGATACCTTATTGGTGCTGGAGGGATTCTTACCCATCTGTAGAGAAGAAGTGTGCGTATTCTGAAGCCCCAGTCGACAGGACGTTTTGGGGACTCGTCCGGGATAGTGGTATTTTAAAAAGTTTATCGATATTTACTGAGCCTAGGTTTGGGCGGTATAACTACATAATTGTGGAACACCCAGTGAAGAGTAAACTTGTGAGACTATTCTACTAATTACTACATGACAATATCTACCCACTTTTTTGTCTTTTCGCATCTATCTATCTATCTATCTATCTATCTATCTATCTATCTATCTATCTATCTATCTATCTGCTTGTCTGTTTCAGTGACAAAAGTAAAAGAAATCTACAGTCTAGACTTAGAAATAGCAATGGAATCTTTTAGAACTACAGGAATCTTCAGTAAATGTGATCTAGTTTTTCATACTCTGCTGATTAGAAACCTTCATCATTACAATATCTCATATATATCTCAGTCTGTTCTCATCTATCTATCTATCTATCTATCTATCTATCTATCTATCTATCTATCTATCCTGCCTAGCCCAAGGCAAAACGCATGAAAATAGTGGGTGAGTAGATTGTCTTCTGATCGATACTGCTTATTTAAAGGTCTTAGAAATACAACTTATAAGTTGCGATAAAAAGTCAGAAAAAAATGGAGGAACTCAAATCCATTATAAAAAAAAATGCTTAAAAAAGATTTATAATTTTCAGGTATTTAAGCTTCTTAAGTTATCAAATTTGATCGGCTTGTTCAATCATTCCTAAACAACAGCTTAAAATAGGATGATACAGAATTTACGTGCGCCATATTTAACACAATGTTAGAGAAATCTTAAAAGTGTCTTTCAAATTTACCCAACTCTCTATTGCTTTTGCTTGTATAGGCTTTAGTAATTGTTTGCAGAATAAAAAAAACCCCCAAAAACACAAGATTCTTTTATTTTATTTTAGTGCAAAATAGGAGTGGCTGTCAAAATTCGACATTATTAAAAGCTTAATCTACAGTTTACGACCATATCAGATTGAAACATCGGTTCCCGTACGGTCAACGAAATTAAAGTCGAGCCTGGTAAGTACGTAAATGGATGACCGCTTAGAAATACCAGATGTTGTAAGATTGGACGTGCGGGTGGTGTAATGGATAATGACTCGGATTTGAAAATGGAGATCTGAGTTCTAATTCCAGTAGGGTTCGTTATATTCACTTATGCTCAAATTCCCTTGGAAAAGGTATGAACCCATCTTTTCTCCTTCCAGCCATGGGTTGATTAGTAGCTCTTCTAACAGTAAATCATTATTATCCACAAATGATTTTCACGACCTAAAATATATATTCAGGCTATAAATAACAAGCAAAAGGTTGATAAATCGTATAAAAAACAACAAATCAATGAGTCAGGCTTAACCTGGGGAGAAAGTGCAATGAGATCTATGCAATAAGAAATTGCAGCTTATAGTGAAGATGCGGTCAGTGGGAATGTGTATCAGGAATGGTTTTGCAACTGCAATATAAAATGGAAGGCATTTCTTTCGAAACGACTTCCATACGGCCTGTAAGAAAATTCAAAAGAACAGGTTGACGTTTTTAGTAACAAAATGTATGTAGACATGTATTTCAATCTTTTTAGGGAGAGAGACTGAGAATGAAAGAGAATCAGAGAGCGAGAAAGGGGTTAGAAGAATAAATTCATGAAATGAAGTATTATATATATATATATATATATATATATATATATATATAATAGTGTCAGCAGTCAATATACCACATAACACCCTTTGAGCGCTTAGCCTTGGAGCGGGTAGAATTAAGACCAACGTGTATTAGTGGACGCAGCAATTTTCAATCTGCTTGTCTGAATCATCTTCAAGAAGCGAGAGCAAGATCTAAAAGGTCAGCCAATCTAACAGTGAACTCATCTCACAGTCCTCACACTTGCTCCATATGTGGCCTCCTTTGTAAATCACTAGCGGGTCTTAAATGCCACTTAAGATTATCGCACAAAATTTCATAACTGAATCAAGAAGCTGTCAGATTCTCATACGTCGAAACCGACGGGAGAGTCCATTATTTATATATATATATATATATATATATATATATATACTTTTTTAAAATCATAAACACGAGATCATAAACACTGAGTAAAATTTTCTTTAATGCAGGGTCTTAACGCTGCCAGATCTACTAAATTCTTTATAATTTGTAAAATAAAGAAAGGAAGAAAGAAAACCTATGTTCAATTATCAAAATAAAAAAATAAAAAAAAACGATTAAAACTATCTGGTGTCAGTTATATGGCAAATATTAACTGAGAAACATGCAGTCATTTTAAAATGCACTTCAAAGGTATTTTTTTTAAGAAGATTAATAACGTCATCTGCAACGAAGAAAGGATACACTGATGTCTTTTTTTTCTTGGTAGGGCGAATAACATATGAAATTTCATTCACTCAGTTTGTCTTTTCATTTGGATGTCAAACTACATAAAGTAAGAAAAAAAAATCAGATAATCATTTTTGAAAATCCGAAATAAACTGAAAATTTTTCCTTTCTTTTTCACATTTAAAAGTTTCATTGAATATGAAATAGATAAAATAATTTAAAAATAAAAGCGAATTATTCATAATATTTAAATTTTAATGTCTGAAAATCTGTCGTAAGAAAATTTTCCTTAATCCGCGAAGCATTCGAACGGATAAAAACTTCTTTCTTCGTTTACATTTTTAAAATTCCAGCGTAGTTTAAAGATGGATGGAAAAATGGTCGGTTCATTTTACCAATCCAGTAAGTATTTGACACCCTCTGCTATGATCTGTCTTTAGAAGAGCTAGACCAGACGAAAAATGGAGTATTGCTGCCATATCTGGGCTGGAAATGCCCAATACTCGCCTGTCTTGATATAGTTCAAAAGCAACTCCGCCCTGTAGGTGATTAATTATTTTCCACTCTACGACCCTTTTCCCACAGAAGAAGCGTTACGAGCCTCTCGCCACTCTCTCGCTATTTCCATGGCATGTGTTCTCACGAATTATATTCTTTGTCCCACCACCCTTGACCTTTTGCAACTGGGACCGGCCATACCACGTACACCAGTGTGAATCATCTCCATCCCCTTCGTATTCCAATAGTAAGAAGCAAGTTCCATTCGAACAGCTTATTCGCAAGAACTGTTGCTCTGTGGCGGGATGTTTTCCCAATCACTACAATGTTGACCTCTTCAAGTCTAGGGTTAACCTTTATCTTTCCTGAATAGCAGCATGAACTACATTTCTTGCTCTTTCTTACATTCATAAAACACCAAATAATAAGCCTCTACATGTAGTGGCTCTTGCGCCTTGTATTGAATGACTATTAGTATTAAAAAAAGTTTGTCTCACATCATGAACTGTTGCTTTGTGGAACAGACTCCCGACAGAATGTTTTCATTATTTCTACAATCTTGACCTCTTGAAGTCTAGGGTTAACCGTTAACTTTCCTGCATAGTTTCATGAAATCTACTTCTTGCCCTTTCTTACGTTCATACAACACCTCATAGTAAGCCTCTACCTTGAGTAGCTCTTGGGCCTTGTATTGGGGGAACATTTATATTTAAAAAATCTGGTATGCTGCTTCTGTTATGTATCTTGAGATTCTGGACCAAATCCAAAGAAGACTCTGCAACATTATCGGTCCTGACCTGGCATCTCAGCTTCAATCACTTTCCCAGTGTGGATACCAGAAAGTATCTGACTCCTCCCGCTAAATTGCTATCTTTACGACAGCCAGACCAGACCAAAAATGAAGTATTGCTGCCATATCTTGTTAGACATTTTGACGGTCGTCTTCGAGTATAGAATCCAGAGGTTAGCAGTGAATATTTCAAAGACAGTAGGAAAGCGTTGTTCAGGTTAGCAGTGGATATTTTGGTAAAAGTAGCAGAGCGTAGTTCGTCCTTCTGGTTCACTTCGCCTGACAAACTGGACTGGACATTCGGGTAGAGTAGACAAAATGGCCGCCCTTTTACACGACGGATTGAATGTTCGGCGGCTTCTGATTGGTTAACCTTCTATTGGTAGACTATAAAGCGAGTCAAGGCATTTGGACTACCTCACTGGTTATATATATACATACATATACACAAAAAACTGTAACATATCTGACCTGGAGCTGCCGTCCTCACTTGACGCATTTTGAACTCTATCAAGAGTTCAAAAGCGTCTACGCTTCCTTGTGGGTGATGAAATATTTTCCACTCTACAACCCCTTTCCCACAGACGAAATGTTACGAGCCTCTCGCTACTTTATCCCTATTTCTTTAGCTACATTCCTTAGTCCAACCACCCTTGACTTTACAAGTGGGACCGGCCATGCCACAACCACAAGGATGAATCATCCCCATTCCCTTCGTCTTCCAATAGTAAGAAGCAAGTTCCATTCGAACAGCTTATTCGCAAGAACTGTTGCTTTGTGGCGGGATGTTTTCCCAATCACTACAATGTTGACCTCTTCAAGTCTAGGGTTAAACTTTATCTTTCCTGAATAGCAGCATGAACTACATTTCTTGCTCTTTCTTACATTCATAAAACACCAAATAATAAGCCTCTACATGAAGTGGCTCTTGCGCCTTGTATTGAATGACTATTAGTATTAAAAAAAGTTTGTCTCACATCTTAATTTTTAAGGTCGTTTCACATTCTGAAGCGCGTATCAACCTCAAATGAAGCCTTCACGAAATGCAGCCTCGTTTCAAACGAACTCACGATTTTAAATAATTGTTGTTCGCCGTTTAATTCTTTCCGAACTCATCGGTGTGAAATTATGGCGAGAAAGAAAGGCAAATTAATGATTGAGGTTCCGCTGTCCATGTCCAGTGATATCTCCTTTTGTTGTGAAGGTTAACTGGATCTACATCCACCTGAGGAAGGCGCAATAGCCGAAACGTTGTGTAATAATAACAAAAATGAAAACATAAATCTTGATGTAAATAATGACAATGAAAAAAGTGGTCATATTGATAAAGACTAGATTTCGGAGTCTATATTTCTGAGATGAGGTATTATGTACATTATTTACATTATTCAGACTATTGTCCTCATCTTTGTCGCCATATTTATCACAACGTTTCGGCCGTTGTACGCTCCGGCCTTCTTCAGGTGGTTGGAATGTCGAATTGAACCCGTTATTTCGCTCACTGGGGGAGACTGTTCTAGTTGCACGTGCCATGTTTGATGGATGTCAGTTATCAGTTATCTCCTGCTAATTTCCCTCTGAAAGTTCTCCACTGCCTTAACCGGGTATTGAACTCACACACTTTGGGTCCTGTCACTAACCAACGACTTTATCCACTGTGCCATGTGTCCTTGAGGACATCTGGGTATGAATTTCTGGGTATTATATTATAAACCTAATGTCTTCAGCAACCATTTTACCAGTGCTCATATTGCAATTTTGCTTTCATCATTAGATGTTTTTACCAGAACTCATATTGCAACTTTGTTATCATTGCTTTTCTCTGGCACTCCTTATTACTGGTTCCCATATTGTATTTATTTTTATGTTTGGTCGGCTCAGGAGATTTTTTTGGCCTAACATATGTGCTGATTCCTTAAGTTTACGAATTTTCCAATGGTGTTTCTTGTCTATGATGTCAACATGTGGAGAACTTCAGAGGGAAATTAGCAGGAAATAACTGATAACTGACATCCATCAGACATGGCACGTGGAACTAGAACAGTCTACCCGAGTGAGCGAAATAAAGGGTTCAGTTCGAAATTCCAACCACCTGAAGAAGGCCGGAGCGTACAACGGCCGAAACGTTGTGATAAATATGGCGACAAAGATGAGGATAATAGTCCGAATAATTTAAATAATGGACTAGTTTTCTGTTGTCAGGTTTTATTATCCAAACAAAGGGAAAATTCATTTTTATTTATAAATTGATCCAAAACCTAGCGGTCCATGTGCCGTGTCTCTTCTAAATCCTGTTCTGAAATCCACTTAAACAAGCCGGCTAGGTTGGTTATGCGTTTCTATCCTTTGTTCCTCTTGTTTTCAATAGGTTCCGTAAGTGTTAAATTTTCCAAGCCCCCTTTCCTCATTATGTGTCATAGAAATTTCAACTGTCCCTTTTTGCTTCCATTTGCTCTAAAACTTCGTCGATGGTCACATGTTCAGTCCATGATATTCTATTCAGTAGAACCACATTTCCGTTGGTTCAAATCTCTTCATCTGCGCGTAGATTGTCCAGCATTCACTGCCATATAAGTGGAGTGATATTACGTAAGAGTTCAGTACTCTTTTCTTTGTTTCTAACGAAATTTTCCTGTTTCATAGTACTTTGCTTAGCTTTTGGAAGGCATCTTTCGCTATCTCAATACACCATCGGAATTCAATGTCGTGCACTGCGTCTTAGGACCTGCAAAATAACACAAAAGACGCTATGACACCGCTACTATTGGCAATATTTATTGCTTTAAAGAATTATGTTTAGAATTAAAAAAAAAAAGTTACACGCTATTCAACTAGATTATTTATTTACAAAATTAATTTTATATTTACAAGATTATAAAATATATGAACGAATTAAAATGCAATATTTATATTTATCATTTTATAAAAAATAAATATTAAAACTAATTTTTATTCATAAATTTATAGAAATTTACAAAATTAAAAATTATAAAATTATAATTTTTTTTTTGTTGTTATTAAGATTTTAAACAAAGCTTTTTAAAATAATGCCGTGGAATTAATGGAGTATAAAGTAATAATGGTGTTTAGGGAAAAAATCATTCTTTTCAATCGCCGCTTTTTAAATACTTTTGCTGTTATGAAGGTTAAACTGTATTGAAACATATTTAAGACAATATTCTCTAAACTTGAATAAATTTCTATATTATTTTACATGTTAATATGGGCTCTTTGAGATTTTGTAACTTTTATCAGTTTTTCAATCATTGATTTTATTAATTTTTTTACTAGTTTCACTTTAACAATTCTTCTATTACATTTTACTTCCGTTATATTTTTTGCTGGAATATCGTATTCCATTTCCATATATTTTCATTTTAATGAAGGGCCACGAGGTTTCCATTGGATTAATATCTGGATAAGCCGGGATTTATTCAATTATTTTGGTGTCTTTGAAACCTTTTCTTTAGCAAGGTGTGCC